>OU452223.1:20553878-20985264 GCA_911728455.2 Marthasterias glacialis
AATTATATATTCTCACACTGTTTAATAGTCTCCGTTTGGTGTGGAAATAAATGTGAGTTTTGGTTTGGATTGAATGAATTTGAATATGATAACATTTTCACAATAGGCCACATTTTTTACGGCAAGAGGGTGCAATACTAATTCTATTTTGAAAGTGCAAAAAATTTTTCAAGACTTTGAAAATACAATTTTTCTTACTGTTATTCTTTCACTGATTACATTGTAAAACTGTCAATTAAAAAAAACCTCAAAAGTTGTATATTAACTGTTTTATTAGAAGTCTAATTGCATCTGGTTTACCACACTATTTCTATGGTTTGACCCCCAATCTACCCCCAAAGGGCGCCCTCTTACAGTGAAAAATAAGGCCTATTGGCTGTATAGGGTGTTTATTGAATACTAAAGGATGGGGATGAATTTACTTTTCCAAAACTTCTGATAAGTTTGATTTCAAACCTCTGATGTAGTCTCTGTAGATACATTTCAAAGCAATCTTTAGCCTATGAGGTATTTCATTATTTTGATTTGGTTTTTAACCAAGTCATGTAATGCGCATTATTTGACACAATAGGTCATTTGGATTCGATGTTACGAAGCCTTGTCATCCGTGTAATGGGACGTAATGGCCACCCCCATGCCATCGAGGAAGCAAAGAAAAAGTTCAAGAGTCATTGTGCAGGAGGGGAGCTGATACCAGCCGACCTCAGGGCACCAGTCTATCTCACCGTCCTAGCACATGGAGATGAGGCAACCTTTGAAGAGATGCTCAAGGTAACATTGGGAACCAGCAGCAGGCACAAGAAAGAAAACTATAGCTGGTTCCCTGTTTGCAGTCATCATGACAAAAATGACACATCACAGGAGCCAGACTATTTTTTACTTCATGGTTCAATTTGGTTGCAGGGTTTGTGTGACACAAAAGGGACAGTTGCACAACTTTAAAGGTCTATTCTGTCTACTGAAGTACAGACCCAGTCATAACTGTTCAGCATTCGAAAGTGTTTTTTAGTAGGGGTAGGCGGGGTTTATTTATGCTCACCCATGGGCCCGGTGTTTGTGCACTATTTTAAGTGTTACGTCTATTCATGTGTGTTTCATATTTTTATGGGTTCTTGACTTTTAGCATGTGTTAAAGCTAAAAACATTTTACTATTTATTTTTAATTATTATGTAATTTAATTGTTTATCATTGGGTTCTTACTGTGTTTGAGCTATATACTATTTATTTTTAATTGTTAATGTGTAATTTGCTCTCAATTTTTTATCATTGTAAAGCGCCTTGAGAGTCAATTAGGTGGATTTTGGCACTATATAAGCTTACATTATTATTATTAGTAGTATTATTATAATCCAGTGAATAAGTACGTGTATAGAACTTTTCCTGTGTTCATTTGAGATTATCTCTCATCGTTTGTTTTTGCTCCTGCAGCTTTTCAGAGCGCAAGATCTTCCTGAGGAGAAGGAGCGTATCTTAAGAAATCTTGGAGCTGTCAGTAACCCAGCCATGATGCAAAGAGTCTTGGACTTTGCCCTCACAGTAAGTTAATCTGGATAGACTTGAGTTATGCACACCAAGGCTTTATAACTGAAAATATACAAACTCACTGAGTAAATTATGAAAGTGGGAAGGTTTTTTAATTCTCTTGTGGAATTGTCTGCCAAATGTGAATTTTTGTAAAGTTGAAATACCTACAGTGTTACTACAACATTGATGTTTATTCTTAAATTCTTTCTACAGCAGAGATTCTTTACAGATATTTGTAGATTAGAAATCATTCTCTTTCTCAATGATGCAAACCATGGAAAAGGAGTGTGTGTCATATACTAAGAAAATGAACTTCATGAAGACTTGTACATTCACAGTGTTATTTGAAGCTTTAGTGAAATAAAGTATTAACTACCCATTAGCATTTATAAAAATTGTGAAGAGTGGCAAAGTAGAATATATCACTTATACCTCGTTTTTACCAGAACCAGCTAGGAGGATCAGATCCTGCAAGAGAGATCAAGCCTTCAGGATGTTGCGTTTACACTTCAGTTTACACCCAAAAAAGTCCAGTGCGAACACAGCCTTATTTACATGCTAGGCCATTTTAATCATTTGTTGTGGAGCATAATCACTTGTTCGACAGCCACTGCATAAGGTGAGGGCAGACTCCACCTGGTTTGGGTTTATAAATAAGATCACATAATGGGGACTGTTTCTTTGTTTACAGGATGAAGTCCGTGCTCAAGACACAGTGTTCGTAATCGGTGGAGTGACGGGTACCAAGGAAGGCCAGGCATTAGCATGGCAGTTCCTTCAGAAGAATTGGAAGGAACTGATATCTCGCTATTCAAGTGGCTTCTTACTCTCCAGAGTTGTACAGGTAAGTTATCAATACAATGTGTGCTAGGGGGATGTTATTGCCCCCGCCCTCATCCCCCCCCCCTTCTAGAGCTTCAATGATTCAACTATAAGGTGGATTCCTAAGCCCGGTTCATACTTCACGCGAATGCGAATGCGAATGCGAAGGCGAAGCAAATTTGACGTCACAAATTCGCGACGAACAATTCGCCCCAGTTAAAATGTGTTAAACTTCTTGCGAAATTCGCTGCGAATGTAGGAGAGTGACGTCAAATTCGCTTCAGGCTTCGCGTTTCGCTTTCGCGTGAAGTATGAATCGGGCTTTACTGAAAGTTGTTGAGTGAAATGTTTCAACATATTTTGCTTTAAGATTCATTCCTTAGTTTCTTTGAAATTAACAGTTTGCCGTATCGATTTGTATTAGATTATGCCTGTCTTATGCATATTTTATGACAATTTTGGAAATTGTGGGTTTTCACACACATTGCTTTAACGTGTGAAAGACACAAAACTCATGCTGTAACTTGTCCCAAAGTCTGAATGTGCGCAAGACTTTCCTTGTCTGTACAGTAACTATACCTAACTAACCTCTACAGCATGTCGTTGCCGAGCGGTTTAGTGCATCAGTCTCAAGTTCTGGTGGCCAAGTCATCAGGATGTGGGTTCGAATCCCGGTCATGACATTTGTGTCCTTGAGCAAGACACTTAGCTTATTGCTCCAAATAAGGGAAGAAGCAGTTATGTTTGTCTCACAACGTATTTATTTACCCCTCCCTGTTCTTAGCTGTGCTGTGAAGAGTCTTGCATTTATATCTCGCCATGTCTTGTTTCTGCGCATTGGGGCAGGTTTCTATCCCTTCAAAAAGAAGCCCACACCTCAAGTGGTCTTTGGGCCTTGTGATGGGCGAATTGCATAATTTAGTTTTTTTTTTTTCACTTTTTTCCTTTTTTTTCTATACCTTTGCAGTATTGTACTGAGGACTTTGCATCTGAAGAGAAAGCTTTGGAGATTGAGACATTCTTCAAGACTAACGAGGCGCCTGCAGCAGAGCGTACTATCAAGCAGTCGGTAGAAAACATCCGCCTCAGTGCTAAGTGGCTAGAACGTGATGCAGCCAGTATCCACACCTGGCTTAAGACCAAGGCCCAGCTCTAATCATCAAACCATCAAAAAGGATGTCAATACTCCCATTTGTCTAAAAGATTGGTTCTGAACCAAGTACCAACCTCCATCGTCAGATTTTCTGTGAAAACTGAAATGATGGTGTTGCACTTTCTCAATGGTTGCCAGCACATTTTTTGTCCTGAAATTTCAATGTGGTTTAAAACCACAATTAACTAAGGTCTCACTATGAAGTTTTGTCCAATACAAACAATTATTAAACAACTATTTCATAATGGTTGCCTTTGATTAGAGATTTAAAAAAAAAAAAAAAAGATTTCTTTTGTGACTGGTTAGAACCAAGTCCGATATCATAGTATGAAACTGTCTGTAAGACTTTGACACGGTACGAATCAAGGATCATCCAACACATCTCCTCATTAATTGGTGAAAAAAAGACGAATAAAAATGGTAAGGTTTGTTCAAAGTTACAAATCACTTCGAGTGTGGTTGAAAAACCAAGACTTCGCTAACAAGCATCAAAATGTCTGTTTAAACAGACCCATTAGGAGATCATGGAACACTAGATGGTGGCAGATATACCAGGTCATTATGCTGTTGTGACGGTAGTTCTGATCATGCGCACATTTTATGAGAACAGTGGTATTACCTGGTAAGTCTGCTGCCAGCTAGCATCCCCATGAGTCTCTCAGTTTCTTTGAATATTCAATGCAAGGTTAAGGCAATGATACACCGGTTGTAGCTACATGAAATAATTTGGAGGGTAAAACCAAATTCCCATGGAACGCACCACACCTGCTTGTGTGCGTCCTGTGGTAGGCTGCCATATATGAGATAACATGTCAGATTTAACAAACTTGAAGTGACAAATCATGCACGCACACAAACAAATATAAAAAGATGTGTGTTTTCATTTAAGCCTAATGATTGAATGTCACCCAAACTTTCAGAATTGGTGAGACCAAGAATTACAAAGAAAATTTTGTGTTATAATATAGTTACTGAGGGCAATATCCCCCCCAAAATACTATCCCAATGGAAATAATTTTATACCCTGACTGGTAAGAAGAAAAACATAAATGTTCACAGATTTACATATACTTTACGTGGTATGAAGATAATGATGGTAGAAAACTTTCCTTTAAATATTTCTGTTCCTTTTGAAATAATAAATGAAATATTATTCAAAATTAGTTTTCGACTCAGTGAGACGAAAACTATGCCTATAGGAATGCGTACAAAAATGCTGAATGCATTGTTACCGTTTTCTCGCAAATGAAGCATTGAAATGAGCTGACATTTCCACAGGTTGGTTTTATTACATATATCTTGGTTTGTGCCAAGAATGGAAGCATTTACAGTCAGTTTACCAATGTTGAGCTGGGGCTTTAAAGTGTAAACTTAACTTGCGACATGTTTTACATAAAGGGAAAAAACATGGTTTACATTGATTAAAATCAGCGCTTAAAAAGTTGTATTGGAGTAATCATAAATCAATTATTATCTATTGCTGTGTATTTTCATAATATAACAGCTGCTTGACAGCTTGCAACTGTAATGCAATATAGACACATACATGGGCTGTACAGCTGTGGCCCAATTTAATGCCACTGCCCACGGTGGAATTATGTGGTAACAGTCCATACTATCACACGCTTTACAGGGTGCTCAAAGCGCAGAATTCTGGTAAGCAATACCATGAACTTTTGCCTTTTTGGGGGTTCAATAACTCACCTAGTGTCTTTGTGTTTATGTATGCATGGGATACCCGCATTTCAAAGGAGTATTCAGAAGTAGTTTCAAGTTGTAACAAGCGCTAATTACCTGCGCTTTCATCTTTAACAAAATGATTCAGTTGTCCAAGTAAACCAAAAAGCAAAACCCGCTGTAACTTTGGTTGTATTTTCCCCCCTAAATAACCCTTTACAAATTTATGATGTTTCTGATGAAGAGTCTTGAAATTAATATACTATACAGATCAATGCAACATAATCCTCTAAAATATGCAGGTGTGATGATGGTGGTAACAGGTGGCAGCTAATAACAGTTAAGTTACTTGATATAGCTGACCTCTCTATTGTTTACAGTCATAGACCCCCGTTTTGTATGGGCAGCCTGGAGAACCACAACATTTATAACTGGATCGGTACAGAGTTGCCCTTAATGAAACATTTATGCTATGAAGAATATTAAGTACTTTCGATTTGTTTTTGGTGGCGACCATGGATTCATCGGTGATTTGGCTAATTTGATAGAATTTATAATAAATGATAAATTAGTGTACTTATTTGCAGTGAAGGCGGCTGATATCTGTTGGTAAATCACGCGCGTGCGCATCTGCTGGACGCCCAAAGTTTTCGCCGCTTCCGGCTTCGAAGCGGGCATACGAGTGTGTTTAATTTTACCAAAAAAAACATACCCATTTCATCAATCAAAAGCATTTCTAATGACAGAAAATTTTAATTCTGAGAAGACCTCGAGTCTATAAAGAACGTTTATAAAAGCCAAGTTCAGTTATCCATGCATCGTCAAAGAAAAGTAGCCGCTTAATAACTGGTAATACAGTGAAGCCAGTTTGTGTGAAGTGGGCGTGGCTTACAGTAGAATTACTTCACACTTACGTCCAGGATTGACCACTTCATTTTTGGTTATTTTGTCTATGTCCAATTTTTACGGCCATTACTAGGACGCATGCTTGCCATGACCATCGCGTGCCTTCAGGTTGGTTTTAAACTAGCACCAAGGGGCGCTTCGTACGGTTCCGTCAATATCAATAGTCAAAGGGGCCTGTAAGTTAAACAAAGTGTGCAATGTGTTCTGACTACTAACCTACGAGAGGCACTGGATTGTCTCTTGGATAAGTGTCGAAAAACTCTTCTTTTATATGACAGAGTTATCAAATGATATCTTGATGTGAAATTGAAATGGTCATTGAAAAAAATGAAAATGTATATTTTGTTAAGCGAGTGGCATGTAGTTTCCTTACCATATGAAAGAACCAATGGTTTACGACCTGATGTACACAATTCCCAATGTTGTCCATGAAAAAGCTGACATGGTGAAAACATTCCGAAAGAAAATTCAGTACGATGAAAAAAAATCATTCTGAGAGCTTTGATAACGAGTTAATTCATATACAAAAAAACAAAACAATTGTCATACAAAACTGTTTTTAAACAGCAAGTGCCAAATTGATGAATCTTGAATTTTATGACCAGTGTGTATTTCTTAAGAGTCCAATATAACTGAATAAGAAGTATGTTTTATTAAGCTGTTCCTTTCTCTTTCTTTCATTTACGTGGAATTGTTCATTGTGCTGACACAAATGATAATGCGGATAATATAATCAGAAATAATGTGTGATGTACAATCGGCAACCAAATGTTATCTGTAATAATTGATTTAAAAACGGTTTTGAAACATGTATTTCAGATGTGCGTACAAGTGGATTTAAAATTCACTAGGTAGTTTTGTTAATCGTGCTGATATCGGAATAAAATGATAAATTCTTGAACATTTTTATTTATTTATTTATTTATTTATTTATTTATTCATTATAAATGAATAAATTATATTGGCAATGAATGTTGGCAGATGGTGCGGTTTCAAGACGAAACACATACAAAAACTTTCACATATGCCACGGATAATGCACAAAATACAATGTAACATGCAAAATTGTTCGTACATGGTTGATGGACGTGAGATAATGTGTCGGGATCCCAACAATAATTTATTTTTAGTTTTTAATTGACTACCAGTAATCATTGGCGGATTTCTTCGTGCAGTTGGGCCTACTTTAAATGAAAGCTTGTAATTTTCCCGAATTTATAAAATTAGAGATTTAAAAATTAAATGTAAATTTTTGGGTCAAATCAGCCAAAAATTTGACCTGGCTTCTTTAATGTTCCAATCTCTTTCAACTGCACTTGATCTAAATGATTGGGTTTTTATATTAGTCCAAAAATGCTGGGTGCTGAACAAAAACTTTGTCACCGAGGACATTATACAGCGAAGATCCCATTACAAACAATAATCTCTTTGCATTTTTGCAGGTAGCTTAGATCCGTAATATAAGCCAGGTAAAAACATAAAAAACAAGACTTAATTGTGCATACTCGGGAAATTCAAAGACGATCCTACAAAATCCATTCTTCCCGAATACGTTACGCTGCATGTACCGAAAGGACTTTGTTTCTGTGGACTTTATTTTAAATGAAATATAACTTTTCTCACCGTCAATTTCAACTTTTTAAGGACCCCAGAAATGATACGATGTAAATTTCTGCTAGGCTATAAATATTAACTTGCTAAACAAGGGCGTCGATAGCTACCGAAAAGTGTGTGGGGGACGAACAGCGGCACAGCGAAGGCACTTTCTTTCGGGGGGGGGGGGGGGGGGGCGGAAGCCTAAAATTGCCGACTGACACGAAATGAAAGTAAAAGCACAATGACACGGGACCCACCAACATGTGGGGATTTAGGGGCATAGCCGCCGAGCGCTCATGGGGTTTTCAGTGATTCGAAGGATGGCCTTCGGATACCTAGCATTAGACGACTCATATTCGAAATGCAAGCTCTGAAAACTGTCATATTTTTGTGAATCCCTTGTTGGAGTGAATAGACAATTTCTAGTGGGGGTCCAGGGGGCGAACTGTTGGGGCCTACTGTTGGAGTTTATATGGGCATCACTTCTTAAGGGGGTCCGGGGGAGAAGCCCCCTGACGCTCTACCGCTTTTAGTGTTTTCAGAACGTAGATTTCTGCACGTTGCCGAACATTTTAATTTGGTAATTCAAAGTTTGACTTCTCACACTACAAGGATGAAACTAAAATTTTCGTCGGCAAATCCAGTGGGCAAAACTCTAGGCTTGCCGAATGGATTTGTGTTCAGTCCGAGCCCTTACTCGGGTACGTTTGGTGTTCAATTTGCCGACTGTGGCTCTAAATGCTTACTTTGGAAAAATATTTGGGGTGTCACCTCCACATCCCCGGTCGCTACGCTGCTGGGGAAGAAAAACATTACGAGAAACAAAAATCATACCCAAAAGTTTTTGCTCTCTCGTCAAAAAAATAATTGCTCCGCAGGTCGTTCTCGTATGCCATACAGACAGAAAATGTATAACGTGCGCATTCATGTCTGGAACAAAACTCGCCAATTGTCTACATTAGGGCCGGAAACAAGCTTGGTTGGAAATAGGCCCAAATAGCGTTCTGCGCCGGTCCATCTTTTCATGCGCCGCCGACAGGGCATTGTTTAATAAACATAAAAATCATTTCACCCATTACCATTCCAACGTTATCAGTTCTTTGAAGAAAAATATATGAAAAACCCGAAAACACTCACGTTTACTTTCCCTGAAATGCTGTATATTGTTACTTTTATTTAGCATAGGCCCTATATCCATTTTTTTTGAGGGGGTGTCAAAAAGTGTGGGGGACATTTGATATGCTGTCCCCCACTCTAATAAGTGGGGGGGGGGACATGCCCCCCCCCGTCCCCCACCAATCGATGCCCGTGTTACTAAAAACTTAAACTACTGAGAGGTAGACCAATAAAATTGATATAAAAAAATAGCTGCATGTTTGGGGCAAACACGGATAGAGCGGGAACCAGTCGTGAAGAAAAAATGTTGTACCGCAGCAGTTTCCGTACACTTCCACATGACGAGGGAATAACTACAGGATTGTGATAGCATTGAGGTAGAAATAACAGACACCTTGGTACTGGTGCATGTTCTGGAAGTTGATTCCAGTCTCTGGTGTGGTGTGCAGGGAGCGAAATTGGACGGCACGGACAATGAAATGTCAATACAACGTGTGTACTTTTTTGCTATCACGAAAAAATCAGTCGCGTGAAAGGGTTGAAGTTCATACCCTGTCGGGCTGATAGGTGAGCTGAAGGCATGCGTGATATTGAGTGGTAATAATTATATAATTTATTTGACTGTAGGCGTACAACTACACGACTGTAATTTCTTGATAGCAACGAGATAAATGTACGACAATTATGGCGGGATTTTTGGTGAAAGCTGCTCTACTCGTGCTGTTTTTAGTTAGTTTGCAATACGTCATCAACATCGGGTAAGTATTGATTTTAATAATGAAACCATTGATTACCAATTAATGGCAATTTAAGTTGACCCAGTGCTAGTATTAGAATTAAATAGATAGGCCCCTGCGTTTAATTTGTAACCAGGCCTGTCTGTAAAAGTAAAACTGCGCATTTAGGCAGACACAATGTGGCAGTGTCCGAAATAGAGGCTGAAGGGTAGGAAGCCCAGTGCAACACTCTAAGCAATAGCCTCATACCTCAATACGGACACGGCCTTAGTGTCAACGGTTAGTTATCGTAGCAGATGTAAACTTGTTGCTTGGGATATAAACTTACTTTTTCGTTTGTGGTACGAGGGAAAGGGTATATGGAGTATGCTCTTTTAAAAGAACCGTATTGGGTCTTCACATAGCACATGAACGTTGAAACAACATTGTATTAACGATAAAATTAGGCCAATGTTCAAACGTCAATTCAACGTTTTCAGTATTTTTGTATTTTTTAACAAATTTGCAGTTCCCTCTTTCTCCGATTACAATACATTCGATTTAACTGTACGACTGCATTAACTTTCTTACCTTTATTGGGAATTTTATGATCGGTGTTACAACCTGAAGATTCAATCGTAGTAGCCGGTTACAAAAAGTTAAAAAGCTTACAATGAGAAGGTAGGCCTATGCAGCTTGCCCCTAGGCTAGCAATCGCATTGCAACATGATGGTTGGAATCTAAACGAGAGAGTTGCTTGCGTAAAAGAATGTTTAATTTTTTTTGTAGGCCGTCTAGTTTGAAGTGGAAACCAACGTGAAGTGAGTTCACACAACACCCTAATAATATTCAAACTATTCTTAGCGACGTAACATGGAGAAACCAAATAATAGGCCCTGTAATGCTAACTCGACGAGGGCGTTCAACCACACGTTATTGTATTTATCTAAGAAAATAATGAACCAGCCTTGATAACCTCACGCAAAATATTGACTCAACGATATTTATCTAGCCAAAATAGCAGTAAAATAAACTGACTAACCAAATATTAACGTTGATTAAACGTTCCCGTTGTGCTAACTGCTGGTCCTTCGACTTATTTTATCTAGTAGGGCCTACTGGTAACTTTGACGTATTGGAAAGTGCTTTCCTGCCTTTCAACACGCCTAATTTAATTAGTGTGTCCATTCTCAGAAACTGGATTTGCTAAGAATCACCACATGACATGTGACACCTTTTTGAAAATCCCTTGAACCGTTAAAGTTATTATTATCTGTGCATTAGAGAACACTTTCAATGCCCGTTGAACCCTAAACAATGCCCCCAAATCCTGGGTGCCCTGTGGAGGGAAACGGACTTCTGACGTCAAATTGCATTTCCTGGCGCCAACTATGACATTTCTCCCTCCATTATTCACAATTATTACTAACTTTCTTTCATTATTTCACAGGCTAATTTTAGGCATTCACAGACATCTGTTCAACCACACACCGGGACCATGCCGGATTGTGCCAGGTGTAGGTGAGAATATCGTCGATTTGGGGATTTGTTTTATATGATGAAAAGAAATGTATACCTGTCCATTCATATTTTTGATGTCTGTTATTATTAATTTTCTGTTTAGTTGTATTGAGGGATGAACAATGTGAAATGGCGGGGATTTCACTGAGGGAGAAAGGCACTGTGGTTTTGATATCACCCCACAACCGTTGTAAATTGTAACTGGGAAAAACAGTTGCAAAATAATGTGGAAATTTGCACACTTTGTCTAGAAATAAAAAGATTCAGACCCCAAACTCTAAAACCCAAAAAAGAATCGAGAAAGTGTGCACACGATGTCATGACAAATTAGCCCTTAAAATAATTGTAATTTTCACTGTATAATTTATTACGCCCCTTAGCATGTCTTTTGGGCTTTTATTTCTATTTCGATGGCTTTGCCTTTTCCCGCTCAATGTATTTTTCCACATTTTTTATTTAGTATTTTATTGCCTTCTTTATATCTGTCGCAAGGTTTACAGAGTACGCGGTATTGTAGTTCCCACTGGCGTAAATCCCTGTTGAAAAGTACTAGAGGATGATTTAGAATTTTGCTCACATTACCAATTATACGTGAGATAAATTTAATATGAAATTACGTAAGCCCCATCGACTGTAGTTATTGCCAAGGTCGGATCCAGGATTTTGGTTAAAGGTGCGGGCAACAGACAATGGGAGCTCGCAGCTTAAAGCTATAACGGCATGGAGGGCCGTTCGAAAATGTTGAAATGATTATGTTCACCGGTGCATTCTGAGTAAGAGCTTTCAACAAACACATAATTAGGGCCTATCACAATGATATCATTCCTAGTAATAAGGGAAGTGTCATCAGAGTTAGCCCATGCGCAGAACGACCATTCAGAGCACTACAGAGGGAGGGCGTCCGCACAGTTAACGGGTCTTGAATGACAGCCACTCCATGGCCAAAATAACGTGAACAAAATGCGAGGATTCACTCGTGACGCAAAAATGACGTCACCGTCGGAGCCGGAAGTGATGTGATGTTGTAACCCGAGTCCGGATTTGCAATCCATCAGAAGGTGCTGTCTTCGCTGTGTCTTTTCTTGTTTTAATTTTCCTGTTGTTGGGTCCTACGCTTGATTTGTTTAATTCAACTAAATAGTGCAATTTTATGTTGCTATATTCATATACTTTATAATTAACAAATGAAATGAAACATTTTCTTTCCATCAGATGTGGGATCAGAGGACATTACTACTACCTCAAAAGGCATCGCTCTCATCACAACCGTAAGTCTGTGGAGTAAGGTGTAAAAACTTTTGAACTCACCCGACTTTAAATTTATGTCTAGACTTTCGAGTCCCTTCAGTCAGCATTTTGTCTTATCCTAATTTGCCCAAATCCAGCATTTGAACGCTTTATCACTGCACGCTGAAAAGCTGTATTGTTTATTGCAACATTGGTGTTTAGAGGAATAATTTGACTGTTGTCTCAATCCTTGAATTTCGAATAAATGCATCGTCACACAATTTGTGAAACAATAATCAATTTAGGCGGTCACGTTTACAAGATAATAGCGATTAACACAAAAAATGTGGTTAATTTTGTGCACGTCCCAAATCTGAACGAAATTGATATAGGAACAGTTTCTTGTTATTTCAAACGATGTAGGACTACTCTAAGACTTTGTACTAAAAGGTCTTTGTATTAAATAGGTCTAAAAGTAAAAGAAAAGCAAGCTGGCGTTTCTTAAAAGTGTTTATTGTTTTTGCCGATTGTTATCAATTTTGTCGTCTACCTTAAAGTGCTTTATGTTAAATGCAAATGGCATGCCGTGAAAAGAGTTTAATTGTGACTTATGTGTTTTTGGAACATGGTGAGGTCTTTAGTGATAAAGGCAAATTTCATGCAGACCAGAAAATCATTTTCATTTTCGCAAACTTCAGTCGAATGAAACAAACATCCCCCAAACACAACTGATTGTTTGTTTTCTGGAAACGATTCAAGGGACTGAAAGCGTCACCAGCTGACTGGGAGAATACTACCCTAAAAAGTCGATTCTTCACCTTCGACTTCAACCAGCCACAGAGAAACTTGAGCGAGATTAACATCATAGCAGGATCGCATGACAAAGACAACGCCAACTACGTTGGAATGAGCCTATGGGAGGACAAGGAAACGGGTCAGTCTCTAAAATACTTTGGTCTTCGCTATTGACCCGTTGCATGTACGTCACACGCGACGACTGTGCCTTACCATTTTGGAAGTCAATAGGTATATACGTGTAAAACCCGCGTCGCGAAAAACTCTGTATCGCGTCGCACCACACTGTATAACACAGTGACATTAACTGCCAAAATGGCGTAACCAATATTATTGTGATGATGACGTCAGGTGAAGTGGGTCAATACTACTGGCCTTTTCATTTAAATATGTAACATGACTTCTCTGTCACAAAATGTGTTCTATTGAACAAAAATAACCTCTCAATAACAACATACAATGGGAAATCACACCAACAAAACTACGACCAAAGCTTTAGATTCTGCGCAGTGGATCCCCCAGAAAAAAAAACATATTTCAGGGAGGCTGCGGGGAGGGGGTGGAAGCTGAAGTAAACTTAATTACTAAGACGGCTTGGAAAGCTTCCAACCATCTTTTAATATCATAGTAACATCACCATCAACCTCCAAATGGCCTGATGGAAATGTTATTATAATTCATTTATCTGTGTGGGTTATTTTCTTCCGTGTTCTTTCCGTTAGGTAAAGTGACGCTGTTCGTCACTAACCGGATACCAGGTAAACCAACGCTTGAGCGGTTTGAGTACGTTCAGTCTTCCAACACGCTGTATTATGAAGAGACCATTGCCAGCGATGCCCTCTACAGGTAAAAAAAGAAGTAGTAATTAATAGATGAATAATTTAATCATTTTATTTTTATTTTTAAGAATTGTTTTGTGGTTCACACTTTCCAAAAAGAAAATTCTTAATTTCACTATAGGAGATAAAACAAAAATTAAACTGGATAAATTGTGTAATTATCGTCATTTTCGCAAACACGGGTTGGAATTGGGCTCCGACTTGCCATGAGCCCTGTCCGCCTGTTTGAAGCCCCGTATACGGGAAGCGTAGGCCTACAATCTCGAAATAACTGGTGGAGCACTCTAAAAATTAACTTAGTCAAAACAGTGTTAATTAGTAATTGTAGACCACATTTTGACTAAAATTAGTCAAAAATGGTCTAAAATTACTAATTAAAGCTGTTTTGACTAACTTTAGTTTTAGAGTGAGCCTGTAAGCCCAAGCCAAAGCCCAAGACGTGGTTTCGAAAACGGCCAAAGAATTATAAACATATCACACAGATCATCATGATATTCCACAAGATAAAATCTTGCTTGGCTGTACACTGGTAGCAAAACATATATCCCTTAGTCTTACACGTCGCGCTCGCTAGACTTACCTTTTGAAACATATGAGAAAAAAACAAAATGATTTTGTTAAACTTCGGAACAAGACTTTTGTTTTTAAACTCTTGATTTGTAAGTTATGGCTTTCACGGCTGCAACATCACTTCGGGTAGAGGTACCATTCGAAAGCTTTGCTTGTCTTTATTTAGTATTTTCACCATTTGGAAACATTCATTTACACGCCGATTGGAAAACTTTCAATGGTTCTCTTGTATAGCTTTTAAAATCTGTACAATTCAATATTACTTGTCATAATTAAACTTGTTTGTGTTCCACAGTCCAAACGACATCGTAGCTGTGAGTGACAGGCGTTTTTATGTTTCCAACGATGTACGGTATGGTTCACTGTTTGAGTTTATGTTACCGGTCCGCACTGGGACAGTTGCTTATTATGACGGGGAGACAGCAAGAATTGTAGCCACTGGCTTCACCATGGCCAACGGGATAAATCGCTCACCAGACGGCAGGTAGGTACGAGCCACAATACCGCGGTATTGGTATCTTTTGGGGGGGAACATAGAAGCACTTATAATCTGTTGCACCTTGCCATGTCTTTTCTACGTGAACGTTCACACGCAAAAGTTTCTTTACCACTGGTATGCCAATTGCATTCTTCTATTAAGTAGCGAGCCTGGAATTATCTTGCGACTATCGAGATCCTGCGAGTGGATGGATGGGGTTGACTTGAGGTTAATTGGAGTAGGCACAATAAGCGTTATGGTTTAAGTTGGATAATAGGAGATGAGGGTGCTAAGGGGGAAGTATATGTGAGGCACCTTGGGTCCTATAGACCTTTATCATGGTGCGGCCATCTTGATTTTCTCCCATTCAAACCAATGTAACCAAACCGAGGCTCGAAGGGCAAATTGTCTGGTTCCTTTTTATACAATGAATATTACCATTGGATACAGGGAACATGACCAAGATGGTGGCAGCATGATAAAGGTCTATTGTAGACAAGTCTAACTCGTGGAACCCTATCACAGCCTTGCACCTCAACACTGTGTGTCATACTTAACATTTTTGTACAGAAACTTGTACGTGGCTGGTTCATTTGACGAAGAAATAAGCGTCTTCAACATTAACAAGGATGGATCTCTCACGTTGCTGAAGGTAGGATACGTAAGAGGCTTATGTCATTAGCTACTATAAACACACAAATTCAACGATTCATGTATAAAGACACTTTTGTTCCCAAGCCCCTTTAACAAAAATGGTGATCAACGTTTTTTATATTGGAAGTGATAAAAAAGCAGAGAAGCTCAGTTGCACGACTGGCTAGTTTTGGTCCGAACTTGTAACACAACCACCACCCCAATGCAGTGTTAATAGTGCCTGACCACTCTTTCCTCAGTTTGGGTTCGAACTTGTAACACAACCACCACCCCAATGCAGTGTTAATAGTGCCTGACCACTCTTTCCTCAGTTTGGGTCCGAACTTGTAACACACAACCACCATCCCAATGCAGTGTTAATAGTGCCTGACCACTCTTTCCTCAGTTTGGGTTCGAACTTGTAACACACAACCACCACCCCGATGGACTGTGTTAATATACATAAATATATGGCTTTGCCATTTTTGCCATTAAATATATGATTTTGCTCTTAAATATTTAGTTTAGTAAAGTATTATAAGTGGTAATTTAGTCACATACGGCTCCTCATATTTACACTATTTGTTGATGTTTTGGATTCTTGACATTACAGAAACTTAATGCGCACTCTGCAGTGGACAACATAGAAGTTGACCAAACTACGGGCGACCTTTGGCTTGGGTGTCACTTCCAGATTTACAAACTCTTTATGGGAGACAACAAAGATGACCGCAACAGAGGTCCTTCACAGGTGACTATACAGAGTAAAATCAACACTCGTTCAAAACGCACCCGAAGTGAAACTTCAACAAAGTTACCAACAGGGTGGGCCTGGCATAAGCCTACCTTAAGTTAACGATGTAATCGCTTACTTACTGATTTGACGAACTTCAGTGTGAAAATGTACGGCACGACACTAGATAGTATGGGCCAAGCTCCCCATGCGACTAAAAAACCGCCAAACTATTTTCGATTACAAATTACCAAAACAGCCTCTGCTCGACCAAATGTATTGTCCAAAGAATAAAATAAAAATTAAAATTCAATCAAAATAAAAACAACAGGTGCTCGTGCTAATGCCCGACCGATGTGAGAGCCCGTCAGAAAGACTAACTAAAACAATCTATATTTGTTTGTCCTATAGGTTCTTAAAATGACGTTAGACAAGGACCTGAATGCTGAAATAAGGGAAGTATTGGCAGACGATGGACGACTGTTGAAGGGTTCTTCAGTTGCAAGTGTATTTGGACATGGAATGCTGGTTGGGACTATAAAAAATAAGATGTTATATTGCGACCTGCAAGCTTATTAAACCCTACTCATCTACAACTTGTAGAACTTTCATTTTATATTGAAGTGTTTCACCCTTGTCGAGCTTAACCAATCTTTGATCTTTGAGCAGATTGCTTCTCACTTGAAATTCCTTATTCAAAATGTTTAATGTTCTGACCGTGATCTCTTATAAAATGTTGGTACCGGTATAGAAAGCACATTATGGCGTTCGATTCGTTAAAATGGTACCCATTGGCTCAAAAGACAACTTCGCAAATATTTTTTTTTACGCGCACATTAGCCATAATCTTGGGGACTGTCAGTTTTGGGTGGTTTGGGCAAGCTAGGCCCTGAATAAAGTGTCCTATTTTTATCACAAGCGTAGGACCCCTTTCTGAAGATGGCCGCTGTTCTGTTTGGAAGTTTTTGTCCCATAGCGCTTTCTTTTCTAGTGACGGGCGTAGCTCGGGGGCACCTTGGACTAAACCCCTCATAAAATTAAAAAGAAAATTGAAGTTGATATCACTGCAAATTTGTGTTTTTGTTTCAAAAGACTGAGAGACTTCTAAGTATTTTTTGTATATTCTTGAATGTTTATCATTTAGCGTTGGTTGAATAGGAATTATATTTACTTGGGTCCACCCGTAGAGAGTATTTACAACGTTGTTTCGATGAATAGCGCCCTCTGTTTTCACTTGCATCACTGTGGCGTGGAAGTGGAATGCTCGGGGAAAACTTCAGCTGTTGTTATGTTGCAGTCTTAACTTCCTCGAGACAATTCTCTTTTGTTATGCAAGCCTTAACAAGTTATGTAAGAGTCCCCCCTTTCAGACAACAACGAAATAAATCCATATGCAGCAAAATCAGGTATGTATAGCCCAAGAACACTTATAACACTACAGGTATTGTAAATATATTTTTTTATTGGAGAAGTTCAGCCTCGAGGTAAGCAGAAAATGCCGCCTTTCTGGCGCTCCTAGTCTTGAACAAAAGGAGTAGGCCTAAGTGTAGGGGAAAGAATGCCTGATGGCAAAACCGTTTCACTCGTGACCAAAATATTTTCTGAATTCACCGGAGAATAATAAAATGGCGGTTGGATTGACACACCCTTTGTAAGAGTCTAAGGGCCTTTTCCAAACCCTGGCTTGGACTTGGGCTCCAGCCTGGGCTTGGGCTTGGGCTTGGGCTCCGTCATCTTGTTGTGCGATGTTTCCAGCAGAAACAGCCCGGAGCCAGAGACAGAGCCAACTAAACCGAGGTTTGGAAAAGGCCTTTTAATCTTAAACAAATGCAAAGAAAATACCAGTTAATGTTTGAACCAGTTTAATTAAAGGTAGCCTAATAGTCCAAAGTTGTCATCATTGTCTGGATATTGCTTCTCATATCCCAGTTCCAAATGAAACACTACTTGTCAGTGCTAATTTCCTGTTCGACTCTATTTAAATAGAGGATGACTCTTCAGTTCATGGTTTGGTGGCTTCTGCTATTATATTATTAATGCTCAATGAGTCAATAGTACTGTGACCTGCCAGTATTTGAGGAAAAGCAGAAGCAGATTGTCAAATTTTAGAAACCAGCATCAGTGAATCTTTTTTTTTAAGGGGCAAATGGGGAGGGGCAAAGGAGGGTGAATTTTAGTTAAAATTGTATGATTACGACAAATTTCACGGTGTCCAGAGAGGCTGACAGGGGAGGGGGCAAGCAGAGTGACAAGATGCTCCATAGGGGTAGGAAGCAGCTGCCCCTTCTGATCCCCGTGAAAAATACTCTGTGCATGAATCAAGAGCCGTGGCCTCAATTTTCAACTTGACCTAGTTTAGTATGTACAGGGATGGGGTAGTTCTCTGGAAGGTCAGCTGTGCGGAGGTGGAAATTAGCCGATAAACACTGCTGTTCAAAGTAGCCTGGTTGTTTTTCAAAAGTTGGTCGCTGTTTTGTCTCCATCTCTTTGGTTCTAAATGAATAGATGTATGATGACCTTATTAGTATGTTGAATATCAGAGGATACATTGGTAAAAATATACTTAAAGGTCCTGCTCGTCATTGGTAAAATGTCTGTAAATGCTTCCATTCTGTGCACAAATCAAGATGTATGTGATACGAGAAAACAACAAAAATGCGTTCAGCATATTTTGTATGCATTCTGACTTTTGGTCTCACATTAGACAAAGATTAGTTTGGGGTCTTATTTCATTAATTAAAAAACAAAAAGATAACACTTCAGGCAGAAATATTTCGAGGAAAGCTTTCTACCTTCATTATCTTAATATACAATCTAAGGTAAATGTAAATAGGTGAATATTTATGATTTTTCTTTTTGACTAATGTTGAGATGGGGTTTTAAGCTGACAAAATAATATTGTCTGTTTTAGTGTGGGAAACAGATATCAAGGTGTTAAGTGTCGTTACAAACAGGGGAGGAACGTATACAAATTCACTACTGGAAGAAATGCTCCTCAATCAAGCCCTTCAGAATACCAAGATTTACAGCAAATTGAGATTTCCTGTTTTGTAAAGATCAATTAATATTGTTTTTAATTTGAAATATTCTGCAAAAAAATATTAATTAATTTAACAAATATTTTGCCTATAGAGGATTACTTTAGTTGAAACTATACCATTAAGTTTTTTTAGATTTCAATATTCTACTCCGAGTGTGGCTTATAAAACAATGGAGTCATTAATTTAGCTAGTAAACTGAACACTATGTTGTTTTCATTATAATTTGACAGATATCACAGGTTTTCATAGAAACTTACAAATGAAAATTGTAAATTGTAAATATATAATTATTTGTTTTTGTTTGCCATACACACCCGATGGGCGTATAGGGTAAATACCAAAATAATATTCCCCGATGCTACTATAGTTCATCTATTAATGTCTATTTGGCTACCATTTCTTTTAATTGAATATGTGCATCAGACAGATTAGAGTAATTTGATTTTGAACAACAGCATTCTACAGCAATCTAAGCAGCAGTCGATTTCACAGCGCTAAGATCAATCTTAAAATGAGCTAATGTGTGAATCATTGCTAAGAAAAGTGTGATGTCACAATACAAATCACTATGCATCTTAACGTTAGGATAATTCCTAAGTTAGAAAGAGTTTTGTGAAATTGACTGCAGAAAAGGTATTGACATGTTCAAGGAACACATTTAAAGAATGCCTCTAACAATCTGATACAGTCAAATGAGTTTTGCACTTCTTAACCTCGAAAGGGCAAAAATAGACAAGATTCATTGATGCATTAAAGGAAGCTTCTGAGACGTTCTTGTGACAGGGATTTGTTTATTTGCTCAAGTTCAGACGGTAGCCCCTTCAGTTCACAAGTCTGGGCCGCGAGAGAGCACTCACCTGAGTAGGTGTTGATGAATGTACTCTCATTTCGTTGAGAAGCATCTAGAATTCTAGGGGGGATTTTTTTGAGAAGGATGTTAATCTTGGTCAGAGTGGACGGAGGGTAGCCCTTTGCGTCAAATTGAGCTCAAGACATTTGAGAAGTTCTACAGATAAATTATGCTAAGTGAATTGAAATTAAAATTAAAAATTTGTCTCGTATTTAATAAGATTAAGTCTGGTTTGTAAGCTGAAACAACTATTGCCCTACTTCTTATACCTAGCAGATTTGTTTTCACTACAACAAAGATTCAGCTAAATTTGAACTGCATGGTCATATTTACTCCTTTTTATTATTTATTTTCCGGGTACTTGAAAGGTTTGTGTTTTTGTTTTTCAATTTTGGGGAGAACAAAGAAAATTTACCAGTGCGGGATTTGAACCTGGTACCACCGTCTCAACGTACCGATGCTCGCAGGTGCTCACAAGTTCAAATCCCCGCTCCAGTCAATTTTCTTTGTTCACCCCAAAATTGAATTAAGAATTTACCCAGTCAGTTTCCCTTGTGGTTTATTGCTTGATGTTTTTTTTTTATTTTTCATGAACATTGTCAGCCTGGTGATAATTCTCTAATTACCAAATCCAATTAATTACCACTATTTATAAGGTGAAAACAAAATATGTTAATATCACATTGTATTTAATAGCTCGTGAGAAAACAAATTGTCTTCACGGATGGCAGGGAAGAGCAAACAAATTGATTTACTTGTAACCTCGTACATCTTATTGCGAGGCTATATCTCATGTGGAAATAGCCAATTTCAACAAAAGCCTTCACTGTGTTATGCCGTGAGTAATAAAGATACCGAGGTAATTTGTTTTAACCTTAAAATACAGGTCTGGACAGAAGGTACTTGCATGAATTGGCAATTTTGTGATTATACGTCTGCGTTTTTACTGGACAATTTGACAGATTGATTGATTTTCAACAAGCATTTTTTTTTCTCGTAGTATTTTCTTGTGTTAATTTGGCATTTTATTGTCTGGATTTGATATATCTTTTAAATGGCCTTAACTATCAGATGAAGTAATACTACATGTATGCTGTCAAAATAACAATCATTAGCAGACCTTAGATAAGATGACAAGAATTTGTTAAATAACCGATAAGAGAAACAGTTCATTGATGAGTGAAGATATTTGAATTTTTTTCTACAAGATTGAACTGGATGTCTTTGATTCTGAAAAACAACTGACCATGAATTATCAAAGTGGCCTTAAGAAGTATTCGAAATGTTGAAGTAATCCATGTTGATAATTGATTTAACCTAATTGTGGCACGTGCATTGGGAGGAACGATGGGTGATGTGTTAGGTCTTGCTCTGCGGACTGAACCACCACTTACGCATGGGACATCAGCCCAACCTTCCCACCTGTTCAGGCTCAGTTGCATGCTTTGAATTACCATACCCATGCAGATTGAATTCCCACTGTTTCTCAGGATGGGTATCCCACTCTCACGTTTGCTGTGGTTGCCGTAAGATAGAGATCGTACTAATTCTCACTGATGCACATGCCTGGAAAGGGTCTTTAACTATTGGATCCACACCTCACTGCAGTGCTCTACTCATGAACATTTAATTCCCACTCGTCAAGAGGATGCAGGGCTTCTCTGGTAAGCTGGATGATTGCCATCGAGGATTGAATTCCTGCTAATGTACGGGACAGGGACCCCAGCATCCACCTTGTGGTCATTGGTCATCATCAGGTCCTTATGTTTATCGTGCCTTAATTGAATTTCCACTGAGCCACAGGATGGTGTCCCACTCTTGATCAGTCTTAAATGATCTCATCACCGCCGTCTCCTCTCATACAAGACTATATCTTCAATCTGCAACCACAGACATCCCTCATCTCTCCACTAAATTGAGTGGTGGTACAATATATCTGGAGGCTAGCATATTTAACGTTAATCCTTAGGCAGTCCTGCGGCGGCACATTGGATACTTCAGCAGCATCATCAGGAGCGGTGGATTTACAGTCCCTCCTTTGTGGCGCTTACTTGCTTAATCTTCAGCTGATACAAGCATTGCCACAACACCCGGGAATCAACCAAGTCTGATGTTGACTACTCTTGAGAAAAATTCCTAAAGCAGTCAATACACTCTATCCCTCAGACACCTTGCTCTCTACAAAGTGCTATTGATAACACATTTGGTGTCATTATTGGCGAGTAATTACTAAAAGCTTTTCATTTCAAGCTTGCACACCAGTGGAATAGACTACCATGTAGTGGGAATAGGAATCCGTGTTTTGGGAAAGGAAAGCAGGAACTTGTTTAGCTGCTGTGTGGCATGTGGGGAATACTTGACGAACTGTAGTTTCATCAGTTTCAATCAGTGGAGTTGGAATTGATGTAAGATACAACAGCTTAAAGGTCAAGGAGGGTAAGTAGCGTCTGTCTTTTAACGTCTGCAAGTTTTGTAAATTGCAGTTGGTTGTATTGTACTCTGTGTGAGATGTAGATAGGGCTGTTGTGATGGTGATGTCCCATAAATGATTCCAGAGGATGATTTAGGTTTTCCTAGCGAATTATTTTTGTTAATAGATAGCACATCTGGTTTAGTCGGGGTGCACGAACAGAGACGTAGTGATTATAACAAGTACATCATACGTCATGTCACACTGGCCCGCTTGAGCGTAACTTAAAGGTGCAACCACACGTTACAGCAACTTAATAGTACACAACAGGTTTTGCCTAATGCAAGCAAACATGTCAGATTTGTTGTTAACGATATGAATATTAACAATACGGGTTCTTTGTATAAACATTTTAGATTTATCATAGAACATCAATTGAATGTTTTGAGAGAGCATTACAAATCAAATTGTTAAAACAAAATTTGATATTTGCCTCATGGTTCATTTTTAAACACACACAAATAATATTCTTTATCCCCAGATGAAAAAAAAACCATCTGTTATTATTATTATTTTTTTATGAATACCAATCCTGTATTCTACCTTGAAAGTTATGTTACACAGTTAATCAAGTTACTAGAATGGGAATCTGCAGATTGCACTCACTTTGTCTTCACTTATGCATCTGAAACAGCCAAAAGTAAGATGTTCATTTATAAAGGACAAACTATTACCATTGTAAATGCAAAGGTGTACATGTAGGTGGAACGGCTCCCAGTGGGCCTATTGTGCTGTTGTATAAAGCAATAGTTGTCAATTGTAAACTGTGTAAATACCAAGCTTATCTAGTCTGTGGTTATCAATAGATGGATTACCACCTGATAATTGGAGAATTTATAAGTACCTCTAGTCTTGAGTGGGTTTAATGGCCGTAGAGTGGATGTATACACTGTGAGAAACATCAACCATTTAAGGATCTCCATTTAACAGTGAACAGTTTGGTCACCTACAATGTATGTGTGAAATAGTCTTTATTATTTTGATGAAATAGTCTTCTAATCCTGATGGAAGCTGTGTTATTAGACTGCACACTGAACTCCTACAGGTTGTAATACCTTGATGAAGACACCAACATAACAGAGTCTTGGAAGGTAATCGTTGTTTAGTGTTATTTTTTGACTTACCCAGAATAGCCTCTGGGTGGACCACTATAATAGGGTGCACTAGGGACACCGTTACATCGTAACCACCTATGACGCCTTTTCACCTCTTCACTAGTCTACTTGGTCAATCTTGCTTTACATAGTATAAATTACACCAAACATGAATCATAAAAAGGTTTTACTTGATTACTGTGGTGTAAAATAAATGTGATACAGTGCCTGCATTGATATAACGGGGACACCATAGATATGACATTTGGTGTCCCCGTTACATCGTGACATATATCCTTAATTTTCTCAGCCATGTGTGCGTTATAGCCATTAAGGAAGTTATTTTTTGGCATTAAGTTTCTGTTGAACATTGTGAATTTATTTAGTACTTCTATAATATTGAAAAATATGTGCTACAAGCATGGTGCCCCTGTTACATCGCTACCTTGAATTTTTAAGAATATTAGCAAATATATCAGGTTAGATGGTGTGGGAAGGATTTGAAACTTTCTGAAATACTTTCAACACCCAAATGAAATGTGAAGATTGATAAACATAAATTAGAATCAACCTTTTTTTAACAAAAATTATGATACTGAAAAATGTCACAAATTGTGTCCCACCTTCATGGAATGACCCCGCTGCCAAACTTAGAAACCAAAATCTAATGTTGCTTCTCTCAGTGACTATTTTTCATCAGCATGAAAATAGTCAGAATGGTTTTTTTTTATATTGCTAAATTATTCTGAATTGAGAATCTTGTGAAGGTTCTACCTTTCACAGACACTAGATTAACGCATTCATGGAAGAGGAGTGTTTCTGTGGGCGATGAGTCAGGCAATTGCAATTGGAAGGCGTCTGCTGTCAAGTACTTGTATGTGTATGTACAATTCTAACAGTGCGGAGTGACCGGGGTGGGGGGACACCCCAAATAATTTTTTTCTGAGTCTGCATTTACAGCTTCAGTCGGCAAATTGAGCACTAAATTTACCCAAATAAGGGCTTGGGCTGAACACAAATCCGTTTGGCAAGCCTAAATCCCTGGATTTGGCGACTGAGAATTTACATTTAATCCTGGTAGTGTGGTATGGGAAGTCCAACTTTGAATTTCCGAATTGAAACGCCTATTCTCGGCAATGTGTGGGCCTCCTAAGCTCTGAAAACACTTCAAGCCGTAGAGCTTTTCGCCCATATACTTCATTAGGGGCATTTGTCTGTTAGTCTATCCAAAAATGGTTTTCAAGGTTTGAATTTCAAAATCA
The DNA here is from genome assembly GCA_911728455.2 of Marthasterias glacialis. Lineage (NCBI taxonomy): Eukaryota > Metazoa > Echinodermata > Asteroidea > Forcipulatida > Asteriidae > Marthasterias > Marthasterias glacialis. The sequence continues at coordinate 20,578,903 of OU452223.1, forward strand.
AAACGTTTTCAGTCTTGAAAATGGTTAAAATCAAAGAGAGCAGCCAGGGAATTTGCCTTTATGCCCTATAAATTTCAACAGATGATTCGTCCTGAGTCCAAAAGTATTCAGAGTTTGAATTCAAAATTAAACGTATTTTCGGCAATTTGATGGCCCATGAAAACACTTCAAAATCCTGGACCCCACTAAAATTTGTGCCTTCCAACAGGCTTGCACTTTAATATGAGTCGTCTAATGCATGTCTAATGCACTTAAGTATGATTCGTCTAATGCTCGGCATCCGAGGGCCGCTCATGCCGCTGAATTTAAAAGAGAATGAAACACAATAACTGGTGAGGAACATCTGTGTTTTGAGGCCTGGTAGCTTGAAATGTCTTCAAGTATGTAGCCATGCGGCACAAACTACTGTGCTTTTTATATTAACGTATGCTCATTTTGGATGGAACGAATCGGTCGAACAAAATGAGCCTAAAGTCACAGATTATTTTCTCTCTCCTTGATAATTTAAAGGTGTTTGTTATCATAATTTAGTTCCTCATCAGTGTTCATCTTACTACTTCATGTACCTTTGTACAACAAGCCTTCAGGTGTGACCTTGCTCGATGCAAATCGGATCAAAATGGTTCGTCTTTGGATTTTAGTCAGATAGTTCTGAGGATGTAAAAATAGAGACTCGTCGTTAGAATGTGACATGCTGGGGCTCCCATCCCATGAATCCCCCTTTTTTTGATATTTCTCAAGTCATCAGTTGGAACAGAAAGAGGAAAATATTCCAATGGAAGATCGAAGATGTTTAATTCTAAGGCAGGGAATTCTTAAACCAATCCTTGCAGTCCCTTGATACTAACTTCTGTCCCATCCCTGAAGACTCCATGTCAGCGTGGTTCCCATCGTGTGGCTTGCTCCTGCCGAGATACTGTACAGTCAGCTCAGTGGTTGGTCCAATTCATCCTCTGCAATAAGCTCTCTTGAGATGCACTCACATAGACCCGACACTTTCCCCCCTCACATTATTTGTTTTTTCCTTCCAGAAACACTGATCAATATCAAGCGCTTTGCAATTCACATTTTAGCAGTACGCTGGTTATGTTATTACCGTCCACAGACAGGCAGGTAATGAAATTCCAGTTTAGAGAATTAATTAACCTTCAGCTTACTTCAAATAATTACCCATTTAGTAGGTACTTCACCAAGTGTGCAACTCTATCTTCTTAAATCCTGGGAAGACTGGCTACGATTACAGTTGATAGGGCTTGCCGTAGAGTGGCATCAGGTCTTTGCGTCAGTAACATGGACTGGCATAGTTAAACGTGATATACTGCTGCTCATTTGCAGTGCAGGACTCAAGTATATATGCCAACTTATTTGAATGTTCCTTGCAACTTGAGACTCTTTCCAAGCCCTTTTAGCTGGCCAATGTTTAAGAGATCAAATTGCATTTCAGCTCATCAGTGAAATCATTATTACTGTAAAGAAGTACTTTTTTTTGTTCTGAAACATAATGATGAGTTCGGTACAATACCCCCCTTTGGCATGGGTGCTTCCTTTGGCCAGAAAGCTTCGAACATTTAATTTAAAAGTATTTTATTTGTTCTGCACATTAGTCCTATTTAATGTATGATGTAATATTTACATCAGTGATGAAGAAAAATTATTCTGATTTTACCCTTAACACCAATGTGTGATAAGTACTGTATACTTGGTGCTTTTCGAGTCCACATACAAATCCACAGGCTGCTCAGATTTTAAAACAGATGTCTTAGACCACGACGAATGCCTGGTCTTGAGTCAGTAGATTTCTCTAGTTTTAAGGATCTGTATTTTAAGTAATTTCTACTTTTTGCATATCTCCTGGTAATTTGTTTTTAAACCAACAGTGACAGGAAAATAAGGACATGGATTAAAGACAACGAACACAGTAGACGAGAACAATAACAATAATCCCATAAACAAAGGCAAAAAAACAAAAAACAATGCAGTGAGCAGAGAAACATGCAAAAAGACAACATAAATGTGTGCAATAGAGTGTCATTTGGGCTTAAATAATCCACACGTTTAACTAAATCAAACTTCATCTTGCATTTTAGGCCTAGGGCATTCAACTGAAATAAAAGCACTTCTGACCAATAAATGAATATGCTAAAACTAGAATAAAAAGAACAAAATTGCAATAAAAATATAACTTTTAAAGTAATTAAATTAAGATAGCCCTATAAATCATAAGAATTTTTTGTTTGTTTGTTTTTTTCTTTTTTTTTTGTATGTGATTTAAATACTGCACAGAGGAAGTACTATTTCTCACAGCTTTGAACTCAGTGGAATATATGATTATTTTTTTACATGATTCAGTGACTTTTTTGTGATGCGTGCCATTTTGGGTTAACAGATAAAGTTATGCTTTAATACCTTCTGGCTACTGTGCAGCACTGTGCCACGAATACACGACTTCGTATTCAGTATACTTCATCAAAGTAGCAATGTCACCAGAATTACGTAGAGCGGTGACAGTCAGGTATGGTGGGTATCTTTATTTGAATCCATTGTACCTGAAAAAATCGCTTTGTCCAAATCAATAATGATTTTGCAATTATACCCGATGAAGCAATATTTCAGCATGGTTTATGTACTCTTTATATTTCAGAAACGAAAATCGCTGATCAGAATTAAGAAAACAAAATGTTCGAAACTTCCCTTGGAAACATGCAGACAGATTAAATGGAAAGTATATTCAGCTATCAATTGTATAGCTTCAACAAACATGTTTTGTTGGCTCAAAACTCCTCTCTAGTTGATCAAAGTCTCGTAAACTTTCCTTTCAAGAAAATATATCTATTGATCAGGATTGAGGTAAAACCTATAGAATCTAAGCCCCTAGACGTGTGCTTGCATCCAACCTCATATGAAGGAAAAATCTATTTCTACTGATAAGTCTTGTCTCTTTGGGGCAGATACATTTATTGTGAGACACTTTCCGCCAACAGCTTACCATCGCCTGGAAAAATAGACTAAACACAATGAGAGCTTTAGAAAAAACCAAACTGGACCAACACATTGTATGACACTCTTACTTAAAAATTCAGAATTACAAGCTTGTAGATCAATATGTATAAAATAGTTACTGTTGTTGTTGTTTTCAAATTGTTAAGACTCAAATCTAAGCTGTTTCCTGAGGTACAGAGATGTGCCCAGTCTGTGCTTGGGAGGATCAGCAATTTTTAATTATTCACAGTTGCCCCACCTAGAGCAACTTAAATTCCAATGTGACTAAATAAAGTTCCTTGGCAAATCCACAGAAAACACTAAATCGAGCCTGATTAAGTATTATATTAGGCCTATTAAGATCGTAACTTTTAGATAAACTGTTTAACCTTTGTGTGTTCTCCTAAGTAAATATGGTAATTGAATGTGGGGAGGGATTTTGTTTTGAGCTTCATGTTCAACTGGCTGTCATTCAAACAAATGCATCAAGGCTCCTGTTACATTTTACTGCAGTGCAGAAACTCCAAAATGGAACAGAATCGTAAATGGTCGTCTTTACAAAAAGTGCCCAAAATTATTAAAAGGAAACACTTGTACTAAAATAAAGCAGAATATTACCATTCATTTACTCCCAATGTGATGTATTCAAACTTGGTTTGTTTTCATTCCCATCACATTGGTCCACAATGAAGTTACTGTTTTAAATGTTGGTTGATTATTTCCATTGTATTTTTTTTTTGAAAACCTTGGATGAAAGTTGAGAAATGAATACCGTTATCTTTAAGCCATTGATTTTTTTTTCATGGTCTGGGAATATTAAACTCCCCTATGATATACCCATCTACACATTGCTTACTCAGTGAATAATCATGTCCTATATTTGGTTCAACGCTCATAACACCCCTAGGTAATTTACGTATCTAGGCACACATTTCCAGCACGCCATTGAGTCTACAAACACTTGCCCAACTAACCTGATACACCTATTTGATACACAACTTGCCCCGCAGTACCCAAAGCCCGTAGTTCCACAAAAAAGTGTGTATGCGCACTTTCATTCAATACAAAGAGGGCGGTGTGGATCGCTTATTCCCCCTGTATTTTTGTTTGCGGGGTTTGAGAGATTGCGCAGCGATCGACTTTCGCAACCTGGGGGCAGAGGAACCGTGATTGAAAAGGAATGCCAACTGGTACTCGGCACCTGCTGAGGCATGCAATGATTAAGTACGCTAGGTGAAGGGGTTTGCCAACCCTTATTGATTTGTTAACGGAGCGCATTGCAATGTGATGGGTTTATTTAACCAGTGTGTCTTAATTATTTATCTTCCTCTCTCGGGATCGTGTGTAAAAAATGAAACTTTGCCAGTGTGGTGTTATTGTAATAGGAAGTGGGTTGTTTATGGTAGATAGCAAAACATTTACTTTTCAACGTGTTCTCTTATTACAATGCTGGTCCAGATCTTAAGAAATAAGTGATGGGAATAACCTATTGAGTTGAGCACAGCAAGTGTCCAGAATTTTGTGAAAACCCCTTACAAATGATACATAATAATCATTAGTTTTTGCTCTTTTTGTATTTCATTTTGGTAACATTTTCTGCCTCTGGCACATGCTTTGATGCATGTTTTTGACCTACTGAGGACCAAGATAAAATCACTTCATGTGGCTCAGAAAATCCTTTTTTTACGCACCAAAAAAGGTCTGACTCGGGAAATAATTTCTTGCAGTTTTTAAAATATGAAAACCTGTAACAGAATGGTGACGTAAATTTGATGTCAAGTTGTATTCGATGCTTGTGATTTCAAAATACTGAAGGGTTTAACCATGGGAGTATCATATTGTACAGAAAAAGTATTGTTAGGCTATTTCACCAGGAGTGTTTCAAGCCCCAGCTCAACATTGGTAAGAAATCAAACATAAACGTTCACAGATTTACATACACCTTACATGAAGATAATGATGGTAGAAAAATTTTCTTCAAATATTACTGCCTGAAGTGTTATTGTTTTTGAATAATAAATAAAATAAGATCCGAAGTTAATTTTCGTCTCATGTGAGACCAAATAATGCCTATTTTTCTCGCAGATGAAACGAAATGAGCTGCAATTTTCAGAAGTTTGTTTTATTTACATGTATTATTGATTTGTGCAAAGAATGGAAGCATTTACAGTCAGTTTTCCAATGTTGAGCTGAGGCTTTGAAGCTCATGTGTATTGATGTTTTTGTCCTTTGATCCCTTAGGTGTGCATATATCATTGATGAATCTTTTACAATGATCTATGAATTATTAAAAAATCAAATGCTTTTGAGATTGATCTTTGAGTGATATGTCACACAAGTGAATCTTGTGTTGAAAATTATGAAAATAACAACCATTTTCAGTTTATAGCCACAGTTAAAGTTTGTTTGTAGGTATTTTCCCATAACAAGTTTACCCAATGTTCAATTTTAGGAAGTTAAGCAATGCCTTTTCAGTGAGAGAGTTTAAGAAAGGAAAAAAGGAGTTAAAAAGGTTTTTTTTACTGCATGATTCATTGAGCAGAAGCCCACCCCCCACCTCCCCCAATCCCACTGTCATAGAACATTAACATAACAGAACATAGCGTTCATTTGTGTTGTCAGATGTTTTCAGAGCCACAGTTTGTATGCGTAATTTGTCTTTAATGCAAAGTTTCGCATAAAATCAGAATTATCTTGAGTTTGCTACAAGCAAATTCTAGGGATCATGCACTTTTATAAAGAAAATGTAATCTTTGTTAATTTATGAATGTTTATTAGTTATTTTATAGTTGGGGAACAAGAAGCTTTTTTTTTATTTATACAAGTTAACTGTGCAGTTAAGTCTGTGCAGTTAGTGACGAAAACCTACAAATTATCATGAATCGCCGAACTTGAATTACCGAAGCCCATGTACTGACCATCGAAGGTTTATGGCTCAAACGGCTTCTTGAAACTGAGTATTTTCTCTTTCCATTAGTGTAACGTGAATGATGATTGGTTAATCGTAACCAGTGGCCACTGTACAGGACAGCAAATCATATCCAATGGAAAAGACTGTTTCAAAGCATGTGTTAGATGTCAGAATATATCTATACCATGCCCGATATGTGGCAGAGGCAGCCCCCCCCAAAAAAAAAAACAAAAAAAAACAAAACAAAACAAAACAAAAATGTACCCGTACTCTAACACACTCTCCCTCTCTTGTACAGAAGCACCCCCACCCCTAAAATCCTCAAAAGAATTTCTGAGATTCCCAGAACACGATGAAGACACAATAGGAGGGGGAGGGGTACACCCTGCCACATATCCAGCACCAAATGAGAATATATGCGTTGATGTAGTGTGCGTGCGTTTACAATGTGCAAACACACACTGTGCATCATTATTTGAGCACGCATCATGCATTATATATATGTTCCGGTATGTGATTAAAATATCTAATGCTTTTGTGATGATAACGAGTGAGTGATGTGTAACACAAGTGATTTTAATCTTTTAAAGATAAAACATCTTTCAAGTTTTAAGATCATTGGTAATTACTAGGCATATTGCTTTTCTTTTGTAGGTTTTGTTATGAATTGTTACACTCAGGGGCAATTATCTCTAACCTAGGGGCTTAAAAACATGAACAATAGTGATGAAGTGAATTTGTTGTTAGTGATAAAGAATGAACAGGGTCATTGACTGTGAACCCCCATTGACTGTGCCACCCCCCCCCCCCCCCCATCACAAAAATGGATCCTCTTCCTTTAGTTCAAGGCTAGCTGTGAGCAAGTCTTTGAAGAAAGTTGACCATCTGGAAACAGAAAAATTCTCTTAATCAAATTCAGTTAAAAATACATTCATTCTGGTTACTGATGACATTTTGGTTTACAATGCATTCAACTTGGAACACCAGGGGGATGGATTTCATAAAACTAGTCCTAACTCAGGTCTAGTCCTAACGTGACTAGTCCTATAAGTTAGGACTAGTTACTCTTCCTAATTCAAGATAAGACTTTAGTCCAAGCGCTTTGTGAAATCCACCCCAACTGTTGAAAATGAGAGCATTTCGAATGATTCTGCAAAACGAGTGGCCGAAGCCAGTTAAACGGAATACTACCTGTAAGGAACTCGTGACATTCCCATTTGGAACATCAGCTGCTCTTAACACGCACACCTGATGTTTCCGATCGTCAAACCTGTTCAAAGAATGTTCCAATTGCAACATCCCCGAGGGAACACATCATGTTCCTTAATGCATAGAATGTCACACCACGTGTTCCCGGCAGAGCCAGTGTGTCCAGAAGGGATCCGTGAGTATTCCCAACTTCCCAGTGGAACATTTCAATTGCGCCTGAGGTTTGAGATGCTATGCTTTAATTGTGTGACTAGTTCTTGTCTATGAATGCTGTCTGCCTCTTTACACGTATGTTCCATTGTACACAAAATGTACAAATCAATAAACAATTGCAATAAAATAATTACACTTAGCTAAGATTGGCTATTGTCCCATCAGATGCAGTTTGACAGTCATTTACCTTATCAATTATTAAACCACAAGGGACACTGGCTGGGTAAATTTAATTTAATTTTGGGGTGAACAAAGAAAAAACGACTAGAATGGGATTTGAAGCTGCAATCTACGGATTAATATCATGTAATAATTTACTAGAATGGCAGGGGTCGTGGGTTCAAATACCACTCGAGGAATATGCCTGAGGATTTTTTTTTTCACCGGACTCGGGAAAGTACTGAGTATCAGTGCTTAGCACATATCGCTGTATGGGCAAAAACACAAATAATAATCATTTACTTTGGCAACAGAATATTTGTGTAACACTAATGATCCCAAACTCTCAACCCTCGATAAGCATTTTAATCATTCATAATACATTTTGTTGCTAAGAAAGAGGATGAACAGAGAACTAACTATAATCACTGGAAATATACATCAGGCTAGTCACTGATCTCTGCTAAGCAAGACATGTATGTGCTTAAGCAAAGTTGTGTGCTTAACAGCTATATATAAAGTTGGGCCGAGATCTGTGTCACTACCTGAAATCCTCCCGTTCACCACCAGCTTGGATTTCCCTCTGAGATCACAAGGGAATATGGTTCTTATGTGGAGAGATCAATACTGAAGATAACTAGATAATGCCCGCTGCATCAACCCTGTGCCCTTTGAAGTGAACTTGCAGATGAGGCATTGATTTGGCCGCCTCCCCTTTTTACGAGACCCGAAGTTAAGAATCCAATGACCCCCTTTTTAATGTCTTATTGATTAGAACAGCAGAAACTAGTGTTAGCATGTGTGTGTGGGCCCATGTTGACTCAGGAATAGTCTTCATACCAGAGGTTTTATCCAATCTGTTTGAAGTCCGTGGGTGGTTGAGAATGATGAAGTAGGCAGTGCTTCAAGAAGAATACTAAAATAACATTTGCAAAGATTGACTGGCAATGTTCCATAATATCAGCAAACGAATTGCAAACATTTGTATTTTTTAAGCGATCTTTAGGCTGTCTTCTTAATTTTGTTTTATTTAATTGATGTAATAGTTGGACTCGAAACCATGACCCCGGCACTCAAGAGCAGATGTCTTAACCAAGCTTGCTTAGTGACGGGAGGCCAGTTCGAATCCTGCAATAAGCAGTGGATATATACTGCAGGACTCGGGGGAAGCCATGAGTAAAAAAAAAATGTCTTTATCCTCGATGCAGTTATTACATACAAGTTGCAATACAAGTAATTTTGTTTCCTGCAGGACTTGAAAAGCATATTTGTATATACAAAACTCATCACATTGTCAGTGTAAGGGGAAAATTAAAATATATTCGGCAATAAAGTGTACATGCACGTAATATGAATACATTTTTCTATACCCTAGTGTCAATTATCACTCCGAGTGCAACGTTGTTATTGGATCGCTTGGTAGTTTGTAGAGCGGTGTAATATTGTACAGTAACCTGCAAAATCTTGTCAACCAACAAGCAGTGATGTGGTAGCCAGCATTTTTTTTTCGGGTGGGGGTTGGGGGTTGGGGGGAGGCAAAGTGGGGAACAGATATTTGTGGAGGGGCCAATTGATAAAATTGCCTGATTATAGCAAATTTCACGATGTCCGCAGACGCAGAGGGATTGGGGCAAGCAGGGGACAAGATGTTCCGGGGGAAGGGGTGGGCAGCTGCCCCCCTTTCCCCTCTGTTGGCTACGCCACTGCCACCAAGCTCCAAAAATTTTGAAATTTTTCTTTAAAACTACAAAACGTTCATTTTGTTAAGTTGAAGAGATAAAAGTGATACTAAAATTTGATTGTTTGCATTAATTTCAACTGGGATTGTAAACTTTCAAATATTTCATCGCTTAGCACCATTTTCACAATGAGTCACATTTCAAATGTTTCAAATTACAAATGTTTTTTTTGATGATCAAGAGTGAGTGATGTGTAGCACAAGGGATTTTTTTTACTTTTGAGGAAAGATAAAATTTTTAATTTTTTACCAAAATCATTTAGTGATGTTTTTATTTTTTTCTTTTGTCAGTTTTGTTATTAAATGTTACATTCATGGACGTTACCTTGTAGATATATGAAGGGGATAAAAGACGAATAATTGAACTAAATACATTCTTTTTTAAAACCTATATGAAGGCACTTTAAACTTATTTCAAAGATGGTTTGTCAATGTTAAAACTATTAAAATTCAGATATCTCATACATTCTTACACCATTCAAAAGGATGACGATATGTTAATTTGATTTAATAAAATCTGTACTCTTCACAAACTAACGACACACCTTCACAAGCTCCTGCCAAATTCCCAATTCTCTCATTCTTGAATTCCTGTAATAGTACAAAGAGGAATTGTTGGGATATTTGCTGGTGATGTATTTTGCCACTAAAAACGCCTAATGCATGTCTACTACTTGTTGTGAGTGGTATTTTGGTCTGAAATGACTGCATATGATTTGCATAATTATAGGAACGGACTACTTCAATTCTGTGTCAAGATAATGCTCTCATTAGTATCAAGGGTGGCACCAAGCGTGAAATGTTGCTACTTTACTGGACTTCTATGCGTTAATCTGCTGGGGACGAATGGGTCATAATTTCGTAAAGCTTGACGTACGTGACATTTGTGCAGATGTAGTAGATGCGTAACTAGCAGTAGATGCAAGTCCTTAAATCTCTCTGACTGTCTTAAACTCTGCTGGAAACTAGACTCTTGTCCCCATGTTGTATAATGTGCTTTATTTATTGCATTGGCTGATAGGGAACATACAGATATAACAAAGATGTATCTGTATTTTTCATAGAAATAAACCAGAAAACGCTTGCCGTCGTCTATGGAGCACAAAATGAGTACCCTTGGCATGCCTCGGCCGAAACGCGTTCGGTTACCATTGCTGTGAATGTATCTCATAACAAAAGCGCATATTGAGGCATGACGCACATACTGCGATCGCGCTATGCACTTTCATGGAAAACACGCCATGTTTTTTTTCAGGCGCGCTATTTTGATGCGCTGTCTACTACCGTTCAATTTCGGCAAATGATTTTCCGAGGGTACACAATTTGAGGCGCCATAAGGAACGACGCAGTTACACGGGGCGGTCTAAGAAGTCCACTTTCTCTAGTTTATTTCTATGGTAGTTTTCCATAAAAGATTTATACTGAGTTGTGAGATCTTGAGAAATAAATTTATTGCAGCTATCCAAAGGTACCCTATATTGAGTTGAAATTTTTAATTATTTAAATGTTATAATGTAGTATTAATAATAACAATGGGCCCAGACTTATGTCATGAGAACTGTATTTCATTCCTCACTGTCAGTGAAATACAAATAATTCTTATTCTTAAATAATTCTTATTTCTAAAGTGGAAATATATCTTAAGTCGTCTTAAAAGTTTGAAGTGGTCTTAAAAGTTGGGCTTACTAATATGCTACTCCTCCCTCCTCCATCCCTATACAATGACCATCAATTTACGCAAAAACAAAAACACTGAAAGTAGTTTGTGATCAGTGGCAGTACCAGCCTAGGGAGGCATATGGCAAATTGCAAAATTAAAAAGGGGGGAACTGAATTGAGTTTTTACTATACAAAAGTCTTGGCTTTATTATCATTGTCTTCTTTAGTTTTATAACAAACTTCAAGACAAATTGCTCTCCCGACTACCATTGATATTTATTTTAATCACTCTTTAAGTTAATGTTTTTGATACATCAGGTATTTGATGCTCCCCTCCCCAACAAGCCATGTGTGGGAATCGTAAATCGTCATTTCATTGCTTATGGTTTTGTAAAAACTTTAAATTTGCAGTACTAAAAATCATATCTTTTAACGATCCCTTTGATTCTATGTTGCTCTGTTATTGTGTGTGAGTGATTTCAGATTGTACAAAATGTTTTTTCTTTTTTCATTATTAATGTTTGGAGGCTGTTTATTTTCTCTTCGGCATACGTGAGGAAATACTTGACACATTGGATGATTAATAAATGATCAGATTTACAAGTCGTGTGACACTCTGCTCATTTCCCATTCGCAAAACCTCGTCTGGAGATTTGAGGCCAATCTACCAGAATGAGTGTGGTCACGTCCTCTGCTTGGGAATCATTAACTGCTATGACAATTAAGAAATCCCTACAGAGACAAACATTACAACAAGAAGGCCATCTACAAAGGAAATTATGTTTTCCAAAATATGTTCTGATGGTGGATGAAACGCAATTAAAAGAAGGAAAAAATTTTGTTGAGAAGAGTTCACTCCGATTTGTCCATTTTTGTGTGTGTCAAGAATCTTGTCTTCTACAGTCAAATGAAGTCAGGTTAAAGCAAGAATTTCTCGGTAGAGGCCATTTTACAACGTGACGATTCTTAAAATTATGGGAATATTCACTCATAATTTTCTCATTGATGGTGCAATCTAACATTGTGAATCCAAAATATACTTTACAATTTGTGAATTTTTATATCGAGGCTAGTCAATTTATATACACAAAGCCAAACAGCCATATCAAATTTTAAATGAAGTCAAGTTAAAAACAAGAATTTATTTTTGTCTCTCACTTTCGTTAAATGTTGCAGTATTATTGCACCAATGTGATGTATGTGAAATAATAAATTAAAAAAATTAGTTGAGCAAATCTTTTACATTTTCCCTGAAATGATTTTATAACTGAAAGTAAATAAATTTCTTAAATTCTTAAATTCCTTAAATTTGTTTGACTTATTTTTCCATTTGATTCTCGCTAAAAAAGAACCTCTGAAGATTCAAACTGGCTGTCTTTTTTTTAAATCGTTGAATGAGTCAGATTTCATTCAGTGGTGGAGAAAAAAATCCTACCTGATACACTCGCGTCAAAACAGTGATGCCTTCTACAGGATACATGTCAGAATCCCATCACATTGATTTCCGTTATTGACGAGCGGCTGAAGTGAGTGTCACTTTACGACGGCTAACGGGTTTCGCTGGACTCGCGATAATATTCACTCATTAAAGGGTTGTGCATTCGATTGTACGGGACTAACTCGATTCTAACCCCAGTGCCGTAGGGATGCGGCGCTGTGTGCTATTGAGTTCATGGGTAGAGTTGGTCGAACTCTTTTTGGCTTCAGATGTCTGTGAAATTGAGAATATCGGACCAAGTCATGTATGAGCATCATGGATATACATATTAATCAGAACTACCGGGTCATATTATAAATTATCATCAATGATATAAATTAAGTTTTCAGTCTTGCGAGCACTTTTTTGTAGATCTTGATCTTGGTTTCAGTCTTGACACACACTGCATTGGTCATGGACCGCCATTTTACTGTAATTCTTAGCCATGAACCTGCATTAAAACACAAACATAGCGATTGAAATATCCGTTAACTGACTCATTCAAAGCAGCTTGTCAAATATCTATTTACAAAGTAATTCTTTTAAATAAATAATGGTGCACTTTTAGCCAATGCAAATTTAATGTTGAACTTGTCAACCCAGAAATTGTCCAGGGAAATTTGTCTGTATTATTTAAACCCAAAGACTTAGAGTTTTATTAAGTTCCTCACTCTAAGTAAAACAAATCACAACAGAGGAGATATTTATATAAGCACAAATTGTGATTTAAAAACATTTTTAACTGATATATTTTATCCAATAAAATGTTGCTAAATTTCTTGTAAAGCTTTCATAGAAAAACAGCAAGGGAGTTGGTTAAAAATTGGTGCTGATGAACAGTGGCGTAGCGGGTGGGTGGGGGGGGGGGGCGTGGGGCACGTGCCCCACCCCACAAATTTCCAGTAACCCCCTCCCCGGAGCCCCCGCCCATAAAATGTTTCAGATACATGTAATTCATTAAAAAAAACATGGTACCTGGCAACCCCCCACCCCCACCCCTACTGAAAAGCAATGCCCCCCCCGTCCCCCACCCCAATGATGGAATCCTGGGTACGCCACTGCTGGTGAAGATCATTCTGAGATGTAGTAGTGTCCGATATGTTCCCATTTTAGAGTATCAGCTTTAAATTATATTTGAGTCATTTTGAAAGGCAGTAGGAATTGTTAAAATATGTAATTATATGCTGTTTGCTTATAAATTTGGGCTCTCTATGAATGTTCATGTTTTGAGGATATTTTTTTTATTGTAACATCATTTGACTGTTAAAAAACAGTGCCACTCCTTGAAGTGTTTGTGGTTGACATGGTCTACAGACACCCCATTATCACAGGCTCTGTAGCAGGATGAGTTATCTTTACAATTACTGCAGAATAACACATAACATAAGTATATGGACACACTCTAATGGCAATAGCAATGACAAGATAGTGACATAACCAGCTATTATGTCAGCCATGAACGATCAAAAAAGATAATACATGCAGCATTACGTTATACACATTCTGAGTGGTATTTACTTTCCACTCTGTTGGTAGATATTCATGACAGATATTCACCCTTTTGCGAAAGATACTTTGTTTTGTATACACTGTCCGTGTTAGAACAATTTCCACTGCCTCTAAATGTGCAGAGTTGATGAACGTATGCCTGTGATACTGGACAAATTTTGAAGGAACTGTTTTGTTGTTGAGGTTCTCATCAATCACATGGTTTTGGGTGAGCAAGTATAGATCCCACTGTTTTAATTGCCCAGAGCAAAGCGAAGCCCACAAAACACCACGTGTGATTTTATGCCAAAAAGTATTGGTCTGCCTTACAGTGCATACAAAAATAATGCATGAGAAACAAAAGGAATCTCTTAAAAGTGAACCCTCCTCAGGTCCCCCTATGCCACATGTTCAACCCTCTCTAACCCCCCAAAACCTCAACAGGAAACTTTGTGGCAAAGCGACTTTAATGGCCAACAGTATTTTCACACGTCAACCTAGCAAAATCAGATGCTCTTGTTTATTATTATTTGGTCCTGTGTCAGTTTGACTGCTTTCGATCCCATTACTTATCCAAGAAGGTGTTTGAAGTTCAGTAATATCAAATTTTGAGTCTTCTGGGACAAGTTAACAATGTTTTATTGTTCAGTGTTGACTGAGTCTAAAATAAGGTTGACATTACACTACCCTGCCGTATTCCTTCAATATTCAGCTGTCATTTCCCTTGGGTACCACATCAAAGTATAGTACTATAAACATGTTTGCAAGAATAACAGTCAGTGCTTATTGTTGTCAAAAAATCGGTAGGCTATTTATAGTGGGTAATTATACTCAAAAGTGTCAGAAACTGAAACGAGAGGTAATGAAACTATAGATGGAGGCTGATATAAGTAGGTGCTTTAATAACAGGTTTTTCTCAATTTTCATTTCAATGGAAAGTCTAACAAAATCAACATTAAGTACTTAGTACAATACAATAATAAAGTGTGAATTTACATTGTCTAATAAAAACCCCAGGTTTTCAAAAAGGTCTTTTGATGGGATCATAAATGACATTCTTAAATTTTTATTAAAGACAAATGTACTCTTTGGTTCAATGAGTACCGATTTCCTTTTAAGCTATACCTATTCCCTTTGAATCTAGGTAAATAGAACACGATGCACCTGTCTTATTAAGTGTGCTGTGATAAAAAAAATAACTACCTGTAAAATTATATAAACAGTGGCTGTTCTGTTGGATTGGAATGTTAAAGTGTACCCTCTCGTAAGAGCATTGAGAATGGTAAGCATGGAAGATCTTCAGACCAAAAGACAAAAATTGCGTTGAAAAATAAGTTGGATTTTTTTTTTTTTTTTTTTTTTTTTTTTTTTTTTTTGGCAATATCACTTTATCAATTTATGTACATAAGATTCTATAATTATTCCCCCCAAATCCCCATGATCATAATAAATACTGATAATAATAATTGTGGCTTCTTATAAAATGCTGCAATCTGTCACTCAGTGATATAAGGCGCTACCCTTGGTCACTGGACCATTTATTTCATTTCTTATCTCAGCCCCTTGGGAGTATACAGCCGGTCCTGCCAAGTACGTAGCGCACCAAGCTAAATCAATCACGAGAACCATCTCTGCCCTAGTAGGCACCTATTTACACTCGGGTGAAGAGAAGCAATTATAGTTGTTAAAGGACACAAGTGTCATGACCGGGATTCGAACCCACATCCTGATGACTAAGCCACCAGAACTTGAGTCTGATGCACTAAACCGCTCGGTCACGACACGCCACAGATCAGGTGTGTCATTAGTTTACGTTTTAAAGGGTTTGTTAAACAATGGTTTTGGGAGAGGGCATTATTTTTAAAAATAGTTTTTATTAGACAAAATGTAATAAAGCTTACCCGGTGGTGTGTTGTTCGAATAGGCACGCATGTTTTCTTTCTTACCATTTTGTATATTTTATTGTGATTTTAGACATGGTAAATAATAATTTATTCTTGGAAAGAAAGCTTTTTGAGAATATTTCTCAGATGGTATACATTACCGACTTTATACCAAACATTTCAGATCACAATCCGTTAATAAATCATTTTGTTCCGATCACCAGCCAAAGTGTAACCAAGCCGCACTGGAAATCAGATCAACTCTAGATTTTTAGTTGGGCAGGTGCTAGGAATTCTAAAGAACGAGAACATGCACGGGAATCAATCTTTGTAAATGCTGGATGGTGCGTCACAGCCTTTCACCTGGAATTTCCAGTTTCTGTCATGCATTTAAAATGTTTGGGCTTTGAAGATGGCCAATGTCAACTTCAACAAGGGACTGAACAAACTATGCTGGAGGATGAAAGGGTAAACTCAGTCGAAATTAATTCACAATAACTTTGCTTACTTCAACATTGACATTTCTAGCTATCCTAATTTTAAAGGTTTTAAGAAAGTAAAAAAAGAAAAAGAATTTTAAAAACGAAATATTCGTATACTGAAGAGGTTAAGATGAGTTGTCTACCTTAATTTGTGATCTATTTTCAGTGACTGGCCTTTTTTCAATCAGTTTTAATTACGTGAACGCTCAAAGTTTCCCAGTGGAATAGGTAGCCTTATTTGTACTCAAACTGTAGATTAAGGTCATCCATGCTTGTAACTCCATATGCACTCTTGAATAATATAACAGATAATGATGATAATATTAGGCACTTAAAATGCAATCTTATAAAAAGGGTATGTAAAATAATTTTTTATAAACAGAATGAAAGGTGTAAGAGGGCTGGCTCTGAAAGCATTTTAAGGATCCCCCCAAAAATATTAATTTCGCCATATTGAACGAAATAGTTTAACAGTTGATGTCATTGGGAAAACCGTGATACTATACATGGTGACCGTACCCCTTTAAATGAGTCTTGTTAATTCATCTGCTGGCAAATCACACTAGGCATTTTTAATTAAAATGTCAAGCGTCGGTCCGACTTCTATTTCCCTCTGCTTATATTGAAGGTAGCTTACATTTCGTCACATGTGTATTCCTAGTTGGCTTAGAGTCGATGACACAAATTTAACTGGTGCTCATCAAGAAGAAGCTGCATGAGACCCATTATTTTTTAAAGCGTGCAAGTGCAAGCGCACACCTCCGCACCCCTTAACTTTGTCTGAAGAGTACAAAGAATGGCACTCTTTAAAATTTTCAAGCTAATTTAGAAAAAAGTGAAAGAATTTTGTTGTTACTGTCATTTACAGCAGGAAATGAACTTCGGACATAGCGTCTATTTGCTTAATTTACATGCATAAATTAAACACCATGAACAGTCAGATTTTTAAAAATAGTGTCTTGATCTTACTTTTTAGAGTAATGTGTAAAGTTCTGGCGTGCAAAGAACTCTCCTCATTTATTTATGGAGAGCAGTTTAAAGCTCTCCTCATTTCTTAAAATGAAGGACTGCAGCATAGAACTTAAAATCAGTTGCAGTTGATTATTTCCACCTTGATTGTTTTGATTTATCTTCACAGTCAGATCAAATCAAGGGATGTTATAAAAGCATTAACCCCCATGGAATAAATTGTTATCCAAACGGTTACTTATTAAAAAATAAAGTTACGACAAACGTACATGAATCTTATCATCTTCAACTCAATGGAAAAAATTGGTAATTATTCCCTGATCTCTTGAAAATATAATCACCTATGCTAGAAGAAATCCCATCAAGTAAAGTTTATGATTGTGTCTTAAATTCTGATAATTAAAAAAAAAATCTTTAAAATGGTTTTTAGCTCTGTTATGGTACACATCCTACAAACTGACTGCCTGTGTTTAGATAAAGAAGCTCACAGTTCTTTTACTTCCCCCAACCCCTCATTAAAAAAAACCCTCATTCTTCCAAATTATCAAGGTTTTCCATTAAAGTAATCAGTTGGTTTTGCTTCCTGACAGCATGTACACAAAGAAGCAGTCTTGATTGAGTCTCGGAAATGAAACAAAAATCCAGCCAAGAAAAAGTGCAGGGTTGAGGGGAAAAAATGTCAACGCCTGTGATGGACTTTCATGGTACCACGCCATGTTATTGATTGTTACTCTTACCGGGAAATTGGAATGACATTGTATTTGGATAGTGCGTCTCCATTATTGGACTGTTTACCTAGTCTATTTGTATGATGAATGATGCCTCAATGAAGCAGGTGACATGGAAATCAAATTATTGTAATTCGGCCACTTACGCTGGTCGTTTCACATTCAGATGAGAGATAATGTATCGTCATGTAAGGCAAACATGTCCCTGCCCTGTACTTGTGTTGTATCAAAGCTGAGGCAGAAACTTTTCGGGGAAAGAAATTGCACTGAGAAGGTCAGAAAATTTTCTTTTTTTTCTGGTTATCTCAAAATTGAGACACTTGAAATCTGCTTTCAGTACAGAATGTAAGTAGTAACTGTTAAAAGTGGTAAGAATTGTTTTATTCAGACCAACATACACTCAGACCATGAAAACGGGAAAATGTGATTTCAAGTTAATGCTGTAACATCAATTTAATGTTGTAACAGCACCAGAGACCTTGGAAATTTCTTCGCAAAAGAAAAGTGTTTGCATTCATTGTCTTTTTCTGGTGTCATAAAATGAGAAATAGCAAAGGTGTGAACCCAATGTAAAAATGAAATGAAAATGTGTCCTGTATGGTTGGACAGTAACTAATCCTGGAAAAGAATGCATGATTTTCTTTAAACACTGTTTGCTTTCATGTAATTTCCTGCTACTTGTATAACCCAAAAACGTTTTGGTAAGGACGGCAATGGTGACAGAAAGAAAAGCATGTTTTACTATTTTTTCACATCTATTTAAAGATATGAGTAACGTGTCTGTTTGATATACAAACACTCTGAGGTGCCTGCACATATCTGGCTGAAAATTTATGAACGACATTCTTTCGGACTGGTGATCATTCTAAGGGAAATTTATTTTTTCTCGTTCTTTTAAGTATTGATTTTTTTTGCAAAATTTAATTGAAAGAGGACGTGCGACATGAACGCGTGCGATAACAACTTCTTTGCAACAAAAACATCGAGGTGTGGCACGAAAGTCTGGTTCCCAGACCAACAAATCTCGGACTATTCTCTGTCGATTTTAGGGTCAGGCATCACCCAAATGTCACGTGACAAAAAGGGAGGAATTCCTCCTTTTCCGAAAATATCCGAAATGCTCCGAACTCGTTGTCGTCAACATTCGGACACTGTCGTTGGTGGTCGGAAATTTCTTTTGTTGATCAAAATTCAACAATTTTGCAGACACATCTCATTATCGTTTTTCTTTTTCTTTTTTACCCCAACAAATTCAACACTATATTTGAATATGTTCGTAACATCCTTACTGATTATCCCAGGCTTTTTGAAAGTAAACAAAACCCGTCGTCATCATCCAATGACATCGTCCACCGTTGGTGACAAGTGATAAATACTTATATATTACGTCATAATCTATGTTTAGCTTTGGATGATGCCTGACCTAAGATTTTTAACAAGAGTCGTCAGGGAATCTTCTGTCAGGGAACCAGACTAGTGCGGCACCAAAACATTTACGGGTAGCACGAAAACCTGGCGTCAAACCTGGCCGCCACTGCAAATTTGGCCGCCCTCAGACACGTACTACATAATAGCATACGTTGCTGAGGAAAATGTAACATCTTCCACAACCTCGTAGCAAAAGATCTTTGACATTGTCATTGACACGGTCCGAGGCTCGAATCCAACTGAAGCATTTTTACGATAGGCATAACCTTTTTCATTAACGCACAAAATAAGAATATTGGTTTTTTTATATTAACCAAATTTACTTTTAGTACATTTACATGGATATCGTTACCTTTCTTCTTCTGATTTGTGTTTCTCGAGGGAAATAAAGTCCGAAATGGCAGTAGGGTATAAAAAAAATTTAAAAAAACATTTCGGATCATTTCACCGTCACCGGTAATATCAACTGGCAAACATAATTTATGGTCTGTCATGTTTCTGCCATGTATCATATGCCTATTGATTCTTAAACCCTTCAGATATATTATAACTAAAATCAACCAAACATTAATAGTTTTGTTTTGTTATCACATAATGATAGTTTTGTCATTATTTGCTGGCCTGTCAGCAGTCCCTGTACCTCTTCATTAAGAGAATCAAACAGATTTTGAAAACTAACTTAGGATTCCTCACTATAGTCTAAACAATTTTAAATGGTACAATCATTCCAATTTTATATTATGATAACCTAGAAGAAGTAATTTCTTTGTTTTGTTTTTTTGTCATGCACTTCTTACCAATTCTGTGCATTAGCGATTTTAATCAATATTTTTATGCACGATGAAAAGCAGATAATGATTTGTTTCAGGCCTTTATTATAAAATGCTAATATTATTATTTTTCCATCCACAGTTAAATTTACAAAAAACACAGCTGTTTGATAATTGTTCACATTATTTGTTTCTTTGTTTTCAAACACTGCCAGTCAACATCTTGTGGGACCCCATTTATAACCACACGAAACACAGACGTTTTTAAATTAACAATGCCTATGTACCTCAAAGTTCAAAATATTTTCCCTAAATCCATTTTGGAGTCTAACATGCCCTACAGATCCACCGTTGTTCTACCGAGATTCTTTACACTGGGAAATCTTCCTATCTATGTGAGGTTTGTGTTTCCCCAGAATGGTCTCTCATTTGTTTATAACTCTTTAAAGCCCATATTCACTTTTGGGAACACCGAAAAACGAAATGTTCACAGATTTGCACATAACTTACATGGTATAGAGACGATGATAGTAGAAAACTTCCTGTGAAATATTTTTGTCTGATGTGTTATCGTTTTCGAATAATTAGTGAAATAACATCCACAAATGATTTTTCGTCTCATGAGACGAAAACTCCGGCCGTTGGAATGAATACAAAAACGCTGAAAGACTTTGTATTGTTTTCTCGTAAAGGAAACAATGAAATGAGCTGAAACTTTTGCAGGTTGATTTTATTAAATAACTCTTGATGCTCATAAGGTATGGAAGTATTTCCAGACACTTTACCAATAGTGTATAATGGCTTTAACGTTCCAACAATATCATTCAATAATTATACACAATTCTTCAGAGAACACCAACAAGTTATTCTTGTTACAACGAGCACATTGTTCTCCACAATGGACATGACAAAATGCAACAAATTGACAATACTTGTTATTGTTTGGGTAAATCTTTTGTGTCGCCCATAGCCAACGGGCAGCCTCGCGAAAGCTTGCAGCGCCTTTTCGCAAATATAATGTTAAATGAAAATACTCAAGTGTTATGCACAGCTGTTTTCTTTAAGATCTCCCATAGTCTCAATGCAAAGCTTGAATCATGAAGTTTTGAAATTTTATTTTGTCAATGTGACAGGAATGTGTCAATTTTAGTTAATGTCTTCCCTTTGTGTTGCATTGCTTAGCAGAGTGAGCCTATGTAACGGCAATTTCTGTCTTTCCATTGGTCCAACGGGCCATCAGCATTTAGACTTCTAAATTTATGTTTGGAGACATTTTAGAAAATCTGAAAGCCTTAAGTGAGTCCATTATACGGTGACAGGCGGTGGGCAGGTCGCAACGCCAGCTTTCAGCGTTCTAGATAAAGTTTACATTGCGCACATACCACCGCTGTCCACCGTTCTATTCCAACGTATATTCCATACTTATATTATATTATATTATATTTCATACCTTGACTGGATTATTGGTTTGTCTCTTAACAAAGTAAAAGTCAAGAGGTACGAAGTCATCAGTTGTCTTTACAAGTCGGATGGTTTTGTCCCAACTTGCACATGTATGGCTTACAGTACGGAAATTGACTTATCTCTTATTTATGCCAATGACTAAGAACATGCACTGTTAAGGAAAGCAACCAACGCTTCAATACTTTTTCTGAACATAAACTTTTCTCTTGTTCTGCCCCTCTGAAGCGAGAACATGTAAATGTACAGATTTTCATTGGGTAATGACACTTGTTTCCTTGAGCAAGACACTTAACTGTAGTTGCTTCAAATAGGGGAAAAGGTAGTTAGTATTATTACTATTATTCATTGTTTATTAAAATGTACATGTACATAATTTTACAAAAAATTAACAAAATTAAAAATAAAAACTTATTAAAATAAAAAAATTCACAGGCAATAAGAGAAAAACATTTATATTATTCATGTTTGTCTCGCAACGGATTCATTTACCCCTCCCTGTTCTTATCTGTGCTGTGATTGTGAAGAGACTTGCATTTATAATCTCGCCGCATGTCTTGTTTCTACATATTGGGGCAGGTTTCCATCCCTTCTGTAGCCCACACCTCGAGTGGCCTTTGGGGCTTGTAATGAGGGCGACTTGCATAAATATTTATTCTTTTTAATCCAACAAGCAAACCAATCCTGACTTGACAAATCACACCTCAGTCGGGCCCAGAGCAGAAGGGAAGGGACCTACAAAAACCCAGTCGGTTCAGAGCAGAAAGGACTTTTACCCCATTGTAAGTCCTTTCCACTCTGAGCAGACTGGATCTTTTTAGGTCTTATAAGTCCTTTTACTGCTCTGAGCCGGACGAATTGCAAGTTGTAGTATACCCTCCTCTGCTCAGAGGCTGGTTTGTAAATATGTAAATTTAAGCACTTGTTTTTGTTTGATTTTTTTATGTTACATAGATCAGGTATGTTATTCTTCCTACTTCAGTCCGATTTCCGATTTTTTTACCCTTGGGAAAAAACATGAAGATTGTGATTAAACAGCATGAAAATCCTACACCATGTGTACATATCGGTCAGCTCTTGTCCTTCATAAAAATGTTCACATTTTTTTTCCGATGACCAGATATAATGCCTGATAAATACAAATTGTAACCAAACAGTCGGATGTACAAGAAAACACGGCGCAATCAACCTTGAAAGAGAAGAGGGCTTCACTTCCACAAAGTCCCAATATTACTTCCAAATTTGAGATGAAATTCCAACCGTGTTATCATAACATTCTCCTAGCATATTTTGTGAAAGATTATAGGTTATTTGATCCCCACATCAGAATTTGGTTTTGTTTTTGCAAGGGAGAATGAAAGTACTTGCAGAATTATGTGCATTTAAATAGGTCAATAGTGATCAAGATTGACCACTGTATCAACACAAGCTTAGCCTCTCTAACACCATCTGATGCTGCAATATTTCAGCATAACTTCATATCTGTGCAACCGCCGTGAATACGCATAAATATCTTGGTGATTTATAAATGCTAAAACTACAAACCTCTGTGCGATGTTTAGACTCTTCCCATCATCTAATATTTTCTCTAATTGATATATACTCACCCTCTGACATCCCAACAATTAATCCACACTTTCATTTTCTATTTCTGTTTTCATTTCGGCCATGCCACGGTAGACGTTTGCCTGCAGGAGTGATGCTGTGTTGTTTATATTAGTTTTGCTCACTTCCTTTGCTTTCATGTGTGTGTTAAGAAGAGATATAAATATTTTTGTAAAGGAAGACATGTTGCCTGGTGGTATTATTGTAGTCAAGAGGCATGAGTACCTCGAGAGATGATATCAAAGTTACTATTAGTCAAATCATGTGAAAACAATCAGTTGTACTTTACATTACTTCTAAGTAGAGCCAGTATTATTTCTTTGCCCCAGTGGCAACAGAAGGAGTTTTTCTTAAAGCCTTAAAGCTTTTAAACCGCATATTACACTACAAATTAATAGGGTTTTTTATGTCATGTTATTATACATTCCGATCTTTACGATGAGTAAGTTAAGCCAAGTTAAAGTAGCTGTGTCTTTGTGTTTGTCAGCGGAGATAACTTTTACATGTAAATTTAATTAAATTTCATGTTTTGTAATGGATTTTCATGCTTTCATGACAAAGAGTGTATGGTCCTTTAGATTGGGAAGCAGTATATAATAGCTAACTTATCTCATTCACTGAATTACATTATAAACTGTTTATGATCCCAAAATGCATTATTTTTTATTTATTTATTTATTCTTTTTGGTAAACCCATCCCACACCCAACTTTTCATTGACAAACTGCACTGCAGAACAACCCTTTCAAAGTTGCTAAACATATTAGTCGATAACATTATACAATGCAAAAATCGAAAAAAATAATAATAATAAAAAATCTTTTCCGGCTCTCTGAAGCTTAAAACATGCACATCAGATTTTTTTTTCATTGGGCAATCCAAGCAGCAAACCAATCCTGACTTGACAAGTTACACCTCAAGATTGTAAGTTGCAGTATATTTACACTTCTCACCTCACTGGAGAGACAAACAGCTGATTACCGATACATATATCTCCTTAACCGTAATTGTTGTCTTTTGCCTATTTTTCTTGAAAGTTACCTCTGGGAAGCTTTCTTTAACTTAACGAGTTCTCATTTGGTGCTCCATCCCCGATTCATCCCATTACCGCGACTGCCTTCTCTTGTGTTTTGTTATGACATGGGATACCTACTCAGAAAATTGTGTAAACAGTGGTTGAGTATCAATCTTGAAATTTACAGCTGAGAGACAGACGAGGGGAGAATGTCAGCATCTGCTGAAATGCAATTTGACAGGGTTCCTCATCTTGGTTTTGGAGAGAATGTAAATTACAAGTAAGAAATGTGTGGTGTGGTCTGCGGGTATGCTGGCAGGCTGACGTGTGCATTCAAGTAACACATTTTTACTTCAGAAATCTAGGGTGTGGAGTTCAGGTGAGACTGGTAGTGTATCTAGTCATGCTTTATTAGTGATAAAAAGTTCAGGATATATTTGACTGGTAGTATTTCTATTCATGCTTTATCAGTGATAATATTTTTTAGGATATTTGATTTGTGAAGTGTAAAGGATGGTAGAGGATTAAAGAAGAAACCCCAGGATGGGTGTCTCCTTACTTTGACATATAACTTGCGCACAACTAAATTGTTTGAATATTGTTATTATCCGAAATAAATAAGTTTTTTCAGGAATAATCTCTTACTTAAATCACATTTTTTTTAACCACATTCTCACTGATATTTCTGACTTGAAGTCACTGTCTTCTAATGAAATTGGTAGCACTTTGAAACTTAATTTAATGTTTTCTAAACTGTGAAAGAAATTTGCCTTAGAATTCAAATCAAATATCCTGACCGGTACAGCAGATTTTTCAAACTCCGTAAAGATTTTCAATTTTCAAATTTTTTCTTTTGCCTTCTGCATGGGTCCAATGTTGATCATCCTTAAATGGAATTTGTCAAGTATTCGTTTCATTTGAATTTTTGTTTTCTTTAATTTGAAAATACTTGCATTTTTCCAGCTTGTTAAAAATCATTTCTTCTAAAACTGTTATCAAAATTTGTGAGTTAGTGGAGTTTTTCCCCCAATTTCTTTAAGAAAGTTTCATTCAGAGGCTGTTTCTGATCGCTGGTTATTTGCATGTAGACCTATGACATGTTTAGGTTAATAGCCCATAATATGCACCTACGTTATCTTAAATATACACCGCAATGCAACTGAGGAAACCAAGTACAGCTAAAAAAGAAATCAAGTTGCCAAGATGGACGCCGTGCTGTAGTTTACATGTAACTATGTGAGGTTTTACGCGTTGCGTACCGCATTGCTTGAAAATCAGCGCACCATGGTTGCCGATGTTGTTCGGACTCGGATTTCACCCAGAATCCTTTGTACCCCGTTCTTTTAGTCATGTACAGTGGGACTTGCGTATGGGCTATTGACAACAATACTTACACTTCGTTTATTATATGATAACCAATTCACAATTATTTTTTTTGTGAGCAATTCATAATTTCAAAAATTTTCACAAAAGGATTGTTTTCTTACTGTAACACTAATAATTTACGCTAAAAGAATCACTTAAAAGAATTATCTTTACAATTTGAATATAATATATATATATTTTTTTCAATTTTCAGTTATTGAATAGGAGACAATTTTCTACTCAATATTTGTTTTCCTGAATTTTTAATGATGTGCACTTTTTGTCTGTCGGGTGCAACCATTCCCAATGCAAGGTAAATATTAGACACTATAAATGAATGGATTTTCTTTCTGTTTTGTTGCCATGTCATCCACCATAGGGGTTGTATTGATTTGACTATTTGTGGCATCGATACTGACAAACAGCAAGAATGACCCCGTCTTTTTTTTTTATCCCTTTCGGAAAATATCCAGGGAGGATTGGAAATGTCATTTCTATAGGGACTTTCTTTAAAGTTGGAGTTTAAAGGGAAGGTGCAGTGTTGGGTTTTAGGGGAGTCGTTTAATCCCAATTTCATCTTGAAACAATTACTCCGTATGAAAATAAGCCTATTATATTGGTCATATTTTGTCGGTATTTTTGTATTTGTATTTTTCTGCAAGCCTTTGTGTTATTTTGGGCATTATTTTATTAAAGTTGAAAGTACTTAAGTTTTTTCTATGTGTTCTAGACTGAGTAAGGCATACCATTTAAAAAAATTAGTGAAGAGTCCATTATCCATTTAATAAACTTTAAGTAATGTTAATATTTTGTGTATTACCCTACACCAATGCGCAATAAGCACTGTATACTCATGCTTTCCCAAGTTCTGTAGAAAAAAAATCCACAGGCATACCACTTGGGTGGGATTCGAACCCATTTTATAGCATCTACATCTACTATCAAGCTGTATCATTCCTTGTGAAGTACTTCATCTTGCTTTAATGCCATTATAACCGAGAATTAATTTGTTATTTCAGTTGAAATAGTGTCAAGAGAATCTACGGATTTGTTCAGTGTTTCAACAACTGTGGCGCATTAACCAAAAATACTGCGTAATAAATTCATATAGGCCTACTGAGCAAAGTCAAGCGCAGTCAGTTGCAAGCAATTCACATTACATTGGAGCTTCAAGCAAAATGTGTCTGTGCTAAGCATATGTCTGTGCTTAAAGGCATTGCATACGTTTGGTAATGACTCTGAAAATTTTTGGCAATAAAAACTTACTTGGTAAGGAGTACAGCAGCTTTGGATAGTATAATGCATTTTGAGAAACGTTTCACTTCGAAGTACTGCAGTTATGGAAAAATATATCACTTTTTATCCCCCAAGAATTTGAATCTGAGAAGCGTTATGGCCGTAACGCTTCTCGGAATGTGTATTCCAATGACGGATACTTCTTCTGCGTGAACGCAACCGCTCCAGATTTTTGGCGATATCTCAAAAACGCTGCCACCTTTTGAAATGAAATTTACACAGATTAGTTTTGTGGTATATATCTACAATTATATAGCGTTAAGGCAAACGTACGGTTTCAAAAACCAAAGGTATACTTTGCCTTTAAGCAGATCTATGAAAATCAACCCAGTTGCAAATATTATTTTGTTCAATAAATTGCTGTAAAAATACACCTTAACACAATACATCTTTAAACCTCCATGTTTTTATCATGAGATATGTAATAGGCAAATGGCTTTTGGTTTTGATTGAAAATCAGAAATGAAATCTTGGAACTACCTTGGGCGACAATCCAGAAGATTGTGATCATGTGAGATTGCTCGTGACTTTTGGTTTAAAGGATGTAGTGAATGTGCAGCTACATGCCCTCAAGTAAAAGGCCTTGATCACAACTTATTCTGATTCGATTTTCCTCTTGTCAGTTTAAAGGAAAAAAATTCCTCTAAACTTCACAATATGGTCAGAATAACAGTTCCGGAATTGTTGGTAGGTGTGTCCCCACATTGATGGGCAAGCTTCCTCTAACCATAGCTCTAACAGTTCTATAGTTCTGTGCCCACTACCCCCGCCCCCCCCCATCCCAACCCCCTCACACATGCGTACAAAATTGTGTTCTTTCAGATAGTTTGATCCATTTGAAAACTCTATGTTTGGCAAAAAGTTGAAGGAAAAACAGACAAGAAAATGGGATAAGTAACAATAAAAATAAGGGCATGATGATAATACAACAATACATGCCACTGTATGTGATGTTCAAAACCAGTTGGGAAGAGATTGAGTGAGTACACAAGCTTCATTCTAAATATTGGAAAACAACACTAAATCTCATATTTCATAGTTTTTGTTTTTTGTTTTTTTGTTTTTTTTTTACATGCCCCTGAATTGAACTCTTAAGGATACACCCCAGATACAATTGGTCACTCATCATAGTTTCAAAGGTATTTACTGTACCTCGGAAAAATTGTGGCAAACGTTTATAGCAAATGGAAAGATCAAACAGCAACCCCATATCATGTACGCTCAGAAATGGGCAAAAGTCTAAGCCACCCGGCTAGTGTAACTATATCGCTTTCAAATCTCTCCCTCACCAGCTGAACTTCATCCTGTTGCAGTTAAAGGAGGTTTCAATAACCTTGAATGAAATATCTCAAAGGCATTCTTAAGAATCAATTTGTTGGAGCAGGAGAAGAAGGAAAAAACGTAGATAGAGTTCTTGCTTTGTATCATTTGTAAGATTTGTTTTTAGAAATCTACCACAACTCATGACCAATGGTCGTAGCCCTTCACTGGGGTTCTGTGTATTCAAAATCATGACAAAATGGATTTATGAATGGACATTCTAACAAAATGGCAACACTTCAGAGAGCTTGGACTTTTGGGGTAGAATTACAACAGACTTTCCTCCCTACAATAAGGGAATAAAAGAGTGGCGACGAGGTCTTAATTGTCCGTCTAAAACCGTCAGTGTCGCAGCCCGTGTGATATAAAGGCCCGAACCGAAGGCGAGAGCCTTTATCGCGCGGCGGCAACACTGTAAGGTTTGAAACGGCCGATTAAGACCGAGTCACTACTCTTTTATTCCCACTCACAAATGCCCATTTATTGTTAAGAAATAAAATGTCCAAAAAGATCAGAGAACGACACAACAAACCTTGCTCTCTTTGCAATGATTTTTGTTGTATGTGTATGTTGTGTTTAGGAGCCCAGCTTTGCACTGAGGGTCTGTTTCGCGCCTCTTCACATACATTTTATAGTGTTAAAGTATCAAAGCAGGAAAACAGACTGAAATAACCGGTCTTAAACAGCTCCAGCCGTGTCTTTATCAGCCGTTTAATACCAGGTAAACATGGTCATGTGACACTTTTCAACCAATAGGAATGCTTAAAATGTCTTGAGTATTTATGAATGATTGTTTTGAGTGGTTACTCCCCAGCATAAAACCTTGCAATACAAATCAGAGCCCAATTCCATGATACTGCTCACGACCCATGAAATCATGCGCTTTACAGCAGCGCCATGAAAGGGCCCAGATTAAAAACAGTGATTGCTAAAAAAAACTGAATCAGCCCCGGATGGTTTCCACAGATAAGATGTAGGCCCATGCATTCTACAAAGGCATAAATTACAACTCTCAGATCTGCAGCGGTGTAGAACTCACCGAAAGATCACTTTCATATGGGGTCTTCATGGCTTGAAAGTAGTGTTTGAAGAACACTTTGCCTCCTTCAATTAGTACACAGGTGTCTTGGTTTCCGTCTTGGTCAATAATGTTGGTTAACTTGGCGTTGAGATAAGGTTCAGAATCATGTTTCTTTAGATGGATGTTGGTCTGCACGGGACATCATTTTCATAGTTCTGTCAATACACACAGCAGGGTTTCAAATATTTACCTGCTTCGTGTACCTGTGTTAATTGCCAGTTTTTAAGGTAATGCTTCAGGGACTTAAATACTGTATAGCAAAACAAAATTTTGTTTAAGATGGTGGTTTAGGCGTCCCTCCCTGTTTTGATGTAATGACATAATCCATATGTTGCAATTATTACTGTAATCAACCTCATCTGCCAATTCGCGGTATTTTTGACCGCGTGTTTGAACCAAATTTACGTGATGCAAAACACGTAAAACAAACTCTGGTTTTCCATTGTTATTTTTTATTATTCATTTGACCATTGATACAAGTAAACAACATAGATGCAGTCAAAATAAGATAAAACTGCAATTGTGATGCAAGGAAATTAGCAGTTGAATGCGCCCTCATGCGGTCAAAAATACGGCCAATTTGTATCTTATTTTTGTTCAATGCCAAACTAAAATGCACTATTTACAATAATCCATCTTCTCCACACTCTACTGTTAAAGTTAACTCAACCGCTTAGAAAAACCTGTGCCTGTTGATTTATGAGGATGTTTAATCAAAGTGTGGTGTTCTTTCTCAAAGCACTTTTGCTTTCACAGCCAATCTTGCTCCCTGCCTTCAAAGACATCCAACTGAAGCTACAACAAACGTGATTAGAAAAGTCATCAAATCATCTCTTTGTGTTTTTGTTGAGAAGGGGGGGGGGTGGTGTTAAAGCACGAATGCTAGGTCTGAGATTTGTACAGGATGTGAAAACAGACACTTTGTTTTATGTCGTGTCAAACCCTTGTTTGATTTTCTAATGGCTTTTTGTAATTAAGGAGCACTTTATGTGGACATGGAATGCAAAATACTGTGGGTGGTTCCGATTGGCTATGGAGGTGTGTTTAGGCTAATATAGGTATCCATGGGAACCGAATCTAACCGAGTTGCAATTAGGACTGTTATTTGGAGGGCAAGTAAATTGTCAGGGTCTGAATTTGAATGTGATCTTGCTTTGTCAATAAAGGATGCCATAAACGTGTTTTTAACTATCAGGAGATGAGTTTTTATCTGTACTGTTCACATTGTGGGGGATCTCCCTCTATTATTGATGAAACATTAGTTTCAAAGAACCATCAGCTTCAGCCCGGTTCATACTTCGCGTTCATATACTTGACGTCACTCCCCTACATTCAAAGCGAGTATCTCGCAAGAGTTGCCCACATTTCAATTTGACCCAATTGGTCGTGCTTTAGTCTCACCATCCCATGTGGGTATTTTGAGATCTTGGAGTCCAGTTTTTAATAAAAATATTTCAACATCGTGGAGAAATCTATGTGAGTACTGAGTGATATGTGTCAATTTCAGATACTGTTGGGTTTGTGTATGGGATCTGGTTTTTTTGTTTTTTTGTTTTTTTAATGTATGATGCTATTCAAACACAACAGGGTACAATAGACCGGGTAAGGCTTGCATGCAGTGGACCTGTTTGGGCCCGTGAGCCTTGCTTTAACAAGTGAAGAGAACAACATTGAGCACTTGCTCAAATTTAAACGTCTTTTGGCAAAATAAAAGTAAACAACTTCTGGTAATACAATTTTTTATAATAATGAAAATAATGAACAGTGTAAATGCAGTAAAACAAAATAATGAAAAAGACTTTAAAGGAAACTTGTTGGGACTTCGCTGTCTTTTTAAAACTATAACAATTTAATTTATGATTTTAAATATATACAAACAAATTGTAGGAAAATTCAGCTCTGAAAATGTTTTACCAGTTTGCAATCAGTCCATCATATCAATAAAAGTTATGCAAAAGACCCCGTTAATAGTATTTTTTTTTTGTAACTAGTGTGACAAAGATACTTTTGACAATTAGTTTCCGTTTGTTTTCCCCACAGTGATAGCTCATCCTGCTTTACATTTCCTCCCCACATGCAGGAGACGCATCATTCCTAATTTACTCAACTTCCTGGTGCAAAGGTCCTCCCAAGGGAAACAAACAGAATGATAAATTATTGCTTCTTTGTTCCGGAGGAGTAATTTGGAAAACATGGAGGCAGGGGTTTAATTGAGCTGTCAATTTTAAAAAGGCGCAAAATGTGAATTATCTAGCTGGGGAAGGGAAGGGAAGGGAAGGGGGGATTTAACATTGGGTGGTGATAGGGTCATGGGACCCGAAATAAAAGTGATTTCTCTTACACCGTGTCGGGACGTACATACATGCAGTGTTATCATGGTCTCTTCGTGAATAAATCATCCTTACTGTTTTATACTACTCAGACATATCGTCATCAACGCCATGAACTTACACCTTGTATACAAAACCATTTTCTTTTCTTCTTCAGTTTTTTCAGTGTTTATACAATACTCATCAAGTCCTATAATTTTATGAAGTTTCAAAGCTTCACGAGCTTTGCCTTTTTAATTACGATAATTATATTTGTATGACGACCTATCAGGAAAGTGACAGTCTTCGTTTTCACAAACTGACACTACAATGAAGGTTCCATTTACCATTGTAATGCATGGTGGGCATAAGAATAATGTGAACAAAGATTATTTCACAAACTGACACAAACCTTGTGTGAAGGGTGTGCGGGCACGTGCGCCTTTAAGTTTTACATTGTAGTACACTGGAATGTGTCACTTCGTGAAAATGGAAATAGTCTGTTTTGCTTCTTTTTTGGTTTCACGAACAGACACATAGCTTCATTCCTTTATTGCTTAATAATTTAGGATGTAAAACGGTCAAAAGCATATATTTTTCAAGTTCAAAGCATATAAAGAGTCCACAATGAGAAAAATAGTTTAAAAAACACACTGAAACTTTAAAGGATAGTGGTGTTTTCAAGTGTTTAGCTTTAGACGCTGTTTTATTTCGATCTCTATTTTTTAGTGGTACGTGTCAGTTCGTGGCGTCAGTGACGATATCGATGACATGTCAAAAGCGATTTGACTTCTGGACGCAGCTTTCAGCTGGCTTTATTTAGCCTGCACAATAATATAAAATGTTTCTCCATAGCAAACCTCGTAGTTCCCTTATACAAGCTGTGACAAAGTCACGCTAACTGACAAGTTGACGCTAACTGGGATCCCGCAAAACAATCCACCACTCCAGAAAGCAGTTCCCATTGGTTGAAAGTTCAAATGAGCATTGTACTCACGAGATAAAGACCAATTGTTTCACTAATTATTCAAAAACTTTAGCAATTCAAGCAATAACAGCTGAGGGAAGTTTTCCACCATGTAAATTGTGAAAATCTGTGAAAGTTTTTGTTTTAAATCTAACCAATGTTATGCTCTCTCTTTAAACAAAGGTGTTGGTTGCATACTTACACTAGAGACTGACCAGCTTGAGAAATTGCCTAGATTTTATCAGGTTTCTTCGATAACATCTCTGGTGTTTGACATATATGATTTGTGAGGTGTGTTCTTTGGGGGTTTTCCTTTTCTTTTTCTTTTTCTTTTTCCATTTTGAGGTGGAATGGAAGAGGATCCATCCCCAATCAATTTAGAGAGTGAACTGCTCGTGCCTGCTGAGTTACATTGTGCGGAAACACATGAAAGTTGATACATTCATAAGCTATTTCCCGTTCCTTGAAGTGTTGCACCACGCAGGAAGTCCACCTGTACTGTGCCCTAAGCCTGCTGGAGAGGCGTGAACCGGACATTGTTTCTGATATTCGATGGGTGTACAGTCTGGTTCGCATTCTTAATCGTCATCAAATAAATTGATGATATGTAATCAATACATGGCATAGATTTGTGTGGTAGATGACACACCTGTTCACATTGCACACAGTAAAAGAGCTCTACGTTTCAACTTGAGAAACGTTTGGCCATGGATTGATCATTTATGGGCGCTCTGTAAACAAGTGAGTAATTAACCTAGATCCATTTTGAACCTAGTTGTAATCATTTATGTCCAGTGTTTTTGTTGTGGTTTAATGATATTCGTCTCATCTCATTATTTATATTTATACTTTTTTCTTGATCACTATGGTTTGTCTGTAATATTTTTCCCATACATCGATGTGTGTTACGCGTTGTATACTCAGTACTTTCCTGAGTCCTGTGAAAACAAAATCACAGGAATTTTCCTCGGGTTGTTTTCACAGGACTTTGGAAAGTGCTGAGTATGCAGTGCTTAACACCAAGCGGTGTACGGGTAAAAGTTACAAATAATGTTCTTTATCACCGATGCAAAAATTAACATCTATATTTTGTCTGCAAAGAATATGTATTAGATTCAGAATTGCCTGGAATACCATGTAGTTGTTGTCAGGATTAATGGTTCCTTTGATGCTTGTGTCTTTGTCTCATGAATATTCATTATGAGTATTATCCAACGGGTATTTACTGCAAGTATATTACTATTTGAGCATTCCTCTCATAAATATGAATGACTTGTATACCCAATGAAATAGTTTAAAGCATATGATCTATGAGTTGCTACTGATAGGATTGATGCTTGATGTGTGGAATATTGACAAGAGGTTGGAAAGAAAATCATTAAGAAAACTATGAATTAAATGGGAGACTTCTGGGGGCACTAGATGGAAACAGACTTACCAGGTAAATCCATTGTTCACGAGAAATGATCAAAAGTTTTGACAGGGATTTTGTGTATGTTCATATCAAAAGCAAGGGTGATTTGGGGGGGGGTCTTAATACTTTTTCCTTGACTTACTGCTGCAGTGTCCATGACAGAAATAATTATGTAGAGGATGTTGGGATGAACTTGATAAAACTAGGGAAGTTTTAGAGAGAACCAGTTCTGTCTAAATCTTAAAGGGTTGGTTTGTCACTGGTTTTAGTTCTTATAGAGGATCATGGACTTATTCTGAAAAGGGATCAAAACACTCATTTGAAGTTGTCCTACAGTGACCTAGTTATTTGTTGGCTGCGGTGGCCTAAGGGGGGGGGCGCAGGTGGCAGGGAACCCCTCCCCTTTGCCCCTCAAATGAAATTTTTAAAAGGCACAAATGAATGGTTCAGTATATTAACTATCCCCACTACCGCCAATTATGTCTTTTCCCCCACTTGCCTCCTATTATGAAAATGTCAGGTTGTGTAACTGGTTTGATTGTCATGGATGATGGTAATGCAGCAAGTGATTGTTAGTTTTAACACAAACTGTCTGCTTAAAAAAAAAAGGAAATTGGTTCACGAGGCTCAAAGGATCTGGGAATAGACGCCTTAAGCCAAATACTAGTTATGACGTCTGGTGTCTAGCCAATGTCACGGAAACACGGTGTGCATGACGTCAATAATTGTTTAGTCTCAGGTCCTGTCTCGATTCGACTATGCACACATTATGCTGTACCACGTGTGCACCGGGTGAAACCTACTCTGTGCATGCATTCTGGGCTCACCCAAAAACTGGGATCTACTTCATGAGTAAACGCAACACGAGGTGTGCAATCTTCACAAAATTTGTTCCATCAGTACCTTTACTGATTTAATATGTAGATTTCATTAAATCAAATTAACTGCAAATTGCATTTACTCATGTAATACTTTTGTATACTTTACACATAAAACTGCGAGAAAAGGGCAAAAATAAGTTGGGTCAACTGTACATTATGATTACAATACAGCAAAAATTACAGAGTGTAAAGAAAATTTGATGCGCTGTTTAGAAATTCAAAGTTTTTTATTAAAACAGATTTAAGTATGATTAAATGCGAGTTAGGTCTTGTTATCACAGGGAGCTCATCTTATTTTAGTGCAGACTAATTTTTGCTGGCTAGGGAAAAGTACAGTCGGAAAAGGGCACAAGACAAGTTTAGGGTTCACTGTTTATTTGGCACTGTGTAACACAGAAGTGCCCAAATCTAGGGAAATGTACCGTGAGGTCACGAGGCCCGTATTTTATTTGTATTTGGCGTGTCGTGATCTAACGGCTTAGTGCATCGGACTCAAGTTCTGGTGGCTAAGTCATCAGGATGTGGGTTCGAATCCCGGTCAGGACACTGAGCAAGACACTTAACTATCATTGCTTCAAATAGGGGAAGAGGCGGTTATTTTTGTCTTGCAATGGATTCATTTACCTCTCCCTGTTCTTAGCTGTGCTGTGAAGAGACTTGCGTTTATATCTCGCCATGTCTTGTTTCTGCGCATTGGGGCAGGTTTCTATCCTTTCAAAAAGTAGCTCACACCTCGAGTGGGCCTTTTGACCTTGTGATGGGCAAAATTTGTTTTTCTTAACTTTTCTCTTTTTCTTCTCTGCCTTTTGCAGTATTAGACTGAGGGTTTTGCATCAGAAGAGAAAGCTTTGGAGATTGAGGCATTCTTCTAAAGGCCAAATGGGCGAATTGCATAAAAAATGAAAAATAAAATTTAAATTATGCCCACAGATGGACTCTGTATTTCCGTCTTCAGTCACTTGCAACTATTTTTCTATTCCACAATCTCAATAAGATTGTATCTATTTCTATTGCGGTACAGTGAGTTTTGACCAAAAATAGTGTCCAGTTACAAATTGCAGTGACGCAGCTGAATGTAAGACGGATTGTGACAATGATTATAGCTGTAGCCATGGGGATATCACATTTCCAACCCGTACAATGCCATACATGTACTTCACCGTTCAACAATGATGACATAGGACAGCAGCCAAAGCCACTTCTCTCTGACACAAGACAAAGACTTTGGCTATGGCTGGATATGGCTAGATCACCTTGAATTGTCTACCTATACTTCATTATAACTTAATGGGGGGGGGGGCAGCCACAGCCAGTGGTGTAACCAGAAATTTTGTAAATGGGGGCAAAGACATAATTTGGGAGGCTCTTTTAGCGTATCGAACCATTCATTTGTGCAATTTTCGATCTCATTTGGCTGGGGGCAAGGGTTTTAAGCGGGTGGGGGTCTCACAACCATCATGGGGAAGCCACAGCCACAGGCACTTTACTCTGACACAAGGGCTTCGGCTAGGGCTGGATATGGCTAAATAACCTTGTCTACCCATAGTCAACCATCATGGGGCAGCCACAGCCACAGGCACTTCACTCTGACACAAAGGCTTTGGCTATGGCTGGATATGGCTAGATCACCGTGTCTACCCATAGTCAACCATCATGGGGCAGCCACAACCACAGCCACTTCACTCTGACACAAGGGCTTTGGCTATGGCTGGATATGGCTAGATCGCCTTGTCTACCCATAGTCAACCATCATGGGGCAGCCACAACCACAGCCACTTCACTCTGACACAAGGGCTTTGGCTATGGCTGGATATGGCTAGATCACCGTGTCTACCCATAGTCAACCTTCATGGGGCAGCCACAGCCACAGGCACTTCACTCTGACACAAAGGCTTTGGCTATGGTTGGATATGGCTAGATCACCTCGTCTACCCATAGTCAACCTTCATGGGGCAGCCACAGCCACAGGCACTTCACTCTGATACGTTTCGGCTATGGCTGGATATAGCTAGAACACCTTGTTAACTCATACTTCAACATTGCCATCATTTGGCCAGCAGCGTAGCCATGGGAGGGCCCGGGGGCACAATCCCCCTCCCCCATTTTCCAGTGCCCCCCCCCGGTGCCCCTTATAAAAAAATCCAGATACATGTAATTCATTTAAAAAAATGGCCCCTGCCCCCCCACACACACACACACTGAAAAGCAATGCCCCCCCTATCTCTCCCCCGAGCCCCACCCCCCCACACACACACACTGAAAAGCAATGCCCCCCCCCTATCTCTCCCCCGAGCCCCACCCCAGTGAAAAAAACTGCCTCTGCTGCTGGCTGCACGGGGCAGCCATCAGCCATACGCAGCCACAACCAAAGATGCCCTAGCTATTACGTTACACTAGATTGATTCTCAGACAAACAAGGTGTTGATTGAACTTCCATGGGGAATACACCATTACAGATGAAGTCAAGGATCCGCCGGACGAATCGTGGTCCTTTTTTTTGTCTTTTCCAATTTTCCCAGGTCCGTAACATGATTAGTCATCATCTGTAGCAATTGATATTCAAAGCAGGTTTAGGTCAGTGACTGCGACTGTACGTGCTGCCGTGTCTTAATATTAGTCTGTATTTAAGCTCTACCTGTATTGACTACTCTGGCTGTTCTATGACTGGTTAATAATGACCGAGGCAGGCACATAGATGGTTAGAGAGGAGGGTCTCTGAATGACGTGTGTAAATTAACTAATTGTGGATTATTAAGTAAGGAATACACTTGATAAATAATACTAATAATCAGTGTTTTTTCCTGCAAGGTATACGTTTGAAGTATGAGACCTGTTCCTTTACATGTAACGGTTTACAAGGTGCTGTGGCGCAATCTGCAGCTGATCAAACCAGGAACACCGGGGCGAACCCCTTCTCTGCGATAAGTGCACTGGGTTCTTTTACGCGTATTACACAACACACGGGACCTACGGCTTTACGTCACATCGGAAGGACAAAGCAATAATGGTTGCGTTTCTTGCTTAAGGACACACAAGTATCAAGACCGGAACTCGAACCCACACTCTGCTGATCAGAAACACAAGAGCTTGATCTTCTGCTCGGCCACGACACGCCACATGGTCCTTTTGGCCAACAATGACTTGATATGTTTTAAAGGAACTTAACAAAATCATTTTAAAATACTGTCAGAAAACTTCAAATGTTTCAAATATCACTGTGTATGTTCATTTTCCTCATCTAAGTCTACATTGGATTTTATGTCAACTCTAATGAGTCTTTGTTGCATTCAATCAGATTGCTCAAATTGTAGTAGGTAAAATACCAGTATCACTTCACTTTTAAAGGGCCTCTGAAGTGAATATTTCTTATAGGAACGTATTTCGTAAGTGTGTGAAAACTAATTGACATCCTTGTTGGGTTCATTTTATTGAAAAGTGCACTGCGCTGTTGCCGTGATGTCATTACAGGGAGACACTGTGGTTTTCTGTTGAAATTCATGAAATTGTAAACTCAAATTGAAAATAAGGCTACATGGAACACAAAGGTGCATTTCCAAGGTTTGCATTAAAACAATCAACTTTATGGACCCTTTAAACAAGCTGAAGCAGACTGCCTTGAAAATGGCAGGGTAATTTAACAATTGTAGCAAAAATTTCAGTTGAAATTTGTCAAAAGTGCAAATCAATTTGTGCAGCGTGACGTGGCCCAGCAGTTTAGCGCATCTAACTCTGGCGGCTAAGTCACTGGGGTGTGGGTGCGAGTCCCGGTAGGGACACTTGTGTCCTTGAGCAAGACACTTTACTGTAATTGTTTCACAGTGCGTTATATCCTCACCAGTATGATGGCTGCACTTTATAAGGAACAAATGAATTTTGATGTCATGTGACTATTTAACTTGACATAATAGCAG
This sequence comes from Marthasterias glacialis, assembly GCA_911728455.2. Taxonomy (NCBI): domain Eukaryota; kingdom Metazoa; phylum Echinodermata; class Asteroidea; order Forcipulatida; family Asteriidae; genus Marthasterias; species Marthasterias glacialis. The sequence goes on from OU452223.1 coordinate 20,617,620, forward strand.
TGGAGGTGACAGTAAACCATTAACCCTTACATATTTCCAACACGAGGAATAGATGGCATCAATCTAAGACACACTGTAAACCCAGCACGCCGTAGTCCAGACTCTTCTTGAACATCTGAGTACACTCCGGGGTGCCCGTAACATCAGGTATTCCGTACTTCCTGGATTGCCAGCCGATCGGCTTACAGATATCCTGTCGATTGCATGGCATGAGACGCCACATTCACAAGATGTACACTTTTTTTTTTTTTTTTTTTTTTTTTTGCTTGCTTGTCTCTGTCTTTTTGACAATCCACTCGGGCATCCTCTTTCTTTCTTTCTGTTTCTTCAACCAAAACCACAGCAACGTCACGAATTTTCTTTTCTTTAGAGTCATTTCCTTGGCCTCAAAAATTCATTCCGAATCAGAGACTTTTAAGCTTGGGGGAATCTTCTCAATTCTGATGATGCACGACAGATGGTAGACACTGTTTATATATTATCCAAGAAAGAAATTGTTTATGTTTTTATTTTTTATTCCTTCTCTCCCTCCCCCTTTCCCCGTTTCAGTTTTTAATAATTTTAATCCGAAAGGAGCTGAAATGAAAAAAAAAATATTCATATTATTGTTGTCATGTAGTACTCATCCATGAAATCTTAGCCAAAAGCAAGTGTTTTTTCATGGATGAAAACCAATAAGAGATCTTCACTGTTTTGTTTACACGAGGTCTAATCTATTACCCTTAGGGGCAAGGGAATAACTGATGATGTTGAAGTGCGGTAGTCGGTAGTTATTATTAGATAAGGATCGTCAAACAATTTTAACGATAGATTGGAAGAAAATCAGAGCAGTTAGAATGTTCTTAAATGTTAGAGGTGAAACTCAATTTTTTTTTAGCTGCTTTGTAGTTTATGTGCACAATTTCATGCGCTCGCGGAGTGGAATAAAGGGAGAAATTTCTTAACACATTTTGAGTCGACTAAATAATGAACATCAGATACCTGACATCAAGTTCTGTTTTGGTTTTGGATTTTTACTTTTGAAAATATAAAATCTTGCGTTTTGTGATGAATAATATTTCATCAGAAATTGGAATATCAAAACACTTTTGCATGAGTTCCCAAGTACTCTTTAAGGCTTCATCAATAGGTAGCATGTGTAAGAGTGATGTTTGATCGATAAAGAGAGCACAAAACCAGCCAGTTTCCATAGAGCTGTTAAGTAATAGAAAATGCTACGCGAAATATGATTAGAAGTTATAATGTTGTATACACTGGCTGTGACTAACGCCACATTTTTGATTAGCAACAAACAATTAGTAAGCACTATCTTCAGCTTGAACGAGAATAACAGGAAATCTGCATACGAAGGATTTTCAACCAATGACAGTGCTCATAAAAGATTCTACATACTGCATTTTAAACCAAAGTTCTCCAAACAATTAACTTTAACTTCTAAAAAAAAACACATAAACTTCATTGCATTTTGAAGTAATCATAATAAATCCCTTTAAATAGATGTTTACTTCTTTGTTTTAATCACCCAAACAAATTCAAATAGTTATAGGCAAAACCAATTAAGTTATCCATACTTATCAGAAGACCGGTAGTTGTCGCAATGAAGTTTTCAACATGCACTTTAATTAATTGCAAATAGTTTGTTAAAAAAAAAATAAAAACAGTTGAAATTTCCCTTTAAATCACCTTTGTCTGTTTGGAAGAGATTAAATTACACCAGTCTATAATTAAAAGAGAAAAAAGGAATAATATGACCCATGGTAAACAACATCTTCACTTTCCAGTCTCTCGTAGTTTGGGTCCACCTCTTCACACGTTCTCAAACCAACCAGCCCAAATGCCTTCAGAGTCTTGAAGAGGGCTCAGCGGTCACGTTCGGCAATCTGTAAGCTTAGTGTAGGTTATTGGTTAATGTCCGTCTGCAGACAGTGAAGAGACAGCCCTTCCCATCATGGCGTGTTCTTCATTTTATATTGCTCAATTGCATCGTTAAGGTGGCCTCTTGTAGAATCACGATGAAGTTGATAAGCCATGGTTCAACTCTTTATATAATTAGAAGGGATCTTTATTACTAATATGCCGCCATCTTGTTTTTCTTTTTTTCTTAAGTTAACTCAATGCAACAGTGGCGTAACCAAGGGGGGCAATGTGGGTGGGGGTGGGAGCTGTGCACCCCAATAATTGATGGTTGTGCCCCCTCCCCCTGGGTTCCCCCAAATTTGAAATCTGGACTATTTAGATTTAAAATTACCTGATTAAAATGTTACATTTATATAAGCTTTTACGTAGCAATACGATGTTAGTTTGGTAAACTATTTTTTTTTTATTTCCACCCAGACAGTGTATTTGTTTTTACCTCCACATCAGATTATCTTATAAAAAAGAGTAAACAGCATAACAAGAGCACAGAGAAGGAGCTTGTTTAGGAAAAGTTAACATTTTTAATTCGCCTGAAGTGCCCCCCCTAGAAAAAAATGGTGAACCCCCTTGTGCCCCCTAAAATGTTACCCTAGTTTTGCCGCTGCAATGCAGCCAAACGCAGACTGGAGGAGATTTTCAAACTGGTAAAATATGTAGTTAACGGACTGAATGTCAAATTGTGGCAACAAACAATATCCCTGTAACTTGTTCCTTGAAATACTTTATAAGGGAAAATTCAAATGTGATTTTGCTTTTGAAGAATCATAATGACTCCCTCTTTAGTTATTTTCAATGTGGGTGTCATCCTGACCACTCCTCATAGTCATTCATTTTTGCCCTTCACTGCAAGACCATAAATCAGGTGGCCAGATGGACACTTAATATGCTGTACTAGAAATTTTCTTGACACACTGTTTGGCAAGTTTTTTTACCAAGTGTAATGTTGGTGTAAAAGAAAGCTAGAACTACAGTATTTGTTGGACAGTAAACCATGTTCGGGTTTGGGAATTGTAAGTAAATATGAAACTCTAATCTAATCAAATCTACTTCAGCCAAATATAGGCCGTCATTGTGACCATGAAAAAAAAATCACGAAGAAAGCTAATAATAGTTTGTATTTCAAATTCCGGTTTGGACAGGAAGCAAGGTCAAATCAGGTCACAGTACATCAAAATATTGCATACATCAAACCGAATACTGCAAAGATTCAAACTATAACAGCTTTGCTTCTCAAGATATGAATTTTTGAAAACTATAAATTTTAAAAGTAGATTGACACGTAATGCCATCATCATGACGTCATCGCTACTTTCTTATCTACTCATAAACTCATCATGGGTTTAAGATTCAATTGATTTCCAGCTTGCAACATTTTTTGTTTTAGCAAAAAATGCATTTTTAAACTTAATTGTCACGGGAACAAAAACAAGACGTATCCGGCTTCTCATGAGCACCTAAAAAGTGTGTATCCGAATGGCTTTCAAGCAGTCTCAAATAATTTCTTGGGGAAAATAAGTGTATGAAATCTTGACAATCTGCTGATACAAAGCCAAAAATGTCAGATGATGGATTTGGCCAAAGCCCTATCAGGCAAAATTTCATGGAAGACCATGAAGTTTAAATATACCCTTCTGATCAGCTTTACATGTCTTGTAACTCTTTCCACCTCTCTCTCTGTCTTTCTCTCGACAGAAATACAAAAAGTACAGAGTGCAAGGAGGCGTGATCATACTAATGGATTCACGTCACATTGTAGGGTCGGTCTCGTCACATCACCACCTCTACGACACCATCGTCACATCACCAGGGAACATGCTTCAAGATTACGGCCAGGGGGGAAGTGTTTGATTTCTAGAGTCCCAGACCGCGACGACAGCAGCAAGATGGCCAGTAAAGTCAAGAGAGTGGCGTCATTCCATGTTGCACGGATATGTGAGGTGAGAATATTGATAGGCCTGATATGACCATTTCAAAATGTCACTACCTGACATCTTGTTCCTGATTGGCTGAAGCCGTGTCACAACATAAACTTTGTTTTGCATGTTTTCAGACAACATCAGTATAAACTTAGTCATTACACTGCAACTACGGGTTGTTAATTAATGCTTTAAAACCTTTTTAATGATTTTTTTTCTTTAAAATTTATCAGAGGGTCATTAAAAAAAACTACTTTGCAATGCACTATCGCCTTCAATGCCTCTTTTATTTTTATAAAGCGAAGACGTAGGTTGTGGTTTTTATTTACAACAGTACTTTTGGGTTCTTAATGCACATCTAATGGTCATAAAAATGAATATTTGATGTCGGCCAACATCAGGAAGCAGAATGGTGAACTTTTTTGAGTGATTACAGAAGTGCCGAGCATGAAGTAAGTGCTGAATGTGTCAAGGCAGTACTTTAATTTTCGCAAACTGCACATGAGGTTCATACTTGAAGACGTGTTTTTGCCGCGGTGAATTTTGCAAGATGTAGCAGATCTCTGTTGGTTCAGCCTGCCTGGCCATTAAGGGTACATAGCAATGCGTGAGATTGACGCATGTGTGTATACGATCGATTGAAACCTTAGAAGGTTTACCGTAGCACTCACGACAGCATCTCATGTGAGTTGTGAACCATATTTGGGTCCAATGATATGTAATAACCTGTGGAAAAGTATAACAGAGGCTGAAAACTTTCCTAAGCAAGAAGACCGGTCTTCAGGGTAGGTTTAGGTAGCACCAAAGAACTACTATCTCCACTATGAGTCATGAAATGTGTTAAACCTGGAGGAGTTGTGACGTTGCAGCTTCACCTTTTGGACCCACTGATTTGCATTTACGTAATAGCTAATTATATACCTCCTAGGCTGTCTGGGTGGCATTTTTACATCCAACAAGGTTGAAAAGTTCACAGTCGACTGGGAACGATTCTAAATTGCCTGTTGACAGGGTTGATCAAAAACGTTAGTGCTGTGAACCTTGCATCAGGATGCATTCAAGAATCTACCTATTGTAGTTGATCACTTCTCCGGTGTGTCACATGAGGATTGTTTGGAGGGTGTAACCAGCCTTACTAGATCAACCATGGAGCAACTTTCCACAGACGTGTGGGTGTGTGTAACTTTGCTTCCCAGACTAGAAGGTCCTCGTCTGCGTACATGAAGTCCCTGTGGGATAACATTGCTAAGGTTCAACATTTTGTTTTTGTTTTTGGTATTTACATATTTAAACATGACCTTATAAACTGGACGCAGTTCATCTAAGTCATAAAACATGAGGTATTTATTTGATTTGTAACTTTTACAAATTGAATATCTATTTATTTACTTATTTATTTAAGTACACATCCAACAGCGCAATCAGCGCCAACAACAGGAAAAATAGGTCACGATGAAGAAATGTTCAGTTTTAGATGTGGGAGGAAAACCCCAATTTGGGAAAGCCCACGGAATCAGGTAGGGACCAACTGAAAACCCAATCCACATGAAAGGTTCCAGTTTGGGGTGGGATTCAAACGGGGTACGCACAGGTGAAAGGCAGGGAAAGAAACCACTTATCCAACCTGATCCCCGTACATATTTTATAACTCAACCTTGGTAGCTTCTTTAAGTATACAAAACATTCACTTTTAAGATGCTGTTGTTTTTAAAGGGAAGTTACTGTTGATTAAAAAAAAATGCAAATTGGTCACTTGTACTACCGTCTGAGAACTGATGTAATGAAATGTTTTCACGTATGAGGAAAACGTGTTTGAATCACATCCGCCTATATGTTAGGCCAGGTAAGAAAAATTGATAAGCAATAAAATGTACCAAAAAACAACAACAACAAAACAGCAACAGCAACAACAAGAACTACAACAACAACAACAACAACAACAACAACAACAAAAATTATTACCTTTATTAATTTACTTTTATTATTTTTTTTTATTATTTGTTCCTTGAAAATTAGAGGTTTGGTTCAACTCTCTTTGCTCATAAATTCCAAAGCAATGTCTTTAAATGCAGGGTAAACCTTTGGTAAAAAGCACTGGAGAGCCGTTGATAGTATAAAACACTCAGTGTGAAGTAATGTGGTTTTAGACAAAGATATATATCTATATATATATATGTTTTTAAGTGCTTTATATTAATGTGGAGAAGTCAAGAATGAGTACAGGATTCACTCACAAAAAAGCAATAAAAGGAGTAATATATTACTATTATAATAATAGTATAGTTACTTTTTGCATGCTCAATAGAGAAACTCTGGGAAAAGTCAGGATTTTTCCATACAGGGACAAGGCGGCTCACATGTACTGTACATCTTACTAACAATCAAAATGAATTTGAGAAGCTTCTCACACTAAAGTCCTCAATTTGTTTTTAAAAGCAAAACATTATTTGAACTTTTGTAAACAACTTGATGAAAGTCTAGAAGAAACCTCATTACACTCAAAAGAGTCAGGGAGGAGGTTACCAAACCACCAAAACATGCAACCTCCACCATAATCAAGGGTTCTCCCCAGGATTTTTTCAAAACTTGGGATCTACATTTTTGAAAGTGAGACCTAAGCGCGCTGAATTTAAAAACCAGGTCGTCGGAGTGTTTTTTTAATTTGATGTCTATGTTTGATTTGAAAAGCTCTATACTTTTAAATCTGGAGCATTTAAAACTGTTTAATGTCATGATTTTTTGTGAATTTGATCTTTAAAAGAAATAATGATAATGGTAATAATGTTATTATTTCTTTTCTTTTTTTGCGCCTCGGCTGCAATTCCCGCGTATCGGTTGTAATTCCCACTTATACGTGGAAAGAACCCTGAACACTGACTGTTTTTTACATTATACTAATGTTTTTTTAAACTACTAATGCAATAAGCTACCAGCCGCGATGTGCAGTAATCCCAGTGGATATCCAAATTACATTATGTCCGATTGTACAAAAGAGAATCTCAGAATGGCGGTGACTACCAGGAGGGGGTTGGGGTGGGGGAGAGCATTCACACGCTGCTCATTATCATTAAAGAAAGAGGATTTCAAACCTGTGTACTTATCGTGTTCAGCAGTGTCTTTGCATCTTGATTGTTTAACGCCGTTGGCAGGACTGTAAACCACTCGTAATGAAGCTCGTCACTGTTCAAATATTAGTACATGTCCCTTGATTAGACAGCGATGTCTGGTTAACTTGGCAAATAAAGCCATGGTGGGTCAGTGGTTAAACCTGATCGGAAAGTTAAACCTGTTGAGAGATTTGTAATCCATCTCAAATCCTCGAGGAACATACTTCCTTTAATCCTGCTTGATCTGCCCACTAGATTAGCCACGCAATTTTATTAAGGTTCTTATTTTCAGGATGTATAATCTTTGTTCATGCGCCACATGTCATATTTTTTTCACAGCAAAAGTATATCTACAAGAGAGGGGCTGTAATAACAATCTACTGTTCTGGGGAAAAAAATGGATTTGGGATGCTCTTTATGTTGGAAAAATATGTAGAACAAAACTCACCAACCTGATTAAAGTTGCATATGGCGCGGTTTTCGCAGAAAGATTTTTTTTTTCTGAACGAATTTTGACAGATGATGCTGTTTCAAATTAAAACCACGCAAAAAAGTTTGGCAATATATGCCACGGACAATGCACAAAGTACATGCAAAAATGTTTGTACATGGCTAATGGATGTGAGGTAATGACGGGATCGAGACAGTATAGTTTTAATTAACTACCACTTATCCTTGGCGGATTTGATGGTACAATACCTTAAATAAAAGCATACAAATGTGAATGACCTCACGTTTCGACCCTAGCAGAGTCTTTCGCAAAGGGTAAATGGCAACACAGCACTCACATACAAGTACACTGGAGTAACAGAAGCAGAATCAAAATTGTTGTGTCACATCAGCCAACAATCGGACCTAGCATCTTTAAGAAATAGTTTCGTTATTTCATGGGCAGTGACTCTTGTCTCTGTGCGATGTCAAGGAATGAGAACAGAGCACAGCCAAATATTACTCCTGCATAATTAAGGCCATTTTTTTTTAGAATATACAATCCATATCTGGCACATCTCCCAATTTGAATTGCCTCATATACCCCCATAGAAAGCTTTGTGTTGATATGCACGTAAACCCTTCATATGGATTTATGGAAAAAATGCCCTTTTGAATCAGAGCTGCAAATCTAAGTTGCTTGAAAACAAGTCAATGGTGGAAGTGCAGTGATAGACTTAAATTAATATGGTCATGTTTACCTGTAAAAGGAGCATCTTGCCTGGAAAGTTTTGATGCAGTCTCGCGCTGGAGGAACACTCCAGTGTTTATATTTACCTTAAAAGATCAGCAAAAGTAGTCACAAAGTATAATATTCAGATACATTTCACAGTTACTGACAACACGTCCATATCTAATCATCTTTATTTTAATAGGCCTACAGTATTTGTTCTGGGTCAAATTAGCAATATTGATTATACTGACTGTTATAAGGTAAAGAATGGTGTGGACATAAACTAAAAACCTTGAATTATAGCGGAGGTTGGCTAACTATTGGCTATGAATAGACTGTCCTCAGAAATATACGGTGTAATTGTTATCATCTTCAGGGAAATTGCATAACAAATAAAATGTTTTAATGTTTGCCATTCAAATTAGAAATCAAATATGTAACCATCATGTATTGGTTTCTTAAAAAACTGAACACACAAAACTATGTGTATTTCAAAGACATTTTCTGGGGAAATGTTTCAATGGCTTAATGGTACTGTAAAACCGGTGATGTAGCATCCAGTGGCATAACCAGAGGCCGGGGGTGGGCAGGGGGAACTTGAGCCCCTCCCCCTCCCCCCCCCCCCCAGCTCAAACCCTTGTACCCCCCTCCCTTGCTCCATAAAACGAGATTTTAAAAAAATGCAAAAAAGAATGGTTCGATACCCTAAATAGCCCCCATGTCTTTGCCCTCCCCCAAGAAATGGAAATGTCTGGTTACGCCTCTGGTACCATCCCTTTCCATAGCACTATGAAAATAGTCAGATTTCTGACTCAGAAATGACCAATAATAGGGTCATAACAGTACAGGTTTATGACCTGTCGTAAAATTGCCATCTTTTTTATGCACCAGAAATCCCTGCATAGATCTCACATGACTAGACAAAAGAGTTTGTCCTTCATAGGTTGCTGGTGGTGTGTTTACTTGGGACAATAATCTCATTACTAGTGAATTGACACCTCTAAATAAAAGTAACATGTGTATAATTGATTCTCCCATCTTTATTCAATGCCTGTTTTGTTAACTCCAGCATCACATGTGAACAAAATACACAACCAAATATTCTTTATTTGTCATTCATAGTTACAGAAATTAGTGTTTTGCCTCAACAAAAATAATAATAACATTGGTAAATATTTTTTTTGTTTTAATATCTACAAAAGGTATCTTGTAAATCTTGTAATGTGTTTAAAAAAGTATTTTTTTAAAAGCCTGCTGTTCTACAGTTCCCATGCCTGCATTTTATTATTATACAGTTGTATGACCATTCAGTTTTACCTGGTGAACATAAACATTTTAGTGCCCGTGTGCATTTTGTTCACATCGACGGGTTTTGTATCAAACCACAATGCTATTACTATGTCCAGATTTTACAAAAACAATTTTTTTTGTTTTACTTCATTGTGAGCTTTGAAATAACACTTTAGTTTTTAAAAGAGGAGATTTTTAGAGGCATAAATTGATAGGATATGCATAAATTGAATATCTCCTGGATTGCATTTTTTAAAACTCGAGTTTATGCCAACTGGAGATAAGGAAGGGAAGCGAGGCATAGAGTGGAGGATTCGGCTATTATCAATACTAAATATGATTTGAAAGATGATTACTGTTATCATAAAATAAACTAGTTCAAGAACAGAAAGCCTTCGAAAAGTAACAGTAACAGGCCCCCCTGTAAAAAAAAGAAACAAATAAACAACTCATGCCCTGAATCATGTGGTAGCAAATGGTCAACTAGTAATTATAGGTCATGTACACCCATGTCAAGGTCTGCCAAACAATTTATCATCTGGGAACGTTGATAAACACCTCTGAGTACAAGGAAAGTGATGGGAGCTGATTAGTTACTTAGTCATATTTCCCATTGATTGTGCACTGAATCATGTGGTGGCAAATGGTCAAGTAGTAAATATGGGTCATCAACACCCAGGTCAAGGTGCAAATAGCCCTTATGCACCCGCCGCCATCTTTGAGGTCAAATGCAGCATCAAACGTGCATTGTAGCTTTGTTGACCTCAGCCCGTTCCTGTACTAAATGCTCATAGTGACGTGCATAATGTCTATTAATTCATTATCTGGGAACGTTGACAAACAATTTCTGAGGTCAACAACCAAGTACAAAGGGAAGTTAACCCTGCTCAGTCACTTAGTCAGGCTACACTAATTATAATCTGCCCGTTAACCCACTGGACCTACATAATTGAAACTAACCATTGACAGTCTCTTGTGTTAACATTTCCGGTATTATTTATAAAGCAGAAAGAGAAGACCATTCACCTCTCACTTTTAGGAGATATTCCCTTTCTTCTCACATCAAATTTATTGCAAGATTGGTTCAAACTGAAAATGACCCCACTCTGCAGATGCCACTGGCAGGGGACCCATGCTCCCTTGTGACAACCAGAGAGCTTTGATTTTAAGCTGCTGGACATTGGGGTCAGATGAGGTATTAGGGTTGATGATGTCCAGCAATCTCTAATGGTCAGAAAGGGTTATTATTTTTGCTGTAAAGTGTCATGGCTGATGGTCTAGTCATGAAATTTCTTCCTCCATGGTCTAGTTTACCAAACTCATGTTCTGGTGGCCGAGGCATCAACGATTCTTGATCACGGTACTACTGAGTGCTCAAGCGTGACAACAAAATAAATGTTCTCACTACCCCGTGAGTAAATAGATACATAGGGGTTATTGGGCAGCAAACTCCAAAAGAGTTTAAATGGTTTCATAAATGCCTCAGCTGTTGGATTGGTGATAGTACCAGTGCTTGCATTGATAAGCTCTTATTCTTAAAGTGCCTATAATAAAAGCCTTTCATTATTTTTCAACCACGATGAAGACCAAGACCCATGCATAGCTGTCAGACTAATTAGACCGAAGTCCAAGTCCACAATGCAATAAAATTTCGCAACAAAGATCAAGACTGTGGCTTGAACATTCAAGACAAATTTCCTTCATTCATTCTTAGGAGGGAAAAGAACCTAACTAATTGCTCTCCAAGATCCACATACAGAATGTGTTAATCTACAATTGATAATGTTGGATAACTCTGACTTTCTAAATCAAATTGATAGTGTTGCAAAAGATACGACAATGAAGGAATTTATCATGTAGGCCTATCTGTGTGAGATCAGAAGAAGCTCAGGACCTTAACAGTCCTAATCCTGAACCTTGTCTTTTGACATTAAATCTAACAGTGCTCTGATTTCCCCCCGAATTGTTCAGGTACTCTCTAAATGTAAAAGAGTGAAAATTTCACTCTCTCGCCCGAGTGGTGTCAGTTTCGCTCTTTTGAGAGTGACACTCACTGTGCATCATCCTTTTTGAGTGAAACTGGAGCTAACTTCACTATGAATCAAGTCTGTCACGATAAAAAGAGTTGTCCGCCATAAGGGTGTTTTCAAGACAAAACGAATGGTATTTCACTCTTTTACATTTATTTACACAACTATCCCTTTATATCCAAAATGTATACAATACCCAGTTAAATAGACTCTTGCAAAGAAAGGCTTATTAATATTTGCTGAGGCTGGAAGTCAGCTACATTTTTAAGTCTTGATCAACACATTTGACATAAGTTGAGCTTTAATTTGTGACTAAGTTCGTATGCATCCGGAATTGCATAACAAACTTCCTTTTTTTGGGACTGGGGAAGGGAGATGAGGGCACATGAATGTCAAGAACCCTCAGGGAAAATAGATATTGCCGTACAGGCTTTTTAGTCCTATCTGGTGAGTGGACAAATGTTGAGTCATAAAAAACATAGACAGATTCTGGATAAAAATGGATCAACAGCGGGGAAGATTATTCAGTTGCTTGCATTGACTCCAACCAGTGATGTCAACTATAGCACGATGAGCTACATTGTTTGAGTTATCTCAGAAGTTTGATAACTTATATTGTTTGTAGTGTCTTAATGGAGCATATCTACTGGCCTTCACCAGTCTTTGGTCAATATTTACTGTAGATCGGTCAGGGCCCGCCGTGGGCCAGACTGAGTTAGACCTTGCTTGGTCTATTGTAAGTGTTTGCTGTGGTGATACGCACACTGCCAGATGGCTCAGATATGATCGGGGAACAGAAACTGTAGATGCGCTGGCACTGGTTGGATTGACGTGTGTACATAGCAAGTGAGACCCTGCTGTACGGTTATACGTCTGTGCCGATGCTGCACGCTAGTGCAATATTATAGTTTGGTACACACGGGCTCTTTGCCTGCATGGATTCGGCCACGCTTGCAGAGTGACTGCATTGTAAGTGTGTAGATTGGTCATGCTGGAGTCATGATGCAGAGTGTAGATGGAGAGGCAGTGTTAATACAGGGGCAGCAGGAGCCAGTACATACAGTCAGTAATGCGGTGCATCAGGATGAAGTGTACACTGCCACAACAAGAAAAATGCAACAGGTGGAATTTCGGGTAGGGATTTGTTATTGTCTTTTTTTGAATTAATTTATCATATTTCTGGGGAATTGGAACCTGCGTGATGAAGGAAGTCCATTATAATTTGATACAGTGCAGCTCAATTCGAGTCAAAGATGTCTAATGATTTAGTGAGAATAAAAGTCGCAACTTGCATCATGTTTCTTGTTTTTTTGTTTTGTTAAAGGTTTGTAAAGTAAAGCAAAACAAATAAATAAATACAGAAAAGAAATTGTATGAAATGTCAGAACAAAAAAATGGGTTGATAACAATTGCCTTATCTCTGTTGGCCCTCAACTTAGACTAGCTTTACTAGTATTTCCCTTGGGTATTAAAGTCATGGCAAACAACCCTCTGGCCTAGAATAGAATGAAAGGAAAAATACTATAGCAGTGTGCAAATGAATTCCATCAGTCACTCTCTTAAAAATCAGTCTGAAACGATTTGGCTTACTAATGCTGCTAACCAAAACATTCTCAAAAACATGACAGCCTTTTTGATTAATTGTTGTTTTCCCCCATAAAAATACGTGGACTTTGCATATCAGAGATTCTTGTTGTCATCCGAATGACAAGATAATTTGCCATGCCCACATAAATGTATCGTCTGAAGAGATATTTCGTTATTTAACGAAAACATTAACCTTTGTCAAATATCTCTAATATTGGTAAGTTGACTCAATGCTATCATATAATAAGTTAAGCTGGGACACAATGTTGTTATAATCAGTTGGCGCCGGCTGACGTGTATTCATGAGCATGGCTTTTTGAACCAGCAAAATGGGCAACATTAAAACACGCCAATCGGAAATTTCTGTGTATTTTGTGTAAAATCAGAACACCAGAACAAAGGTCGCCCGGAAATCCCTCCGCTGAGCATGTACATAGCACACACACATATTGTAATGCTTCGTTTCACCCACACAAGCAGGACAGACGGCACTCAATATTTTGCAAATTTGTGGCTATCGCCAGGCATTATTGTGAAATCCCCGATGGCAGACCGTTGTTCTTTTGTTCCAAGAAGAGAATTACAAGACATAGAGAGGCTTTACCATTGTTCATTCATTGTATTTCAGCTCAATGTAGGTAAGTCAGAGTGAACCAGGAATCTAGCCATGGTTCCAGATTTACGGTGCATGAATTTGACATTTTTCTCGACAGAGAAAACAAAAACCATGGTGTAGTAAAGAGAATTTTTGTTCGCTTGGCTTTGGCAAGTCAAGGTTTCTCTGTGCCAGCGGTACTCTAAAAGAAAAATTATTCCGGGAATTGTAAGAAAATAATCCCGTAAGGCATTACGTGAAAAAGAACGGAAGATTCCCGGCGGCAACTGGTTAAGAGCCCCCTATGACCTGTTCCAAAAGTTGTGTCACATAAAACATGATCAGTATTACAAAGTATAAATTCAAAACATGTCCATAACGGATGACTTTCTCAAGAATCAGAATGTACAGTGTATCATTAATTAATGTTTACATCGCCTTAGTGCGTGATATCATCAGAAACCTTTCGTCTATTCAGATACGTTTTAATTTCAGAAACTTTGCTTCCGTTTTCCTTGGAGTTATTATATTAAACTTTTCCAAATAAACTTTAAATGTTCTTAAAACTGTTTCATAAAAACTACAAAATAGCTTATTAATATTAAGACTATTTTGTGTGCTTTAGTGCAGTGGTCATCTGTGTCAGGTACCCTGCACACAGAAGTAACAGTGGCAGTTCTAATTCTCGTATCATGAAAGGGACCAGACTATATTTTTCTTCTGGCCTCGGTTGGGTTACATTGGATCCAGTAGAAGAAAAGCAAGATGGCCGCAACTTGTTAAAGATCAATTGGAGACTTTAGAACGTTAGGTGGCAGCAGACGTGCCAGGTAAATTTCCATTGTTTACGTAGTTCTGAGCATGCGCATATATACTAGAACAATGGATTTACCTGGTAAGTCTGCTGTCACCTAGTTTCCTTAAAAGTTTCCCGTTAGATTAGTAGTGACCTACATAATTTATGTGAACCCTTGGGTAAAACAGAGTGGTCGGAGCTGATGAACCTTGTTTGATATCAGTAGCCAACATCACTTAACACCACCCACCCCCTAATAAAAATAAATAAATAAATAAATAAATAAATAAATAAATAAATAAATAAATGAATAAATAAACAAAAAATAAATCAATCAATCAACAGACAACTTTATCTTGTTTGCCTGCTAAAGTCATATAACGACTACACCATAGCCAATATCACACAGACTATCCATGTAGCTTTGAAACGAACATAATACTTGTCTTTTACAAAAGTTGTTTTAGCGTAATACAGACTTAAAGAAAAGGATACGCTCTAAATGTAAAAGAGTGAAAATTTCACTCGCTTGCCAGAGTGGTGTCAGTTTGGCTCATTTGAGAGTGAAACTCACTCTTCACCACTCTTTTGAGAGTGAAAGTGGAGTGAATTCCACACTGAATCCAGTGAAAATACATGTTTTCTCACTAAAAAGAGTTGTCCGCCATATGGCTCCTTGCAAGAGTGGTATGGCTGACAAAAAGAGTGGTGTTTTACTCTTTTACATTAAGAGAGTATTATAAAAGAAACTTTAACAAACAATACAATCCGAATTGCATTTTTTCCTCATAAAATACATGTATGTCAACACTGTAAACACCAGGACTTCATACTTTGACACCAAAGTGCATAAACTATGAGTTGATTTCAGTCGCCACAGATCTTATAAAAAATTGATCAAGTGGTGATCACTTTCAAGAACACATTGGACCTCGATAAGGTAAATGCAGTCTACTCAGATAAAATATGTTGTTGTTGTTTTTTACAAGATATGATATCAATTTAATTTTTAAACCATAAATGGACAAAATGGTTACATCGGAGACAAGCTGTTTGGCCTTTCACATTGACTATGAACTACAGACCTTATGGATTTATCTCTGCAAATTATGAAGATAACTTTAAACTGCGCCATTACGAATGCTGTTGCAAAGAATATCCAGTGCAGTTTTTAATACAGACGGTTGTGAATTCTGTCGGTCATCATTTTCACCAGGCTGGAATTATGTCTTTATGGATGAGCTGTGATGCCAAATTTTAATTAATTACTGCGCTGTGGTTCCGCCGGATTATTACACACATGTGAATTTGCATATATACAAGCACGCCCATTAATCAAAATGCTAACGGCATGTGCATGTAGTGTGGTGCAAGGTTAAAGTTGGGTGAATTCTTCAAGAGCACTGTCATTTCTGTGTCATTGGATCTTCATTGTCTCTGTGGAAGTACATGTTAATGACAAACAATTCCCACTTCGGTCAGTGTCAATATTGGTCTGACCAGGAAACGGTGTTCTTGTTTGTTGGTTAGAAAATAACAAGCTGACAAGATTGCTCACTGATTGAACCGGTTTTTATTTGAAAGCGAGCCTTCTGCTTCAATTCAGATAGGACAGCTTTCACATTCAACTCTGACACAGAAAGAGTGTCATAAAATCGTTTCGCTTCAGCTATTTGCACCTGTGCCTTCGTGAAGACTATCCCAACAGCATTGAGTCAGCTTATAGTTGTACTAATACAAAGCCCCTTTTAAGAATGTTTTGTTCAATGCAAACAAATCGCCAAGGAAAAGAAGTCAGCAAGAAGTCAAGCGATTTCATTCAGGTGTTTGAAATGGTTGAGCATCGGGTAGTTTAGAATTAAAACCTAGAAACTACTGAAATAGATTAGCATCTCTTCTCAAACTACCTGTACGACTGTTGAGCTTTCTGGTATACCAGCACCTACTCAACCCTGCTAGTATCAAGCTTGCATAAGAACAGACCTCATAACCAGATGGTAACCATCTAACATTGTCATGTTTGTGGACCACTGATTATCACTGATCGGCCAGTTTTAGATTGTAGTGATCAAACTCGCAGTCCTGTCTAGTAGTTGAATGAGCAAGAAAAAGTCTGTCCAGTTTGAGGTAAGAATTGACTGAATACAATATTCTTCCTCACTCAAACTTGTAATATTTAATGGCGTTATAGTTTAATTGTAACGTTTGAAGTAAGACATCAGCCTGATGTCACCAATGAAGGCTCTATTGGGGTCAAAAATTTGAGGCCAATGCTGCTGTTTTGCATTTGATTTTGTAGTGTGTCATAGTGCACTGGGCTCAAGTTCTGGTGGTCAAGCCATCAGGGTGTGGGTTCGAATCCCGGCCATGACACTTGTGTCCTTGAGCAAGATGCTTTCCTATAATCGCTTCTTTTCACCCAGGGATATAAATGGGTACCTGCGAGGGTAGAGGTTGATAATGTGTTTGAAAAAAACATTCGGAGTGCCACTGCAGTTTGGAGCTGTACACTCCCCAAGGAGCTGAGAAAGATTACAGGAATGTTATTGGCCCAATGACCAGGGCACTAATGTAAAGCGCATTGAGACATTATTGTGAAATGCGCTATATAATAACTAGTTGTTATTATTATTGTTACTATTGTTTCAATTGAGTACAAAAATGTCTTAGTTTATTTTAAAACAATTGTTTAAATTGATTTGAAATAAGTTAATATGCATTTTTAATATAAGGTCAGCACCTCACATAGAATAGCCTAAAATATTTCAAAGTAAAAACAAATTGATGTCAAATTTTAATTCTGAGTTAATTTTGAGTTAATTTCTGAATTTCCGATCGGTATGTTATTGTTGTACATGTAAGTAATAACCGCCAAAGACCGCTCATGTGTCAATGATGACTTCTACATAACCTCTCAAGGTCTTCCTGTGCGTGTAGTTTTAGAAGGTGTTTTTGAATTTTAAATGAACCAACTTAATATCGAAATGGTTTTTTTTTTGTTTTTTTTTAGTTTTTTTTTTAGTATAAATAGAGTATTTGTTGATATGAGCCGATTTTAAAATAAGCGGAATGTTTGTTTGGTTCACCACTAGGTCCTTTCAGAGCTGTCACCTCTCTTGAATGATATTTCCAAAATAATACTGCAAACCTTCCATGAATTGAAAATTGACAAAATTAGTATTCATGTAGAAATTAACATAAAGGGCTTAGCACAAAACACAATGAAACACTTTTTACCCGTATGACTGGATATGCAAATTAAACTAATTGTTCAGTGTTCAGGTTTAATAAAATTTATAATGATAATAATAATGATAACAATAATAATAATAATGAGCATTTATAGCGCGCCCAAACCTGTCAAAAATACACTCATAGCGCGAGCTAAAGATAAGACCAAACCGGGCATTATAAAGACATGAGACTATAACGTTTGGAACAAGTGGGTTTTTAAGAAAATCTCAAAGTCTGAAATTGTGCCAGCCAGTTTGATTTGAAGGGGAATGACGTTAAAAATTGACTTTTTTGCTAATAACATAATAATTAACAACATGCCGTCAATTTACGTCAGGTGAGTTTATTCAAATAAGTGTGTTTTCTGCGAAAAACAATATTGCGCCATCCTTCAAAGGTCAAACTCTATAAAGTGCTGCTCAAAACTTAAATTATCCCACAGCAAGATTACTTATTATGTTTTGGTTACAGTTGAAAATAAAACAAATAAAAAGAGGGGGGGGGGGGACGTAATCATTATAGGAAGTACACTTAAAGCAGAATGATTTTCATGAGAATAAAAAAGTCGAGCACAAAAGAAATTAAGCAAAAATCTTACCACATGCAATTTATAGTTTACAAATTGAGCAACGTCAAACTATAAAAGTTGTACAATTCTAAAGCATACGAAATGCACTTGATTGTTGCGAAGATTTGTTTTTCCCCGGACCGTTGTAGTAAGCTTTTAAAAACCAAGTTGATCATTTTGAAACAATGTTACATCTTCCCTTTAACTATTGATTGAGAAATAGTGTGAGTCATTGACTGTCTTCCCCCTGCTCTAATCCTTCTCCTCTCCCTCAGCCGGAGTATGTGACTAGGTGTGAAATGAAGTCTCTCTTTAAAGAGAATACTCAGATGGAAAGTCAATTATTGTTGAAAACAATCATGACTTGTGTCTTCAAACTGATGTAAGACTTCATCATTTTGTAATCCTGAATTAATAAGTCATTACAGCACACTACCAGTACTTCTAGTTCTGGCTCCAAAGTTGGTATGCGTTTGTGTTCAATTCGTCGCCATTTTTACGAAGTGACAATTGTGTCACAAAAAAAACGTTAAATTTTTCATATTGGTTCTTGTGTAAATTCTTGATGTACTCAATGGTGTTAACAATTCCAGCAAGTTTCAGGACCTAATAAGTAATAGTTTCGTACTACACTAATTAGGATAACTGACAAATCATATTTTTACATTTTTTCGTTTTTACGAAGTGACAAACCAAAATTCGTCCCATTATCCATTGAAATACATATGCTATGGGCTTTTGATTATTGCTGGCCAGGAGCCAGTTTATGTGAAGTGGGCGTGGCTTACTGTGGAATTACGCCACTCTTAAACAGGATTGTCAGTTTGTTGATGGCTTTATCTTTCAGGATTTTAAATCTCTTGGGCACCATGGGTAGATCCCAAATGTTTTGTTTTCTTTGTAGAATTTTCTATAGGCCCTAAACACTTTTTTAAATATTAAAAACAATCTTTTCATAATTCAGGTTGTCACCTTTTGTTGTTGTTGACTATTTTCTGATAAATACTCGAAATCGTTTTCGAAATTACCACCGATTTAGTTTTTTTTCGGATTTGAATATAGATCAAATTATGGTGTTTTAGTTACTAGTATTTTAATATTTACCAGCAGAGGTCTTGAAAACAAAATGTTTTCAATGTCGTAATTAATTTTGCTTGTTTGCATCGTTGCCTGTCAACAACAAGTAATTACTCCAACAGCTCTCGCAGTTCTTATTTTTTTTTAGTCCAGAAGGGGCTAGATAAATTGGCCAAACCAAGACCCAAAGTCCACTGATCCGTGTTCTGTATCAGCTGTGCAAGAAATCAAGAGTTCAGCTGACTTACGGGATTTGAAATCCAATCAGTCACAGAAAGGCTCCAGATGCTTGGCTTAGGAGAGATTTTGGTTTTTGCTTTTTTCTGGTGTTAGTTTATGAGGATTGCTGCATTGACCATTGTTTGTAACTGACGTGAACATTAACTAGGCACATTCTTCAGTTTAGAAATTGTTTCTTAATTCAATATAACCTGCTTTGACAATACCCATCAAGTTCATACACTCTTAGTTTTTAATAAGTCCGGTAAAATACAACGACTCAAATCCAACATTAATCGTTATCGCCTAGTACCGTTCGTACCCAGTGCAAATTCTTGTTTTAACCATTTTATTAGATGACTTGTCTTTGGTATTGTTGTTGTAGGGCTTACTGTTTTAGAGGTTTGGGTTTTCTTTCATTGCCTTTCTAGCCCCCTTTCCAATTCATGTCCAATTCATGTCCCCTTGATCTTTCGCCCGCTCCCATGTATTGTTTGCCCTCCCGTTTTCCCCTCCCGTTTTCCTCTCCTCCTTCCCCACCTTCCTTGTCCCTAATTTCACATCCCCTTTGTCTCTCACCTGTTCCACGTATTGTTTTTCTTCTCCTTTCCCCTCCACCAGCCAATCCCCGCCCCCCCCCCCCCCCCACCACCCTTCCCAAGTCATCCATTGCCCATGCATTTTGCTTGGCTGTTTTAATTTGTTGTGACCTTTTTCATTTGATTTTACCTTTTGTTGTTGTTGATGCTTTAACTATTGTTGCATGTATAATGTTCTATTTTTATATATGTAAATAGTTTTATTTTAATATGGGCAAGCTGAGGAAATGGGTTTTATGACGAATAAAATATTTGAATTGAATTGAATTGAATTTATCATTGATGGATTTTTTTTAAATGCAGGGTTTGGGGAAGTTTTGGTGCTAGTGAGGTGTAGGAAAAAATCTAAGGCTAGTTTTTGTTTGATTTTGGTCTTGTGTAAAATCAATCTATTACACCAGAGGTAACAGTTGCACTGGCAAAAAGATACAGCCAACTTGCCTTTTTTCATTTTACTTTATCTTAGGCTTTATATGGAAGCTAATTACGAAAACATTCATTGTGCAATGTGCATCAACTGCAAAAATACATGGACATCTGAAAGAATCACAAATCCATATTTTTCAAAGTATACATTCATCAACATAAAAGAATGCACTTATGCATAAACTACATAGAGTATGTGGTGTTATTTCATCACATCTGACATTATGCTGGGTTTATTATTGGCTTTATGGTATTCCATTTGCATGGGTCCTGATATAGGCAGCCATCCGAAATGCACTGCCAACAGCAGGTTCTTGTGTAAAATCAATCTATTACAGGGGTGACAGCTGTAATGGCAAAATGACGCAACCAATTTGCATTTAATTTTACTTCATCTAAGGCTCATGGAAGCTGCATATAGTTTGAAATGGTGCCCCCATATACTTTAAAGGGAAATCTGGTGTAAGGGTTAACCCTGATCATGTTTCAGTTTTTTAACATAATATCACCATCGACAGCCAGACCTGTTGCTGAAGATATGGTTGGTTTTTGTTGAAGATTTGTACGACTACACCCCACTCATGCTGGCAAAACAAGATACCTTCGATCAGCATCCAACAAACTGCATGCCCAAGGTGAATTTTGGAAATGCACCAGCTGATCAATAATTCTTGATCAACAGACTGCAGAAAAAAATCCGCCAATGTACGTTATCAACATAAAAACATTCATTGTGCCTCAACTGCAAAGTTACACGGACGGATATAAAGAATCACAAATCCACATTTTTCAAATAATACATAAACTGTATAGAGTATGTGGTGTTATGCCATCACATCTGACATTATGCTGGGTTTATTATTGGTTTTATGGTATTCCATTTGCATGGGTCTTGATTTAGGAAACCATCCAAAATGTACTGCCAACAGCAGGCATGAAACTCGATGTGAAATTCACTTTGCAACCTAATGGAAGTATTAATAAAATTCCGTTCTTGTAGGCATATAGACCTTGTGCAACTTCGTCACAGATCACACATGTGCTTCCAACAGTGTCATCACCTCTCCATGAGAAAAGTACATGCAGTTCATGTCTATTGTAAATATTTAACCGATTCCAGCAGGAATTTAGTAATCGTGTCCGAAAGTTGGAAACTATAACGTCACGCAATTAATTCACTTACCGAGCTTACTGTCATAATAAAGATTTTTGAATTTTGAGTTTGAAAAGAAATTTTGATGTGGTAAAGAATTACACGAAACTTATCAACACGTGTGTCAGCCTGACGCGCAGCAACATTACGCACATAATTTAGCATAACGCAGAATATATTCTTTGCAGTGATTGGCTTAATACCGCATCTTGCGTTGCTCATTGGATAATTGTAACAGTTGCAAGCGACAAAAACACGCGCTGGTGATCACCAACATGTTTGCAAGCGGTCGGTGACGTCACGTGCTGAAGGTCTATAGCCCCAAATCCTAGTAGCTAGATGAAGAGGCTCTGCAGCATTAATATCTCTGTTCCTCAGGCATAATTAGACCATTCCTCAAACTTTCTCAAGTCCCTGGGGAGCATCCAAATAAAATCTTGTAACCAACTATGCTCGTACTAAATAATGTTCAACCACTTTTTTGTTGTAACTTTTAATATTGAAGTCCATCTTTAATGGCTGTTTACAAATAGTGTTAGCACTCATTTATAAGATACACTTCACAAGCAGGGCATTTTTAATTTAGTTAATTATCACATTGCTTTCCAAGCTTCATTAGTCTTCACGTGTCGTGCGTCTAACAAATAATGAACACTAAGTCAATAAATATCTGTTCACAGTTTTTCTTGAAACCATTGATTTTAAAATTCATTTTTTTGGTCTACTTCATGAGACCACGGAAGAAGGAAGGACAAAGAATGCAGGTCAGCAATGTCGCAGTAAAAATGAGGCAAACCTTGTAGCAGTTTAGTTGTCTTTGTTTTAAGGTCAGGTTTGAAACCTCTCTGCCAGATGTCATTTTCATTTTGAACACTAACTGTCCATTAACTACATTAAACAAAATCCATTGTTCATCCCGTGCCTCTCTCTTTTTACTGCTTTCTTATTTGACTGCTTCTGTTACTCCAGTATACTTGTATGGGTGTGTTTTGTTGTCATTTAGCCTTGGAGACAGACTCTGTTAGGGTCGAAAACATTAGGCCTTTTACGATGTTTGCATTAAAAAAAATCCATTACATTGTTATAATTGTAAATAAAAGCATCATTGATTTAAGCTTTGTTTACTTAGCTTAATGAATTAAAACCTTAACCACACAGCTTCATAACCAGTTGCCGGCGCGATTCCTTTTTTTCTGTCCTGTTCATCTGGCATGATTCTTTTGGCGGAATTGCCGGAATCTTTTTTTCTTTGAGGGTACTGCTGGCACAAAGAAACCCTGACTTGCCAATGCCAGGAGAACAAAGATTCTCTTATGGGATTGTCAGTTTTGTTTCTCGACTGAGATATAATGTCTATGGATTGCAATTCACAGTTTACTTAAGTCTGTGTGTCGCTCATTTGCTAGCAGTAACTGCTTGACGGTGTACAAGCTTGTTTTTTTTATGCCTATAGGGTTACTACATCAGGGCAGATGGTTACATTCAGCTATGCCAAAGGGAGAAAAAGAATGCAAAATGGCAGAATGAACCTGATGAAATGCTGTTTGGAATTGTTAACCAAAATAGAGGGCTTGATCTTTTGCTGATTTTGTTAAAAGATAAGCACAAAATTATTCGGTGGCACTGTCCCCTGTGGTTTTAAATGAGTATAATGGAGCTACTTTAATCTCTCTATCGTGTTGTTGAGTTAATGAATTATTTGGACGAACTTCAAGCTTCCTGTGATCGCAGACTCCAATCTTGGCATACATTTGCAAGCTAATCAACATTCCATTGTTTCACCGTTCAAATGAGGAAATCCTTAAACATAGGCCATTGCCACTTTTTACATTTATACTACAGGTCATATTTTTGGTTGACCACAGCTCTTTTTTTCCTTATTTATTTTATTCATTTTTTTCATCGTTAAACCCTTCTTATCTGGTTAAATAATTCTTTATTTATTTTATTCATTTTTTTCATCGTTAAACCCGCCTTATCTGGTTAAATAATTCTTTATTCATTTTATTCATTTTTTTCATCGTTAAACCCTTCTTATCTGGTTCAATTATTATATTATTATATTTCTTGCACACTGTTTTCTGTCTTCTATAGGACCCAGTCATCCTGATTGGGGACAAGATACCTCCCAAGCCCAAGGTAGACCATGATGAGATAGAGAAACTCCTAGGAGAGGTCCCTCAGAGGCAGCAGTTTGTGCAGCAACTGTACGGCCATGTGGAGTTTGATGCCGAGGCAACCAGCCGATATAATCGACGATTCAGTGAAAATGACTTCCGTAGTAAGTTGTCTTCCATCTTCATGTATTGATAAAGTAACTCTAAATGAATACAAATTGACAGACACTGGTTTGCATACTTCTTTGAATGAGAAACAAAGAAGCTTTGAGATAATGGCTAATCTCCTGGAAACTGTGTTCTTCCTCCGTTCTGTTCTGATCAATTTACAGCTGCCTTAATTGGTATGGTATGAATACTTTCTTAACGTGACTATACGTGAATCATGATTACGTGAAGTATTAGATTAGATTAGATTAGATTAGATTCGATAAGATTAAAGCTTTATTATCCCTCACGGGGAAATTAAGATGGCCTTCACAAAGAACATGTTACATATATAACAATTCAAACGATCAGTGACAACATGGATTATAAAATGTTTTATTGGTAGTTGTTTTGTAACTCTAGTCGCGAGTATGCTTCGAGTTGTAATGTAACCTGGGAAAGTTGTAGCTTGTGATTGTTCTTTATCATTCACAATAATGAGTGGGACCTAATTAGTTTTAATGGAGATAAATACATGTACTTTCAAATTATAATTAACTTAGTTTTCATTGCAAGTTAACCAATGTTTTCCTCGAGAACCAATGATGGGTCATAATTTTGGGGTTCACCAGCCATTTGCTTCACTTGCCCTCCAAAAAAAAAACGCTTGCAGCTAATTCATTTAAACGCCCTACTAGGAATGGAAATGATGGACAAAGACAAAGTGTTATTAAAATGTTTACCATGTAAAGTTGTGCTTGCAAGAGTTAGCTTATTTTCCTTTTACTCAGTCCAAACAGTGAACAACTATAATCAATCTCTACTTTGTTTTAGTCGATTTTAAAAAGCAACAATTGAATTCCAAACAGTGGCGTAGCCAGGATTGTTTCACTTTTGGGGGGGGGGGCGGCATTATTTTTCAGTGGGGGCCCAGGGCCATTTAAAAAAAATGAATTACATGTATCTGTATTTTGTTCATAGAGGGGGTACTGTGGGGGCATGTGCCGCCCCCTCCCCTCCCCAAATATTTAAAAAAATCTTTGTCCCTAACTTACCTCGAAACAAACATTTAATTTTTACTGCACATTCGGATTTGATGCATTTATTTTATATAGACCTTTACCAAGGACAACATAAAATTTACACTTTTATCATGCAGACTGTCGGTTGAAATGTATTCAAAACTCAAAGGTTTTGCAGTAAAAGCTATCCAAAATGTTGTTTTTTTATTTCCATCAAATTACTTGTTATGTCTTGTGGGAAAACAATCTAATAAACCTGATATTTGAAACTTGAAATTTGAAACTGGCTGTAAGCTGCAATATGCATACAGGAATCATACATCTATATCCCCCTTGAATGTCGGCCAGAAATGTCATTAAAAGTTTCTGGACAAATATTTTTTTAACTCTGGACTACAAATATTAAATTGTGCTACGAGTAAACATAAGTTTGCTCACCGCAGAACCTGTTAGAATTGCCAGCATATGTTTCCGTAAGACATGGCTCATCATGACTACATTTAAATTGGGTCATCCCTCATACGCTTTGTGCAGTCACGACTGATCTCACGCAGACTTCGTGGAAAGTCAATTAACAGAAGAGTGTGTAAAAACCGTGTATTTGTGTCTTGTGTGTGCCACAAAGACTTGGGTAATTCTAGATACCACCCTAGTGCATTCTCCTATTGTGGCGGCGTTATTTCCCGCCAGGGGCACTGTCATTCAATCACATTCAAGACCATGCTCAATGTCGTCTGTCTAATGGCCCATTTAGCGCGGCAGTTATATTTTCTTGATCAACACTCTCCAGACAAGACATCTTCCTCCTGTGGTCATGTTCTAGGGTGCCAACATTTTTAACGGGGCAAATAGAATTGTGATTTCCCGATGCATTCTGACGCCGAAGGGAATTGATGGCAAGAAAACAGTGAAGCCCTCATGAATGCTGACATGTTTTTAGGTCGGAGTTTTGTCTTGGTGCAAATTGGAGACCAATTTCATATGTTTAAGTGATATTTATGGAGTTTCACTGAGTGGCCCGAGGAATTTTCTTTCAGGAAGCACAGACCTGGATCGAGTCATAATTATGATGGATTCAGTTTTCAATCTTGGAAAAAGAAAGCTGATATGTTGGTTACATCATTGTTTTGTTGCCAAATTCATAATTGTCATCTTTAACTTTTTGGTTGACTTTTAATTAAAATTGTAGGCCCTTTACAAGAGACAAGTTTTTGCAATCGATAATTTTTATGAACACCTATCATTGCAAAGAAAGTTCCATTTGTTAGCTTTCATGAGATATTTTTTAAGAGGCAATTTGTATAAAGAATTGCACTTTTTTTGAAAACAACTGTAACGAATTTGAAAGGTTTACACATTCTTATTCAAATATAAGGATACCATCCCGTCACCGATTTCACGAAGTGACCAATGTGTCAAAGTTCACAAAAGTTTTACAAATTCTTGACATACTCATTACTATTAACATTTTTGGCAAATTTCAGGACCTAACACTGCAAAAAATAATAACACTTTTCGGTGTTACTAGAGGACTACACCAATTTGGTGTCATTTTAACACATGGGTGTAAGGATAACACCAATAACACCAATAGTGTTAAAATAACACCCACAATTTTAACACCGATGGAAATTCTTGGTGTTGTCCTCTAGTAACACCGGTGTGTTAAATCTAATACCCCAGTTTTTGCTGTGAATACGTAATAGTTTCATAATTACACTAGTAAACATGGCCAACGAATCACTAGATTTGCCACTTTGCATTTTCATGAAGTGATAATCAAGATTCGCCTTTTAATCATTGAATTACACAGCACTGGCACTGTGCCAATCACGTGTGCTCTGACTTTTACGTTTTCACAAATTGAAAAATCTGTTTTAAGTTTAGCATTTTCACGAACTGACGAATATTTATATGTATTGGTTTGTACACAGCGCTCCATGTGCAAGTCTTTTTTCCGTTTTACAAGAAGTAATAAATTTTTTAGGAATTAATAACTCATCAAAACTACAGAGCTCTGGAGGTGCCATCTGACATGTTGAGATTCTGAGATAATTTACTATATGACATCATATACGTAAGATGGCGACATCCTGAGATGATTTATCTCGAGATGACGACATCCTGCATGCAGGCAACATCCTCCTTGCAGGATGTCGTCATCCCAAGATAAAATGTATTAGGAAGACGACATTCTATTTTCAAGATGTAATCCTGAGATAAAATGTCTCGGGATGTCGTCATCTTACGTTTATAATGTCATTATTCTGCAGGAAGTTATCTCAGGATCTCAACAAGTTGAATGGCACTTTCAGAGCTCCATACAAAACAGTTGCAAGATTGAAAACATAATTGACAAGTCTGTATGAATGAAGAAAACATAGTAAGCAGTGGCTGAAACAGCAGTTTGAAAGACAGTTCAACTTCGAACGTGATTTTCTCCAAACCTGGAATTTTGGCTGTGTTGCAGATTCGTTTCCTCACGAAAACGGCCACAATCTAACATTGACATTTTCTTAGCCCGGAGCTTCAGTCGATCCCTCGCTATAAACAAAAAACTATTGTCATGTACATATTTGTTTTTTGACTATAGGACATCATGTGATTATTATAGACCATTAAGACCCCACCAGCCTGCTAGTCCTGTTGTGATAAATTTTTGCTTTAAAATGATTGTATTTAATGGTCGAATCAGCCAGTGTAAAATACGAAAAGATAAGTCCCGCGTGATCCACTGGATTTCCATGGTTTCCATTTTTTCCCCTAGGGAAAAATCAGAAAAATTGGGATTAAATAGCCTGAAAAGTCTATTAAAGCCTGCACTGTATGTACATGTACTCCATAAAATGTTACTTCTTTTGTTCAAAGGACCAAATATCATGCCTTCATAACCTTGTCTGCTCTAAATACACCTGTCATCACGGTGATAGTTATATAACTCATTTTGTCGAGTATCTTTACCATAGAGCAATCTAATTCAAACTCGGTTTATTGTAAATGCGCAACTTGAGGCAAAAAGTTGAACTGCCACGTGCCAGGCTGAACTTGAATCCGTGTATTGTTTCTCATCAGGTCACAGGACGTCCCCCTCCAAAGGTCACCGTTCCCATTACAGTAACTCCCTCTCCTGCGATCCCCAGCGAGATGCAGGCTCTCCATGGCGACGAGCAATTACTATCCACGGAGTCCCCAAAAACTCAAAGAGATACGGGTCGGGCGGACACGCCAAGGAAAACGGCGGGAAAAATGGAAGCACCACTGTCCTAAAGAAATGTCGGACCGCTGACGGGGCCCTGATTGAGGAGAACGGGAATGTGGATTCCAAAACCCCGTCTTGTGAAGCGATTAGTAGAACTAGTGAGAAGGAAGGGGTGGATGCAGGGAATACATCGGAGGAAAACATCGAGGATAAAGATGATGACGATGGAAGTGGTAAGGAGAGCATGCTGGAATTGAGAATTAAGGAGGAGGATGAGACGAGCCAACCAGAGGAAGTTGAAACAGATGAGCAAAAAGCAGAGAAAATCAAGGTGAGTAAAAAAAAAATTAAAATAAAAAAAAGAAAGAAAGACACTCGGACTACGTGGTAATAACAAAATATGTTCATCTTGGATGATTTATACTTGGCCTAAATGTGAGATTTATCATGCCCTCAGATACTAAAAGTCAATTAAATGCTCTGCTAAAGTTGAGCACTGTTCATCCACGGAAAATTAACTACCTTGAAGGCAAATTTTGCTTTTCATTTATTGAAAATAACAGTAGGTCTCACAAGGAAACTACTCGTTTCCTCCTATTTTTTAATATCATTTTTCGTTTTATTTTTTGTCTTTTTTGCTTTTGTGGTACTTTTTTTCTAGGGATGGCGCTCGAACATTTTACAGTTTCAGCAGCAAACTTCTACTTCCTCACTGCTCAACATTTCAGCCATATTTTTCTGTGTTAACATGTACAGACCTTTCTTTTGCAATATCACAGCCCGAGTTTTTGCCAACCAAGATGGAGAAACTACAAGGAGCCATCAGTGCAAAGCAAAAACAGATAATCACAGTTTGCAAAAATGTTACACAAATATTCACAAATTGTTTAGAATAGAATCAATAATGAGATGTATTTTCTTCAAATAGAAAGTTTGCAAAAATGTTGAATTTGTCAACAAGACTTGAATGTTTTGCTACAATTGGCCATCCATACCAACCAGCGCGAATTGTTTCTATCAACAATAGAAAAGTCTATATGTTTTGATTCTAATTAAGTATTCATGCATTTCCAGACTTTGGTAAGCCTACATCCACACCAAGGCATGATAAATTACCTTCACAGGGCAATTTGTTGTCAAGTGAGAACTTTTCATTCCTTCTCTTTTAGTTCACACTTTCCAATGTCAAACACTCAATAATATCCCGGGAGAACCTAGCACATATTAATTGCCAATAAGCATCAACAGTTTTTCAGTGTTAAATATTTTCTTGTGAAACATTCTTATTCTTTTTAAGCACTTACCTGTGCATAGGTTCTCAGATGTGTTTATCATTAAATCAAGTGCCTTTAAATTTGTAGGCCAAGTAAGAGCGAAGCAAACGCAAAAACCATCTCTTAATAACTTAATATGATACTATATTGCAATCAGTGCGCTTTAATGCTTTAGACTGATGTGGCGTACGTCAAGCGTGGCTGTAAGTGGAATATCTTGTGTATTAATGAAACCTTCTATCTTGTCTGCTCGTCTGAGGACGATGCTCTCATGGGATATACGAAATGTGCATTGATTTGACACTTCGGTTCTTGAACCTTTGATATGTCCAAAGGCATAGTGGGTACAGTATATAAGATTATCTAACTGGTTACACATTACAAAATCTCTTCTGTTTGAAGATTTGTGCTTCTGAGAAAATGCCCCCTTTTTTAAAATCAAGGTCAACATTTAGAATATGTCATTAAGATTACCATTTTTCATCTCCAGACTCGCGAATACATGTGAGGATTTTTCGTTCTCATATTTCAATACTTATTCTTGACCTGTGTTTGTCATGCCTTGCATGTGTAAAAGGCTAACTGTTGTACCCGGTACATCAAAGACGAGACTTGTGTTCAAAATTACAGGTGTCTGCATGTATACTGCTTTGCATTTTACTAGAGGAGTGGTTTCCCTTTTCATTCATGTAAATTCTTGACTGTCTAACTTAAAACAAAAGCAAAATGTTTACATTATGTTTCCTCTGCAGAGGTTATCCCCAGTGTTTACCTCTAATGCAAGTTACCGACACAGAAAAAGGTTGGTTGATTTCATATTTTCAGATCCAACATTCATAAATCCCCCCAGACAGTTTAAGCAGTCCTATCGGTTGAAAGATGGTCATATGACTCTTAAATACCAGTTTTAAACAGCTGATAAAGACGTGGCTTGAGCTGTGAACGCGCGTTCGGCGCTCATAGCCATGCGCGTGTTGGCCCGCTAGCTTATACGTGGGCACTATTTTACGCGTAACACCGGTACTATAAAAGCACGTACACTTACGAACAACCGTTGAACGTCGCATGCAGTTTAACCCTTGCAAAATGGAGCCCAAGGACGTGACAAGAAAAGAAAATTTGCGAAACAGAAAAGTTTTACAGATTTCCCCACAGATTATTACCCTTTAACAAAAGGGGCATTTATGAATGGGAATAAAAAGTAATGACTCGGTCTTAAACGGCCGTTTCAAACCTTGCGTTGCAACCGTTTTATTTTAAGATCCAAAAAAGAAATTAGCAGTGAAGTAAACAAAAAGGCAAAAGGGAATGGATTGTTTAGTTTTTCATTTTGGAGCACAACAAACTTGCCACACATGATGTGCTTAATAAAGGAATGTTGTATAGAGAGGTAAGGGCTGCGTATTTCACAAAACGGCAAAGAATATACCAGTATCCCCAACAATTAGAAAAAGTTTATTATCAAGCACTACTCCATCCACCTAACATTTTTCCTGAAATCAGGGTCAGTCCTCAAATTGACTCTCCACTGAACAGCTCCGAGTTTGGTTTGATTGTGTTTTTGTGTCATCCGGAAGGTCTTCCAGCCGCCGGCATAAACCTCCAAGAATTCATGATCTCCCACTCTATGCTGAAAGCCACGAAGGTGAAGGTTTCCCAGATAGTGACCCTGCCTCACCCCAGCAACTAACGGAGATCACTGATCTAGAGGAGGCATCCCGGCTGGACCAGCATGCCCTGCAGCGCATTGCAAGTGAGTGTATACGCGTACAGATCTCAAAACCAAGCATAGAGTTTTCATTGGTCGATGATGATGATGATGGTGATGATGATGATGGTGACGTTGAGCAATCAAAAATCAGGGGGAGCTCCCGTAAGGAAAAATGCGGGCCTCGCTTGAGCTTTCAGTTGGGTGATGATGGTGAGGTGGTGACTAATCATGATGAGAAAAAAGGTTCTGTAGGTTGTTTGAAGTTGCCAGGAAAAGAGAAAGATGTCCCGGCTGGGGGAACACACCAGAAAAACTGGTTACGCCACCACATGGAGGGTAAAGATAAAAAAATCTCCTGTGCTTGCCTTTTGCGAATGCCAAAAGTAGTCGTAATATAGAGATGCCATGAGATGTGTTTTGCTAGTTTCCAGACAGTTCACTGCAATTAAAATGAGGCTCGAAGGAACAGTAGGCTGGTCTCCTTTTGAAGAAGTTAAGACTAGTGTTTTCAGAATGCGTAGACGATACAGAGAACCTAACAATGCCGGACGATGATGGGCTTAATTTTAGACAGAATCCCAGTAGTCATTCATATATAGCCCTGGTAATAAATGAAAGGGGCCAGATTATGTGCTCACAGAGCCTCAGTTTAACTGCATGGATTTGTATGGGAAAAACAAGTTGTGGATTTTGAGTGAGAATGGTGACATGTGACATTCATGTAGTTAAGTGCCTGAGATGGAAGAGGTGTGATTAGAATTAACTCCTGAAATCATCGTCCTTTGTCGTTTCATCTTGCCATAAACACCACCCGCATTCTTCTCCAAATGTTAACCTTTCACCACAGGTCTATCCAGCGGCATAGCCAGGATTGTTTCAATGGGGACTCACACGGGGGGAGGAGGGACATTGCTTTTCAGTGGTGGTGGTGTGGGGGGGGGGGGGGGGGCAGGGCCAGGGACACCTGGGAGTGGGGAACTGAGAATTTATGGAGGGACAAGTGCCGCCCCCATGGCTACGCCGCTGGGTCTATTCATTTTTATATGAAATGAAATCATTTACATGTTCATCGAGAGTCATAGCTGTTTATCTGTTGATTGGTCCATTGCCCTTTTCAACTTGGACACGAGGCTGAGGGAGCACCCCTCCTTATTATGTCTACCTAGTATAACAATTTGCCACAGATTTTCCCTGTTGAGACCGTCTCCTATTAAACTTTGGGCCACGCCCACCCCTTCTCTCAATGTACTTTCCATTGGTTTGAGTAAATCCCTTTGTTCAACTCATCCCCAGAAAAAAACTCAATCACAATCACTTGACCTTGTTCAACTTGCTTTGTTTATTACATTGCTTGCAGTGTTAACTAATAACTAATAACATTTACATAAATGTT
Organism: Marthasterias glacialis; assembly: GCA_911728455.2. NCBI lineage: Eukaryota > Metazoa > Echinodermata > Asteroidea > Forcipulatida > Asteriidae > Marthasterias > Marthasterias glacialis. The sequence goes on from OU452223.1 coordinate 20,650,159, forward strand.
TAGTCTATACGATTGCAAATATCATTTGACCCTGTTACCCTTGTTTTTTTTCAAAATCCTAGACGTTCCAATTTTGAAATATGAAGAGGTCGCACAAACTGCCAATTGTTGATTCTGCTATTAATACTAAGACCACACGTTAACATACGCCTTACCAATCCAAACTGGAACTGCACACACGAGTCTGTCACAAAGCAAAGTAAAATCCTATTTCAAAATGTTAACACAGTGTACCTCCAGTGGAATAGCTGCGTTGTGCTTGTTGTGGGTGGTGGCGTGGTGCGCTGGCTCAATGTTTCAGGGGCAGAGATGCACATGACCGCCCCATGTGAAGATGGGAGTTGCTAGGCACTAGTGCCAGTGGTTGGGGGGCTTGATGGATGGGTCTAGTGTGAAACAAACTGTGTGGTCACCTTACAGAAGATCCCAATTCATTATGAATGAATCCTGCAATGCAATAACCTCAGTAGCAATAGTTGTTATTAAAGTCAAACGATTGAGTAAACATAGATTAAAAGAATTTGATATATCATCCACGATGCTTTTTGTTCAAACTGTTTAAATTATTACTTGTCTTTTCCATGTAGGTGAGTATGTTTTTTCTGTTCCAAGTTGTTGTCTAAGCTAATAACTTTTTTCTTGCCTTGTCTTGATTCAATATATATGTTTGTTATAATTCTTGTTCCATAATATCTACTTGTTACCTCAAGGTGTATTCTTGGTGGTGGTGGGGGGCATGTAAAATATTTAACTATGCTGAAGGTGTCCTTAAAGTATACGGGTGGCTTGTATGCATCGTTAACATAATCGAAGTCAAGTTTGGTTTAAAACAATTTTTTTAAATTATTTTATGGTAAGTTCTATTCATTTTTTTTCCTTCTGCTTTTCTTGTTTGGTATACAATACCTTTATTGGTTTATATTGGTAAGGTTGCTTAAAATTAGATGCAATTAGATAATAACTCAGAAACTTCACATTTGCAAACCTTTTTTGTCATGGTTCACTTCATAGTGGCATTCATGAAGAGTATAAACTCAACATTCAACAGGTGTTATATGTCCTCAATAATAGAAATCGTCATGTTTTCCTTCAAAAAGCTGTTTACTTTCACTGAAAGTTAACATTATATTATGTAGATATTAAAAACAATATATATATATATGAATCAGCAATGATGAGCTTCCCCAAAAATTGTATTTAGGAATGGATGAGGAAACTTGCAGTGTTGGGAATTGAATCAAAATTAACAATGATAGAACATGTTCACTTTTTAGTTCAAAGATTTGAACTTGTTTAAACTGATAACCATGTCTTCCAGTCAACTTGATAAGTTCCTGTTGTTGTATAACGCTCATGTAACTGGTCCAAAGTAAACCAACCATCTATGTAGTCGCTGCATTGTCATCTATGGAGTCATCCAGTTGCTGTCTCAATTCAGACCACGTTTTTTTTTTTGTTTTTTTTTTTGCTTTTTTTTCATCTAAACTTTTCCATATTGACCCAAATCATTGCTGTCTAGATTCAGACCACCGTTTTTTCAAATACAATAAATAATCTAAAGTATTCCCTATTGACTCAATTCACCTGACGTCATCATCACAATGATGTTGGCTTCGCCATTTTGAGAGTCAATGTCCCTGTATGTTATAACAGTGTAGTGCGCATTTTAGGCAACGCAGCATTAGGCCCCTATACTTTTTTTTCGTACAATTTGACTCCCAAAACAAAAACGGTGAGCGTGGCACCGTAGCTGCTTGTGTGACGTTGTGGCGTTGGTGCAAGGTGCCGATACAAGTTAGTTGTTCTGCAGTGTTTCAAATCCTTTTTCATTGTTGTGAAGACATACGTTTATTCAAAACTGCAAAGGAATTAATGTAGTCTTTACTTCCAGTTGCTGTCAAATTGAAGACCAATGATTTGACAAGATTCAAATCCAAACCCAACTTTGCAGTCTTCTATGCCCAGTGTAGATGGTCGCTAAAAATACGCTAAAATGCAAAGCATAAACGCTTGGCTAGCTTGCTTAAAACAAAAACAAAAACAAACAAAAAATGCCATCTCGTGTCACTAATTTGCTAACATGAATAAAATCTGCTAACAAATTGACAAACAGTAAAATGGCTTTTGCTTTTACTTTCAGCCTGGAGAAGTATATCGCAGATGATTTTTGTCAAGGTCATGTTGTAAACATTATTGAAGCACATTAATGATAACAATGTATATGCTCCTAGTAACTTCTAACTACGATTGCATGCAATCATGTCTAATTTTGCTAAATGCATGACATCATCGGCATCCTTATTTCCCTGCATGTTCTCCTTCATCTCATTACTCATGTAGAAGAGGCTGACTTACATCATACACAAGGAACTCCCAACGTCGGCAAGAAACATCCTCAGCTGGAGAGTAAAAGTAGTCTTTCGGGTGAGAAATATTCCCATGATAAATTTGCTCACTACTAATCATAGGCGTATGGGGACTCTTTGGTTGAAGGTGGGCAGAGGGGTTGATTTGCCCGAAACTTTACACGGAGTCAAACACAAGTACCAATTGCTGATAAAAATTCTTTTAATTTTTTTTCTTCTTGCTTTGACTGAATTTTCCCCACTGTTCTGCTCGAACTTTTTTTCTTGAGGTGGGGGCGGGGGGCGATTGTGCCCCGTCATGCCCCCCCCCCCCCGGCTCATACGCCTATGCTACTAATTCCTTGAGGGAAGGTAACACATTTGTTGATGGCAATCAATAGCCTGCACTCTCGTTATCAAAATGTTTACAAAACAATATGTTTTAGATCTAAAAGTTTCACAATGTAGGCTTTTTTGACGCTCATTCTGGGATCGCATTTGTTCTATTGTTCTAATCAACCTACAAAGTTTCCTATCTGAATATAAAATATTACATTGTCTTTTGGAGAAGCAGTTTTTCTTCTTCTTTTAGACTAAAACAAGATAGAACTGTGACATTTTATCTATTGCACAATGTTTTTTGTGTAAACTAGAATAGAGAGATGGATGTTTGTCACAACAAACTTGTGATGTACCTTCCCAAGCTTACTCTCTAAATGTAAAAGAGTGAAAAGATCCGACATATCACTCTTGCAAAGATCTATGTGGCGGACAACTCTTTTTAGAGTGAAAGACGGTTATTTTCAACTTGAATAGGGTGAAGTTCGCCCCAAATTTACTCAAAAATGGTGATGCGCACTGAGTTTCACTCTCAAAAGAGCCAAAACCGACACTACTCGGGAGAGAGAGTGGAATTTGGACTCTTTCACATTTTAGAGAGTGGTCCCACCTTGTACACAGTCATGTACTATACGTCAGGCTATTAGAGCACAGTTGGCATGGGTAAAATTTAAGTGTTGAACCCAAGGAAGAAAAGAGGGGAATATGCCCCCAAAGATGTCTTAATCAAATATAATGAGTGTAAAGTTCCAAAACTTCCCCTGAATTTAGTATGCAATTCCAGCTCTTGATTTTATAGGACGTTGTATGATAAAGACAAACTAGGTGACCTCAGATAATTCAGTGGACACTAAGTTGTCGGGGTGAACCTCTGGCTGAAATGGACATTGCCCTCGGCACAGTTCTTGTAAATTTCAAGTTCAAGGAACTCTAAATTTATTCAACCATTATAAGTTTGCGTGATATATATCATATTTTCTTTGAAGGTGGGACCTACTTTTCATGCCCTCCCCCCCCCCCTTACCCGGAAAAGGGGGGAAAATTGGCAACAACATCAACCCTTTCATGGGTTGAAAATGTATGCTATCGATGAAATATAATGTTACTATTAAACATAATGATATTATTTGATATCTCGCTGCTGAGATTGGGTGTGGTACTTTCAATGTCGCATTGCATCCTTAAGGCAAATAGAACTAAAATGAATGAATACTAGCCGATGAGATGAACAGTTGACGTGACACATGACACTTTTTTCCTGGCAAGTGTTTTGCATAATGCAAACCCCGACTGTGCAGAGCAATAATTGGTTGTGCTTATTACACTTGCCATGTCTGTGAAATTGGTACCTGTTGTACAGGGTGTGGATTTATAAATTATTTATAAATTATTGCATGTGCATGCTTTGTTATCCTTGTCATCTTCATCATCTGCATGGAGCAACTTCATTAGTTTAAGTAATTCCATGGAGTACATGAATACAAACTTAGTGATGATCGTGGGTAAGCACATCCCACCAACCCTAAAACAAAGTCAATAAAATACTTCAATGACAACTATATCATGTTCATTCGAGTGTCGCCAAAAGGCGTCAAAGACCATCCCACCCACAGACCTTATAAAATATTGATCCAGCTGTCAGAAATTTCCTCTGAGAAATTGATCATGTTTGTAAATAATAGATAACCTGAGTTCATGTGTTACTGGTGAATTCTTCAGAGTTGTTAATCACCACACATTTGGATGTCGGTGACATGGTTATTCATTGACCGTGTTGTAAATATTCATTGCACTTTTGTTCTGGCCTCGAAGTTGAACTCCTCAAGTAGTGAATACCGCTATACACTAATCCGAGCAGCTCGTCCATGGTAGTTTGCACTACCACAGCTTTGGCCGCCGCACACGCGCGTGGACGCACTGTGAATCCTCTATGCTGATTGGTACATACGCACGGTTGACGTGTGAAGCGCGCGTGTGGCGGCCATAGCTAGCTGAGGTGGTGTAAACGCCCATGAACATGAAGTCTTCTGTTTGGAGAGTAATATGCACTTACTTCACCTTGTAAGTGCAAGAACTATCATCTTATATTGAGAATTGAACTTCTTGCATAACATGTTATAACTGCAACAACACATCAGTCAAGAGATTGATGAATTCATAATTGGATTTGCTTGTACATTGTACAAGTTGGATGTACTTGGATCATCTTCTCTCACATAAATCTTGCACAATTATTGTGGAATAACTATGTCTACACTTTTGAAGAGAAAACATACCACGATACAGAGCAGTAAGAAGTTGTCATAGTCAAAAGTAAAAACAACTTTTACATCAAATTTGTCTTCTTTTTCCCAATCTGTCATTAACCATTATTGTAATTTAGAAGAAAAGTATCATAATGAGACATTGTAGAAACATTAGAAGGATACTTGCAAAACAATCAAGGCTGCAGTGAAATTTGATCGAAAACACAGAAAAGCTTTAAAATTTAGAAGCGCTCCCTAAACAAAAAAAGGGGAAAAAACGATCGTCCCATTCAATGATCTCAAACTGCTCCAATAAAAAACTGTCAGATTGAGTTAATCATGAAGGATCAAAGTTGATCTTTACGATCTTCCCATTAATGCCAAATCTTAATGCAACCACTCCGCAGAACAGTATCACTGAATCATCTCTGACCAGTAGCCAGTAATCCTAGGAGACCAGCTGTGTCTTGAGGCAGTGAGTTCCCACATTGCCTACTCACCAAGACGGAGAGAGAAAAAAAAGGTACAAAGATTGTATCCAAGAAGATCAATCCGGAAAATATGTTTTTGTAGTTTTCCTCTGCGGCATTTTCACTGAAATCTGTCACACACATCTGTCCGTGTGTCATTATGGATGTTGGTTTGAGAGCTACTTATGGGGGTTCCTTTGTGTTGATGAGCAGTGGTACACCAACATTGGTCACATATGGCTGTGGTGTATAGCTTGTATTTACTGCTACTGTTGATTGGGCTTTTGGCAAATTGTGGGCTGGATCTGGGGGATTTTTTTATGATGATCAGGGCTACTGTGGAGACATGAATTAGCCAATCATTACAGGCCAGTTAAACACAGAATGTAGTCCTACTGGCGGTGTAAAGATAGACATGAATTAGTTAGCCATTTATTACAGGCCAGTTAAACACAGAATGTCAACTTACTGTTTAGAATTTGTTTTCTGTTTATGTTCACATCATCGTTTCTGTCCTGAGCCAGAACAACTCGAGAAGGAGATAAACATAATGAGAAAATGGTCTCCCTCCTAAAAACATTGTCATGGAAACCATTTATAAATAGAGCCCGTGGAGACCTTTTTTTTTTACTTCCGAGTCATGTTGGAAAACAATCATTAATTTATTCATATATAATGTTACTTTTCTGTCTGCATTTCTGAAACTGATATTACAGCATTTGTGGATTGTTCAGGAAGACAGCCACAACGATACTGATATCACATTGAATGCCAACATGTTGAGCAAGTCACACATTCCAGTAATGTCCGTGTGTTGAGCATTGACTTTGTAAGGCCATCCTTGCATAACAAAATGTACAACTTGCATTTTATTGGAGCGTGTGACACATTTTACTGACTCCACCTTATCAATAATAAGTTGAGCTTGACATTTATGACCTGGTGTTACAAACACAGGCCACCCTTTAAATTAAAACAAGATGCGACACATTTTGATACTGTGGCTGTAAATGTTTTAATACTTTAACATAATCAGGTGATTTTATTCTATAATTCTATTACGTTGTACAACACAATTAAAAAGGTATCCATGCTCAAATATTTACCCTTTACCATCCTTTCACAGTACCACAAGGTCATAAAACTTGTTGGAATTATGATTTTTAGTCATTTTGATGAATCATATCTTCCTTAAAAATTGCCAGATGCATTCACAAAACTACAAGATGCAAATTTTTACCACAAACTATATAAAGGTACATGTGTATGTTTAAATTTTAATTTGATCATTGGTTTAAATGCGACACTAAGTGGGATTTTCTTCACTAAGACTGTTCCTTTAAGAAAGTTGTAGGCAATAATACCCACATGATGAGGTATACCCAATGGTTTACATTGTCAGATTCAAAAGTTCACTCTCCGTTGAAAGAAGATTAAAAAAAAAAGAAAAAAAAGTGGAAGGGATCATACCCATCAAATGCGTTCATTATTCTAAGCAGGCAAGTGCAGCCACTCTGGTCATGTCTGATCCACCAGTGCTATACACGGATTAAGTTTAAAATTCAGATCCACAATGTATAAACACGTGTACGTGTCTACAGTCGTCCCAAGAGACCCAGGCTGGTGCAGTCCACTGAGTAGGGAAGCTGTTTGAATACTGAACAGGTTGACTCACAAAGGCAACATACACCCCCTTTTTCCGCCCATTGGAAACATTGCAGCTTGGAAACCCAACAGACTAAAAGCGACATTAGTCTTGGATTATATCTCACAGATTCACACCATTATCTCACTTTTGAAATCTTGCCATATCCCACATTCACCATAGTCATATTGCACTGAGCCATCTTGTTATAACTCCATTTAAAACAATTTCACCAAAATGAGGCTGGAAGGGCAAATAGTCTGGTCTCCTTTTTATATTTTAATTAAGATACAGTAATGATTGAGTAATCTTCAGGGTTCTGTTCATCTTCTGAACCAGTTTAGTTCTAAAGGTCATGAAAGAACGGAGTAAGCTTGACAAGGAGACAAGTTGACATCCTCTCTTTTCTTGTTGAGTTTCTCTTGACCAGTTGTACAGGGACCTGTTTGCATTTATCCATCATACTTAATCATTTTGATGTGGTCTATAAGCAAAATGACCAAAGCTCAATGCAATGCTTTCTTGCTGCTTGCTGACTGCTTTGCATAATAGCACTGCACTAATGCATGCCTGCTTGACTCTAACACACAGCCAGCCATCAACCTTGCTCTACCATTTTCCATCCTATACTGATAGGAAAACACGATTTAATTGGTTTGGATCGAGTACGCATCTCCAGACCCAAACCCAAGAGAGCAGTTAACTTTCCTTTCGAAAGTAGCAGTGACACCAGCTCATCGGATGGTGAAGGTTATTTATTTGCTTTCTATGTTTTTCTCTTGCATCTCAAACTTTGTGGAAAAAATGTCGTGTTACATCCATTTTTTAAATCACTGCACATCTGCCATTCGATAATTTTTGATAGAAATCGGTAGATGTTTATCAGAATGAGCCAGTGAGAGTACTGCCGGTCTGTGCCATTCTCAAAGACAAAATCTTAGGATTTGAGCTTATCAGAATCTATGTAGGCCAAATCTCCTTGTTTTTAAAAACTCTTAGCGTGCCACTGTCTAAGGACGATTATTGAGTTTCATCCAACAAGTCTTGGGGGATAATAAGTACATCACATTCATACATCGGTAAATCTTACAGTTGTAAGTGTAAATCTATGACAAATTTATTAACTGACATTTTTTTTAAATAGCTGAAAGTTGTAATGTGCAAAATACTTGTAAACTGAGTGTTGGAGTAAAGATGTACATGAATAATTCGACCAAATAGAGAAATAAGCAGCATAAGAACTACAGTCACTAGCCAGCAGCTATGTTTGTCTGTTTATTTTTCTTTAAGCCCGCTGAGGATCAGAATGAGGCTTGTATGACAAATGGACTGGTACATACACTAGGATGAGAAAGCCTATACATATTGGATCCATTTAACCTGAGTAATTTTAAGAAGACTTTAGCCCTATCCTTTCCAATCATGCAGATATGAGCTTTCGCAACTTTTTTTGTACAAAAGCTACAATCTTTGCGATCATGCAATTTCAATACTGCTGAAAATAGCCACTTAGATGCACTCTTTCTTCTTGCAAAAGACACGCTGTCATAAACTAGCACATGGAAATTCAGTTTTGATTTTCAAGATATGGAGTATTTTTTTTCCTCGCTTTAAAATTTCAATTATGATTGAAAGTTTCTAAGGAGTTTATGTGAAATAGAGCTTAAGATTACATAGTGGTTTTACATTTTGGTTCCTATTTCACTATGCAAGTTTAGCAAAGGATTAGCACAGTTATTTTAATCACTGCATATTAAAGTATATTTGTAGCTGTTTTCTATTACAGAAAATAATCACCATCGTTACTTACAAGTACATTTTCAGTGCACCTACACACACAATTTTGCATACGTAAATACTTTGGTAGTTATTGTCAGCTTGAATCGATGTAAATTCTGCACTTTTTATTCCGATTTTAACTTCACGGTCAATTATGGAAGCCTGTATATTTCACACTGTTGAATTCAATTTTGGTTGCACGACCCTAAAACTTAAGTGAATTGGTTTCAAACCGTTAAAGTAAGACACACAGTTACTTGAAATACTATCTTGAAACAGCTCGTGGTGTTGGCATCAGAATGTAAGTATAAACATGTGAGAGTTGTTATTGTCGTACTTGTTATGTCTGTTTTATTGTTAACTTATGGATTTGAAGAGTCAATAGGGACTGTGTAATTAATCCTGATTATTGGGTTGTTTTAATTGAAAGGTCATCGCTATGATGATGTGGGTATCAGTCGACGGAAGTCTAAGATCTTAAAGACGCCATCACCATCATCGCGGACGTTAAGTTACCCCAGTACACGCAGCCACAAGCCTCATGAGGTAGTATACCATCCTTATTGATTCATCTTGATGTGAAAGGGTAGATATGGAAATAACTTGTTATAAAATGTTGATATTGTTCTTCGAATCTGTAGTCACATACTCAACAGAAAGTAAGGGACCTTTAGGTCACCATCAGCAAGACACTTAGATTATTCTGTGTATGTTTTTAGTATGTTAGGCCGTGTCCGAATGAACCGACTTCGGCTGCGGCTATGGCTGTTGGCTACAACGACAACGTTGAAGAATAGGACTTTTTGGCGTTCCGGCCGTAGCCATGCACTGCCGAAGCCATCAATTCGGACACGGCCTTAGATTCATAAATACCCCAGATAGTTTAGGCATTCCTATTGGTTGAAAGGTGGTCATATGACCGTGTTTACCTGGTATTAAACGGCTGATAAATACACGGCTGGAGCTGTTTAAGACTGGTTTAGTCTGGTTTCCTGCTTTGATGCGAAGAGGCGCGAAACAGACCCATAGTGCAAACCTTCGCTCCTAAACGTAACGTAAAATTGCAAAGTTAGCCAGGTTTGTTGTGTCGTTGTTTGATTTTTTCGACATTTTATTTCTCAACAATAAAAGGGTATCACTGTTCTTAATCACCGATTGGTGCTCTATCAGCAGAGCTAACATGTCCCAAAACTTCCACTTTGAGTTTTCACAAATTGTTAAGAGAACAAAATACAGGGGAAAATAGAAGTTCAGAATTGTCAATTCTTATATTTTGTAGTTGTTCTTTCCTTTAAAGTTTTCATTCTTGTAAAAAAAAAAACATAACTTTGATTAGGAAATGTTAGAATCTTAGAATACTTTTAGTTAGCATTAAACCACAGTAGTACAAGACTATATACAATGCTCTTTTTTCTGTCATAACCAGCTTTTTGTCCAGCTAGATGAACTCCAGCGCAGTGAGCAATATGCAGGGATTGGTGCCAGTAGCATCCATTGGAAAGAGAAAGCGCGTTGGATTAAGTTCGAAGAGGATCGTGAGGAGGGTTCGGACCGATGGGGCAAGCCTCACGTTGCCTCCCTGACATTCAACTGTCTTCCACAGCTACGCAAAGGGCTAGAGCATGGTAAATATATCACTTCATATTATTTGTTTCCGTTATTTTTTAGACAAGCTCTCCCTCTCTGACTTTATTGAGTTGACGTTATGTTCGGCTGGCACATTTCAGTTTAATCCTAGAGTCAGAATGTTTTTACTCTCTAATTGTAAAAGAATGAAAAAACACTCATTTTGTCTGCTACACCACTCTTGCAAAAAACCTTATTTCCGACAACTCTTTTATAATGAAAGACGGTTATTTTCTTTTTTGAGAAATGAGAGCTGTATAAATTGTCCAATTATCAAGTATGCCCGTTAGAACCTCCGCTGTTCAACGTAGAACACTTGCTGGATCTATTTAAGGATGTGATTGGATTATAAATTTTTCTTATTTTTCAGTTATTCCAATATTATATTTTTTGTGTAATGAAAGCAAAGACTCCTCCAAAGTTCCTTGCACTGCAACCAGTAGGCCTGATGATTTCGATGAGAAGATGATGAAGAAATGTCAGTATTAGATGTGGGAGGTTAAAACCCTACTGGGGAAAACATACACAATCGAAAACTGAATCCATATGCAAGGCTCAGGTTCAAAGTGGGAGTCGAAGTATATGGTCCACAGAGAAACTTGCTTGTAGAAACTCAAGAAGCAAAATGATTTATTAATGTCGTTATTTTTTTCTTCTGTTTTTGTTTTTCAGGACTAGTGTTATTGGACATCCCTGAGACACAGTTACCAGCAATCTTCAATGCCATGGTAGAGGGTATGCTCAATGTTGAGTTAATTCAACCAGAACAACATGGATTGGTTTTACGCATGTTGCACCAGTCGTTCAGAAAGTATGAGCACACTCGGAAATCAGAAAATTATAATTGAGTTTATTTATGTTTCGGGTGGGCAGCGCCGTTTAGGGGGCACAGTTAAAGGGGCATCATTTTTCCTGGGGGCACTTTGGGCCAATTAAAACTGTAGTTTCCATTTGTATTTTCCCAAACAAGCCCCTTTTCAGCGCTCTTCAGACGTGTTGAGGTAAAACAAAATACGTTTTGCATGTAAATAATAACAAATTAGTTTTAAAAACATTGATATTACTACATAAAAGCTCATAAAATGTAACATTTTATTCTGGTAATGTTTAAACTCAAAAGTCCAGATTTCTAAAATGGGGGGGGGGGCACCCCGGGGGACACACGGACATCAGTTGTGGGGCACGTGCCCCCCCCCCCCCCCCGTCCTTATTTACGCCACTGGGTGGGCAGTACAAATTGAAAAAATATTTGACAACTTGGCTTGAGAACATTAATTTATGACCAGTCAGTCCCTGTTGGCATCCATCATGGAAACTTTCACAAGTTTTGGGGGGAATTGTGAACTGACATCCATGCTAAACAGTTTGGAGATAAAAAAAAATATGTTGAAACAGGTTATTTCTTCAATGATACATAATTGCCCGAATGCAGTAAAACAACAACTAAAATAATTGACCTGTTCACCTTTCAAGGGAACAGTTCGTTTTGATAAAATATCTGGAAATGCGACTCCATTTTATCAGAACCAAGCTTTTAAAAAAACTTGATATTGATAACACTTTTTTTATCAATTTAATCACCAGCAATTGATCCATTGCAGATTTCACATATGCTTTACATCTGACTATCTTTTCCAAGTACATATTATTATATTATTATTGTATATTTCTGGTAATGAAACCAAGGAACTGTTAAAAGTGCTTTGCACTGTAACCAAAAGGCATGAAGATACCTGTGAAGAAGCAATGCCAACTTCAATGCCCACATTGTTTCCATTACTTTCTTGCATCCTTTTCCTCTTCCATCTGTTCTAAATATTTATAAATATCTCTCTCTCTTTTAAACACCCATACAAACTTGATCTCAGGAATGTTACTGAGCAGATAGGTCTTTTCCAGGCCTCCGTCAGGCGTCTTTCAATGTATGCCACCTCAGAGCCTCGGAAGACTTCAGTCAGCGTCTCACCAACGAGTAACGCAACGCTCTTGCCACCTTTCGTTGATAGCCATGCCAATGGGGTAAGGAAAATTATTAGACAATCGCACAGTAAGTCAATAAAACCTCATAAAGGCATTTATTTAGCCTCGTTCATTAATGTTTGTTATCTTCCATGACCACAAAAATCTAAGTTTACATTCAGGTGACAAGAAGTTGTCAGACAAACTTTTTGTCATATGAAAGTCATATGAAACAAGATTGAAAGAAAGAAATATACCACGAGAGGAGGTCAATCGAGAAACCCAAAGGGCTTATGTTGAGATAATGCACTTCGATGTTATGCTTTAACCAGCTTATCTTTTCTCTGATATCACAGTCATGTTTCAATTACATTGAGAGTGGGACGGTCCAAGTTGTCAGAATCATTTAATACTGGCAGAGAGCAGTGTGTAAAACATTTCAGCGTGAGACATTTTAAAGTGCATGTTAAACCTTGCAAATTAATTTGAATTAGTCACTTCCGTATAAGTTCTTATTTATCACTTTCATGTCCTTAACATTTAGAGTGGGACGGTCCAAGTTGTCAAGATCATTTAATACTGACAGAGAAATTAGTTGCAAGAATGAATTATTAGTGTGAACGTCTTGTTTTAAGTTCCTGTCAAACCCAGTGTCAAACAGTGTCAGCTGATTTCCTTCTTTTGGGGGTTTCTCAGTTGTGCCATTGGAAACTGATGATACAGTACAAAGTACAATTTGTTGTCCCCTGACAAACTGAGTTGCATGTGTGCAAACAAAAACAAGACAAACTTAGTGTCACTCATTTTCTAGCACAGAATGCAAAATGCAAAAGTAGCGAAGGCCTGGGCAATATTATCATTTTTTTAAAGGAAAAGTTCATCAAATAAAATTGGAATGTGACTTTTTTGTAAAGTTAATTTTATTATTATTATGTTTTAATGTTTTACCCAGATGGTTGAAATGAATGTACCCATGTGAAAGCATTGGTGTACCATCCCTTTAAATGTTTCTTTCTGCATGAAAACATAATAAGCAAACAAACAAATGAGTAAATCCACTCAATAAAATAAACCCCAGTCTGTTCTGATAACTCTTAAAGAATTGTTGTCAGTTCTAATGCGTCCTTTTCCTAATGGGATTATTTGTAAGTGCTTTTCCGTTTTGCTATTTACGTATTGATTAGGTAAGAGGATTGACTGTAAAGCATTAACGCTTGTGTAATAAGTATGGCCTTGGTTTACTTGAGGTGGTCTGTTTTGTTTATTCAAATGATATAATTTATGCATTTGGAATGTAAATCAATTCAATTCGTCCTTAACTTGAATTACACTTTGTACAGAAAGCACTGAGCTTAGGTTCGTAAAGAGCCAAGATTGATCTTCATTCGAATCAATCTTAATTGCTAAGCAAAGTGTGATGTCACAATATAAGTCACTATGGTATTACTGACATCTCGTCTTATGATCACTCTTTAGCTCTTTGTGAAATCGAGCCCTGGTCATCGATTTATTATTCTTCATTTTACTATATTACCTGGTTTGAAAATATTTGCTATGATCGTGTAATTTTTGCAGTTTATTTGTAAGTTGATGCCAAGTTGATTTATGTTGAAGTTAGAATTTGAGAATCTTTGTATCCAGAAGAAAAAAAGCAAATTTGCCCAAATGCTGAAGTTTGAGAAAGTTATATATTCTAATACATGTACATATGTATTCATACATAAAAGCAGTGACTTTGATAAGGTAATGCATGTATCTTCTTGTAAAGTTTTTCAAGTGGGAGGAGGTATTGTATTAAACTGAAGTTGTTGATTTGTTGTTCTGACACACAAGGTAGATGAAGTGAGAATATCCATGCTGGAGAACAACAACAATAGCAATGTAGACCTGCCGCTGAGTAGACGTCAGACTATGCATGGTGATGGTATCATGCGCAAGATCCCCACTGGGTCTGAGGCTGCTATCGTCATGGTAGCCACCGAAGAATCCTTCGAGGAGCCCGTTATGGCCCTCGTCAGGCTGGAAGAAGCGACAGTGTTTGAGAACTTTCTTGAAGTGCCTGTTCCACTGCGGTTCATCTTCTTTATGGTTGGACCTAGCTTTGGCGACACAGACTACCATGAGGTGGGGCGGGCAATGGCCACGCTATTCTCAGATGAGGTAGGCAATGGAGGGTTGAATTTTGGGAGGGGGTAAGGGATGACGCTAAGCAAAGCTAGGGGGAGAGCTAGAACTTTCAACACAGCTTCAAACAAAAACTTTTAAATTCCAAACATATGCAGGTGTTCCGTGATATTGCCTATACTGGTCTAGATAAGCACGATATGCTGAAGGGAATCAGTGAGTTCCTCAATGACACCATGGTGCTTCCTCCTGGAGACTGGGACCGGGAGCTACTTCTCCCCATCACCCGCATCCAGAAGAAGGAACAGGCCAAGGTGATGAGGAGACGCAAAACACTTAAACCGACCAAAGAAGACACAGATGGTGAGCCACAGTCTGAATATATCTTGAAAATTCTGATTCCAGTTGAATAGAGAATTTTTTAAGCTTTAACTTCTGATTATTTAATTTGCATTTCTACTTTTGGAATGAGCAATGTTTTGAAATTTCAGTTCTACTTTTGTTTTATTAACCCTCATTCGTTCTAATAATGCAGGTTGAAATATTCTGAATATATCTGGAAAATTCTGATTCCAGTTGAATAGAGAATTTTTTAAGCTTTAATTTCTTAATATTCAAGTGTACATTTCCAATTCGGAGTGAGCAATGTTTTGAAATTTTAGGTTTTTTTTTATTAACACTCAATCATTCTACTTGAAAAAGTGCAAGTGTTCAATCCAATATTTGGGAAATGAAGTTGAATACTTGAAGAGATTAATGAACTAGGCGTATGTGCCGGGGGCCACCTTCCGATCCCCCCCCCCCCCCCCCCCACTTCATGCAAAAACAGTGGGGGGAATTCGGGCAAAGCAATAAGAAAAAAATCAAAAGAACTTTTATAAGAAATTGGTACTTGTGTTTTTATCTGGGTAGCATTTCAAGCCAATCAACCCCTCTGCCCCCTTAACCAAAGAGTCCATATACGCCTATGTTAACTGTTTCACTACGGCGAGCCGCTCACAGCGGCTCTGTAAATTACTTCACATGCTGAAAAGCCGCTGCCACCGGCTGAACATCAACAATATAAAAATAAACAAGTCCGTCACAGCGGTAACATTAAACTCCGTTGTGAAAGAGTTAATGAAAAGTGCTTTCGCTTTGAAAGTGTTTTTGATAGTACATGTAATAAAGGTGTGTTTCTTTTTATGTAGCTGTCATCGCATTCACCAAAAAGATTCGCCTAGAATTGAGCCTAGATCCCCTGCAGAGAACAGGACGTCTGTTTGGAGGTCTAGTCAACGACGTCAAACGGAGATACCCACATTACTGGAGCGATATCACAGATGCCCTCAACTTTCAGTGCCTTGCTGCATTTGTGTTCATTTACTTTGCATGTTTGTCACCTGCAATTACGTTTGGGGGCCTTTTGAGTAAGTAGACCTTTTTCTTGCTATAGAGAACATTGATGAAAAATACTGCACAAAAAACTACCTTATAACTTAAGAAAAATTTGTTAAATGTTTTTGCCTATACACCGATGTGTGTTAAGCACTGTATACTCAGCACTTTCCCTGAGTCCAGTGAAAAGGATTTATTTTATTTATTTATTTTTTTTTCAAAGGACTCAGGAAAGTACTTAGTACACGCTAACTGAAGTGCTGAATCCAACACTTACATGTGTGCGGATAGTGACAACACTTTGAAATGGTTGAATCCAACATTGTAAATGATAAATCCAGCATTGAAGTTTGAGCTCATGTCAGTTGATTTATTCATGTTCTAAAGAATCTTGGCTAGTGATCTATATTGATTTGATGTAAACTTCCCTTTGCCCCTCAAAACCCCCCAAAACAAAACAAAACAGGCAGGAAAAACCTCGATACTAACATTTTTGATGAGCTATTACTAAACCTGCTTTTATTCATCAGGTGAGAAGACCAAGAAGTGGATGGGAGTGAGTGAGATGATAGTGTCTACATCTATCTGTGGAATGCTCTTCTCGTTATTATCTGGCCAGCCCCTCGTCATCATAGGAGGAACGGGTCCATTCCTAGTCTTTGAAGAACAAATGTTTGTGGTAAGTGTGTCCACTCTGAGAACTGCAGCACTTCTTGTAGACGAGATTTTAAAAAAACATAGCGTCTATCAAATGCTTACCTTGTAGGAATTTACCAGGGTGTGTCTGGTAGAAATAGGCCGTATTTTTGACAGCAACAGGGCGCATTACTAATTCCATTTTGAAAGTACACAAATATTTCAAAACATTAAAAATACAAATTTTCCAAGGAAATATCTTATATTAATTACATTCTAAAAATGTCAACAACAAAAAAGAAGTTGTATATTCACAGCTTTATTAGAAGCCTAATTGCATCTGGTTTACCACACTATTTCTGTGGTTTGACCCCCAATCTACCCCAAAGGGCGCCCTCAAAGACCAAGTACATGATTGGTAATTTAAAAAAAAAATGAGTAAAACTTTCAATCTGAAAGGTCACTGATATATAAAGTTCTTGCCAGACCAATCCTCCATCTGAAATACTTTCAAAGTCAAGGAGCAACAAATATTTGAAGACTCCAACAATCACCATTTCATATTGCAATTGCCACAAATGAAATGAGCCTGATATAAGTTTACACAAACTTCTTGACAAAACATTGGCTGTTTTTTTTTCACTAATTGTTGTTTTCACTAAATCGTCATGTGCTCGTTAAAAGGGCGTACGTTCTTACGCTCTTTTACCCGGCACATAAAGTACTTCGTCCCGGTATTAAAAGGACGTAAGCAATAGAAAGACCCCTGACGTGAAAAAATATGGCATTATTGTTGCTAGAATTAACCAAAAGACATGTTTCCCATTTCCATGCAGAATTTAACGTTCCTACAATATCTTTTGAATGACAAAAAATTGATCAAACTTTCCCGTTCAGTATTCTTGAAGCACAAAATTTCATATCATTTGCTTACGTCCTTTTACCGGGCACGAGACGAAATGTTACCTCGTAGTTTGATAAGACGTTCATCAGTTGGTTGCAGGCATATGGAGTGTTTATTCAAAACAAGTGGATGGGTGTTAATTTACTTCTCCCCCAAACCAATGATGTACTTTTGCTTTAATGTTATCCTTACCTAGTTCTGTGAGACAATAGGAATAGAGTTACTACCGTTTCGAGCATGGGTCGGCTTTTGGATCTTTATGATATCCATCGTTGTGGTAGCCTTTGAGGGCAGCATACTGGTACGCTACTTCACACGGTTCACAGAGGAGATTTTTTCTACACTCATCTCGCTGATTTTCTTATATGAGACCTACCTGGGCTTGTATCATGTGAGTAGAATTTCATTTGAAACAATAGACCGATCCATTATGCTCCGTCCCTAAACTTATTGACCAATCACAGCACTGGCTAAGTCACCACTGTACACGTGGGAAGCACGAAGTGCGTCTCTTCAATGCCACACTGCACGACATTAACACACGCGCTATAAATACGCGCACGCATGTTTACGTTTTCCAAAAGGATTTTTATAGTGTCGGACTTTTGTCGGACTTTCGTGGCGTACCCAAGGCTGTGATTGGTCAACATGTATGGGGGCGGGGCTTAATGGATCGGTCTATTACTGAATATCCTTTTTGAAGTGGTTAAAAAGTCTAGGTGTGGCAACATTTTACTGTAGGTTTGAATTCTGTCCATAATCACAATGTATTTCTTGCATACCATGATTGTTTCCCTGCACCTAGCAGTATAATTGATATCCTCCGAAGATGCATAAATGGTGGCTTCAGAACTGCCCCAATTGATTAACGACAGATCGAGAGCCCAAAAAAACTCATCAGTGATCTAAGAATAGCTGATGAATAACTGCCTAAGGAACAAGGAGACCAAATAATAAACTCACTCCGCGGCAGTGAAGTTATCCGAGAAGTCCCCTCGAACTAAGTTGCCCCCCCCCCCCAATTCCAAAATCTACTCCACGTTAGTAGAATAATTACAGGACAAGCTCTCACAAGAACAATCTACTGTGCTGCTTAAATTTTATTGGTGCTACAAAAATGGTAAATCCTAAAAATTAGTGGTATTTGAAGGAGGTCTTATTCCATGACTTGTGTTCTCTTCCAGACAGTCTGTGCCAATCCTTTGCTTCCAGAGTACTGCTTCGGAGACAATCTTCACCACGATGTAGACCCAGTAACCAACCACATGTCCAACCATAGTGGAGATGCCAACCTTGGTGGGAACTACACCGTCAATGTCACTGCTCCGATAGCTTACCGTGCACCCTCCACAACGCCTTACCCAACATATAGCTACCATCATTCAACAGTCTTATCACATGCGCCAGACTCGCACAAAGATCCCAAATGTTTGGAGTCCGCTGTTTCGGAATCATTTCACGGGGATACCTGTTCGCCTGGGCATTGGACGCCACAGCCAAACACAGCGTTATTATCCATTATCCTTACATGTGGCACTTTCTTCATTGCATACTTTTTACGGATACTTCGGAATAGTAGCTTCCTTGGGAGAACTGTAAGTAGAAGTTTCTCTTCAGAGTATTTATTAGAAGGGTGATTTTTCATCAACGATAAAGATCTGAGAAGAATTTGATCTTCTTGGTTCATTGTTGCTCCTATTCAATCCAATACTTGTGTAAATAGTAATATTCACATGGGTCTATTCACACTCCAGCAGGCTGCGATCTAACATGACGTCCAGAGAAAAAGACCACCCATTGAATTGCAACAAAATACCGACTTGTAACTTGAGCAACCTTGGTTCATTCTTACAGCCCTCTTTACTGAATCGGGGTGAAACTTGATATCACAGCTGAGAACTGTTAGGCCTAGTGTCTGTGTCACGTACAAAATCAGATCGTTTTGGAGAGAAAATTTCGAAAATCATCTCGTGAAATATTTAACCTATTGGAGACTTTTTATGTACATTTTGTTGGAAAGACCATCTTCAATTGATTTGCCATTCATTCACTTTGAAATGTCACATTTTTGTTGTCAAACAGTCCCGTCGTGCCATGGGCAACTTTGGCATAGCTATTGCAATAATCTTGATGGTGACGTTGGATTACCTTATTAAGAATACATACACACAGGTAAGGTCTATTTCCTTTATTCTGTTGAACATTCCTTCTGACTAATTAGTTCTTATTAGGTCAGTAGTAGATAATACTTGGTATTTGGTTCACAAAAGCACTTGGCACTAATGCTAAAAACAGGTCACGCAAGTACCTGGATCTTAGACAACGTGTCAAATTTCACTGACGTTCGCGTACTTCAATCATACATACAATCTGCACTGTATAGACTTTTCCATTGTTGATAAACAAACCGCGCTGGTTGGCATGGACGGCCAAATGTAGCAAAACATTCGAGTCTTGTTGACAGACGTTGTGACCAAATTCAACATGTTTGCAACTTTCTATTTAAAGAAAATACATCCCATTATTGGTTGGTTTGTTTCCAACATTTTTGCAAACTGTGATTATCTGTTTTTGCTTTGCATTCATGGCTCCCCGTAGTTTTTCCATCTTGGTTGGCAAAAACTCGGGCTGTGAACGTTGCAAAAGAATGGTCTATACTGACTGCAGTCTGGCGCGCCGATGCGGTGATCGCGCGTGAGTGGTGGAAAGTTTGTCTGTCATCCAGGTATTTTTTTTAGAAAAAGTGAGGTCATTAGTGCGGAGTGTTATTAATCAAATATCCATGCTTCTCTGTACACTAAATGCAAAGTTTGAAGTAAGACTCTGTAGCATTTGTTGAAAGTGTATAGAGTAATGAGTTTGTTTAACTCCCTTAAATTTAGCGTTACATGAAGTGTTATATAAAGGTTGTTGTGATTAATCATCAAAACTCAATTTCCTAAAGGTAATTGAATGACTTTAACCCCAACATCATTTCTTTGAACTGTTTACATTACGTGGAACTTTTCCAACTCACATGTTTCTCAGTTTAGAGGTCACTTTCTCTTCTTAGAATATTAGTCATAATTGAAACAATGCGGGTCATTGGTTGTAATCATTATTTTTTAAGTTCGGAGTTTATGAAGAATATTGAGAGTTTTACAGATTGTGACAGGGTTACCTATCTCCAATTCCCTCTGATGGTAGAATAAATATTATTCAAATATGTGAAAATGTATATGTGATTAGGAAGTCTTCTGTCTTTGGATTAATCGATCCTTTGGATTAAGTTCTGAACCCAGCAACAAAACATTATGCTTATCAAATGAGGGCAGTGTTTAATGATAACACAAGAGAAAGTAAATATCACAATTATTATAATCAAACAAAGGACAGTTATAATAAAGGACAAAAGTGAAATCACAGTCAGAGATCCTAATTTAACAATGCAGGCCTACTTTTTTGTTAAACCAATCAATTAATGTCATCATTGCCATAAATGTTTTTTTTTTATTGATATTTCTGTAGCTACAGTTTGGTGAGTTTTTGTTTTGTGTTGTCCAAATGCTGCCCCATAATGTCCATACATGCGTAACTTTAATTTGTGTGCCCTTTAAATGTTATAGATAATTTCTTATAATGCCAATTCTTGGAGTATTTGTACAAACACTCTATGATGTCCAGTCTACAAGCTTGTTTTAGGAGTCCCTCACCACTCAATCATAAGTTTATTAATATTTGTCAATTTAAATTGATTGGTAGGGAAATAAACTAAGCTAAACTACAAAAACAAAACTACAAATTCTAAGAACTGACTTTAAAAACAATTGCTACTCAAGCAAAATCATGTTTGTTATTTCATCTTTTTTGGCAGAAATTGAGCATCACCGATGGCTTCATCCCAACTGACCCCTGTAAGAGAGGTTGGCTTATTAATCCACTGGGTCTCAACCACCCACTCCCAGTGGGTGCAGTCTTCGGTGCAATCGTACCCGCTTTTTTACTCTCAATCCTTTTGTACATGGAAATACTCTTGACTGGGTAGGTGCTTTTTTATCTCGTATTTGCTGTAATTCATGACGATCTGCATGACAGATTACAAACGTTTGCAATCACATCTACTTGATTACATTCAGGTTGGCCCAGTGGTTTCTTTTCCCAGCCTTTCACCTCTGTGGACTCTAATTCGTGTCCTAGCCTTGCATGCGGGTTTGATTTTCAGTTCCTACCTGATTGTGTGGGTTTTCCCTACTTGAGGGTTTTACTCCAACATCTTAAACTGACATTTCTTCATCATCTTTTCTGTACAGGTATCTTCAGGAGGCCTACGGGTCACAGTGCTAGTCACTTTTGAGGGTACCTGGTTTTCATCACTAGAAAGACATAATAATAATAATAAAAACAATTTATCGAAGCTGATTTCCTTGATTTCATAAAAAGTTAAACAATTTGACGAAATTTTATTTTGTCTACAATGATACAATTATAGCATTCGTTCGTTTTAGAAAATGTATTTGTGTCAGGTTGAAAATAATTCTATTGTACACTTCTATTGAAATATGGAAACTGGTACATTTATCAGGTTCACTATTTTCCCTTACACAAAATACGTTTTCTGTCCTATCCATTTATCTATTATAATTGGTAAACAAATGAGTTTTTTATGTTTTTGTTTAGCCTTTATATTGTAACAGGCTTCATTTTTGTAGTAATTTGTGTAATTGACCTTCATCACATTCTTCTCTTTGTAATTTTTTGAATTTTTTTTATATCCTCTGTACATGACAAGGTAATTCCACCCTCGGGTCACGATGCTGTGCTATTTTTAACTAAAATAAAAAAAAGTCAAATCAAATCAGCGGCGTATCTACGGAAAATAGCACCTATGGCAAGCAGTGAAATTGCACCCATTTCCAAACATCTGACACCCATCTTTCAGATACAAATTTACCATAATATCAGCTCAAAAATACAAGTTAAGCTTGTTAATCTTTGGACTAATACATCATAGCACTTGTGGAAACTATAAATGATCAGTGGCGCCCCCTTCAAGTGACGCCCATGCAGGGCATGCCGGTGTGGAAGGAGATTCTGTCCGAGCATACGGCGAATTGTGTACTAACTCCTTCTGAGAGCGCCCTCTTTTGAATAAACTCCTCCAGCCCAGGTTAATTTACCGTATGGTGGACACATTACCCTGGGGACAGAATACCCTATGACACCGGCCATACCCGCCACTGAATAAAATAAATTACTTTGGTTTCTTCGCACAGGCAATATGTAAGTAAGAAGGAACACAAGCTGCGTAAAGGGACAGGGTTTCATTTGGACTTGTTCCTGATGGGCGCTCTATCCCTGCTAGCTGGGCTCTTTGGTCTACCGTGGATGTGTGCAGGCACAGTGCGTACTGTATCCCACCTCGGCAGTCTGAGTGTGCTGACTAGGACCGAAGCCCCTGGAGTCAAACCGAGGCTTGATCACATCAAGGATCAACGCATGACAAATTTTACTGTCAGCTTACTTATAGGTAAATTTGGGTTTCATTTTAATCACTCACCGCCGGGAATTCTGAGAAAAACAATTCCGTGCTCGACCGTAGGATTAATTTTCAGGAAAAAAAATGTTGTTAAGAATATCATTGTCTCAATAAAAACCGAGACAGCAAACGTTCTCATAAAATGCACTGGGACTTCTTGTGGTTTGGGTTCAGCAAGAATCGGTCAAACCCCTGTCACTGAAGCTTATTAATCCTGGTTAACTTTGCAAGTCGTTTTGTGTTTAAAAAAACATTTTATAAGGCCTGTACTCTCTTAATGTAAAAGAGTGAAAATTTCAATCTCTCACCCGATTGGTGTCAGTTTAGCTCTTTGAGATTGAAACTCACTGTGCATCATCCTTTCTGAGTGAAATTGGAACAAACCTCACTCTGATTCAAGTTGAAAATACCCGTCTTTCATTCTAAAAAGTGTTGTCCACCATATGGCTCTTAACAAGAGTGGTATGGCGGACAAAGAGCAAATGTAAGCGATTCTATTTTCGTTTCTTATTTTCCCTTTCCTTTGTTTTAGCAGTTTTGTGGAGTTTCATTATAGACATTTTGTTTACCCCTGATGGAATTACACAAAAGTTCTTATAGTCCTGGAAGCTCTAAGCTTTGATACAATGAATTATTTGATGACTGATTCGTTATACGTCAAGTGGATGGTAGAACGTTGTTTTTATCAAAAGAGGTAATATTCAAACCAAGTTTTTCAAAATCAACTTTCGCAATGCCATATTTTAGGATAATACTGTAAAAAATGTTCGATTTTTATCATATTTCTGTTGCCAGTTAAAACATGCTCCAATTCAAACTCAAAGCGGATTTCAAATGATGGAAACATTTCCCAGGATGATTGGTTCAAGTACCAACTATATGCTAACCCACTCTTTGCCGACCCCCTTATATCCCATATTTTGGGTTCTAACAAAGTAGTTTCCCCCCTTCTTTAAGGTTTGACTCACTTCATAGCACCTCTCTTGAGGGAAGTACCCATTGCCGTCCTCTACGGTGTCTTCCTGTACCTTGGTCTGAGTTCCTTGAGTGGCATCCAAATTATTGAGAGAATCAAGATCGTCTTCATGCCGGGAAAACATCACCCGGACAAAAAATATGTCCGCATGGTCAGTAACATTTTTATTAAACTTTTTGATAATGTGCAACAAAAATCATTATTTTCTTGAGATATAAACCACATGGTGTTACCGCAAATCTTTACTTTATTACATATATATATATACACACAAATCTTCCAAAATGAACAAATAAATTGCCTTTAGAGCGCTAACAGAAGAGAATGTTGATTTTACATGCAACAATCTTTATACAAAGGGACAGTGGTATAAGGTATTTCTTATTATAGCCTGATTGTTAAAAAGTATAGTGTATAGTGCATGGACAGTCACGCAGCGCAATATTTTAGTGTGATAAAGTTTCAACCAAGTCATAAGTATTTATCTTTATCTTTATTTCAAGGTCAAAGCATGGAAGATGCACATCTTCACCTTGATCCAGATAGTCTCTCTGGTTGTCTTGTGGGTGATTAAGACGTCTATTATCGCCATGGCATTCCCTTTTGGCCTCATCCTTCTCGTTATCATGAGAAGGAAACTTCTTGGTTTGTTCTACACTTGGCCTGAGCTAGAAGCGGTGAGTAAATCCCAGAGCCACACCCAACCGACTGTAAAAGTCTCAATTTTTCCTGATCATCCCCATTTCATCTCATCTATTATTTTTGTTTCCTTCACAGCTGGACAGTGAAGAAGAGGAACATGAAGGATACGATGTTTCAGATGAGCCGTAATGAACTTATGAACTCTTGCATTACTTGGCGCCAAGAGAGCGTTTTGACACACCTGACAACTATATCAGTCTCTTTCCCGACGAGAACATGATGCCCTGTTTCTCCATATTATTTATCCTTGCTTTTAAGGAAGAATAGACGGCAAGAAGGAGCCACCTAGCCGAGAGTGGCCAAATCTTAAATGCTGTAAACTCCTGGGAAATGAGACAGGAGTACACATCTCGTATCACTGCCTTCCGTGCAGGCTCTTGACAGCAGAGCAACTTATGACCAAATCTAATCGACCAAAATGTATTGAGTATCATCAAGACCAGAGATTATTTATTTTAAACAGTAACTTCTGTTAATCTTGTACTAGAGAAGAAAAGATGTAAAATGACTAGGTTCAAAATACATCCAGCTTATACACCACTATACCAACTAAAGACAGCTAAATTGTTATCAGGAATAGAAATGTTAACATTGAATCCCACCTTTAGGGGCCGTTTGGGAAGAATGACAAGACAGAATCTTTTCAAATATTTTCCATCGCCAGATCATTGTATCTTCAGAGTTGATGGTCAATGTTGTCATTAACTGACGTAATAATGTATTAAGATTTCCAATAACCGTCTTACCTAGTATCATAGTAGTTGTGAAATCATATTAACCAAATGGAGTTCAGAATATTATCTTCTTTATATAAACAGACAAAAAAAACTTTAATTTTGGGCTCTGAAACCACTAAGCATGCATAGCTTGTTCCATATACTTGGTGGAGGTCAACACTCGAATGCAAGATTTACATCTAATAAACATGGTTGTCTTGACTGAAGTAAGATGTTGTAAACTTCACAATTATGAGAGACTTGAGGAGTCTTAAAAACTCATAGAGACAAATCACTTTGAATGAAATCATTGACATCAACACTGATAACTGTCAAAGACTTTTATCCGCACTTTGTGTGACCCACATAAACATGAAATAACGAAACCTGTGAAAGTTCAAGCTAAATCGGTCATCAAAGTCACAAGAAAATAGTGAAAATGTTTCAAACATTAGGATTATGACTCTTGAGATCAACTTTTTTTAAACTATAGCATTTTAGGCAAGAATATTTCAAAAGGTATAGTTTTCCACCACACTGACCATCTTTTTACCATGTAAGTTATGTGTAAATCTGTGAACATCTCTATTTTCACTCTTTACCAATGCTGTGCACGCCTTTTACGGAGTGCTGTTGTGGAAGGAGATTCTGTCAGAGCATACGGCGATTTGTGTACTAACTCTTTCTGATAGCGCCCTCTTTTGAATAAACTCCTCCAGCCCACGTTAATTTACCGTATGGGGACACATTACCCGGAGGACAGAATACCCTATACCAGGGCCCAATTTCATAGAGCTGCTTAACGGCCGATTTTCTGCTTACTGTGCGATTTCTATTTCATAGCGCTGCTAACCGTAAACACAGGAAAAGGCATGCAAACCTTCTGCTGGTGCTTACTATAGGAAATAAATGACGTCACAGTGCAAATCCATGGTGAACGCGCCAAGCTGGCCACCTAACTTTCTCGCTAACCTGTGAAATATGCTTACACTTAAGCAAACTTGTCTGCTGTAGTTAGCATGAACATTTTAGCAGCGCTATGAAATTGGGCCTAAGTGTATAATATTTGGTGTGTAATAAATTTGCCAAAAGTGTGATGTGTTTAATCCCGTACTTAATTCCATCTCAGATTTACAATCAGAAATAAGAGATTTGAGTACATGTTCAGGGTTATAATAGACTCCAGCCACAATCATGGATGTCACCATGACTCCAAATAACGATGAATTCAATACGTTTGGCATTGTTTGGTTCAATGATGTAGGCCTACTTTGTATTAAGATGCAATATTGTAATAACTGACATAAACACAACCTCTCCATCTGTATCCCCTATTAGCATTTGCTGCAGTCTTTTTATACACCGATTAGTTTGTATGTATCATCATGATAGGTTGATATCTCAATCTCTATAAATGATATGTAAGAAAGAAAACAAATATATATGCAATTTTATCACAAATTGAGTAAAGATGGGCGCAATTAAATCGCCCCTTTTATTTTTGTAGATGACATTGTTCACTGGTCAGTATCTTGAGTAAAGTAAATTACTTGTTCATATTATTGTCATTAATGTATGCTGTACCATACAGTTCATTTTAAAAGATAAGTAGGGCTAACCTGATATGCCAAAAGCATGATCGTAATGCTATGTGTCATGATATTAAACTCTCTCTCTCTTCTTGTTGAGTAATTATTCACTTCATTGACCATAACGTGTAACATGTTCATGCACTTGGGATTTATTTATATTCCCTAAATGTTAAAGAGTGAAAAAAACACTCGTTTTGTCCGCCATACCACTCTTGCAGAGAGCCTTGTGGCGGACATCTCTTTTTAGAGTGAAAGATGGGTATTTTCAACTTGAACCAGAGTGAAATTTGCTCTAATTTAGCTCAAAAAGGGTGATGCACAGTGAGTTTCACTCTCAAAAGAGCCAAACTGACACCACTCGGGGGAGAGAGTGAAGTTTTCACGCTTTTGCATTTAGAGAGTATATCTGTATTATTTCCAATTTAAATATAACACCTTACATTATAAATGCTATTTGTAGGTTACTTCAACTGTCCGGAGTTTAAGTGTATGTAACAAAATGTCTTTTTTTGTTTAACCAAAACACAAACTTGTGGTGTATCCTTCCTCTGAAGGTGAGCGTCTCACAAAGACAAAACCTCGTCACAAGTGCAAGGTCTGATTCTTAACTGACATGTTTGTCATCCCATGGAGAAATCATTTTAAGAAGATTAGGCATCTGGCGAGATGTTGGAAAAACTTTTAAGAATTGAACACACACAATGTTAAAAATGTGACTGAACTTTTGAAGATTAGCGTTAAAGTTTATTTATTATATATTTCTGCAAACTGAAGGATTGACATGACCAGAGTTTTAAAAAAATCTAGATAAATAAATAACGGTTGAATGATCATTAAAATAAGCAACATTTTATCACTGCCTAAAAAATATGTTGCATGTTTAATAACACTATACATAAGAAAGGAATGCATAGATGTTTCAAATTCAGAAAAATGAAATAAAATAGTATGATTTAAGAATATGACTGGCAAGATGCAGCTATATTGTACACATACTCAGACCCCACCTTCAGATCATACTAAATTAATCCCACCTTCATTTGAACTAAGGAGTCATCCTTCTATTAGCTGCATTTTAAGTTTGCAAAATTAGAACTGATGGATTTTCTTTTTTTCTAAAAACAAACATTTTAATGATTCAGTGGTAGTTTTAGCTGATTGTTTCTTTTTGAGTTGAGTTTTTTCATTGTTCTTAAAACTATTATTAATATCCTTATTTATAAAAGCCGTGTTGAAAGTCAGCATTATGTTTTTGTTTGCCAATGTTTGTGTTGATTTAATCATTGTGATATTTGTTGTAAGCTTTTGCAGACATGTGAAATTGTTTGTAGCAATTGAGTTTCTATCATGTCTTTAATTCAAGAATGTATACAATAAGTCTATTCAGGTTCAGTAATTTTGTTAAGTGTTTAAAGTGTTTATTTTCAATAACATCCACAAGGGATGATATGATTGTGTTTGACTAGTTTACATTTACAATCCGAAGGCAACTTGAATGCATGGATTTTTCCTTTGCATGATAATAAGCCAAACCAGGAAATGATTAATGTGTGTTTTAATTTTGTTTAGTTATGATAAATTTAATTTAAAAACAAATATAGATAATTTTATTACTTTAGGCCCATTGCATAAGTCACCATCACCAGGGGCAAGCAAAGGAAACATGCGCATGTCTGCGTACCACGCTCGGCCAATCATAGGTCTTCCATTCACCTCAGTGAGGGCGCTGTTTGAGCTTCTGACGACATATGCAAGGGTCTATCAATAATGGGAAACTTTTAACATCCCTAAAGTTTATTTTGAAGTAATTTTCAATTTACCTTTTTTATGAATGATTTAAGGCTAAGTATTTTATGTTGGATTCATCTGTTTTGCCGTTTTGAGATGAATATTCATTTGGTTTAAAAGATCAATGCTTATTTGTAGCTGGAGACACCTTCACATTTATGCTTTTTGTTCTTTTTTAAGAAATTTAACAACTTTCATTGACAAAAATGTAACCATCAAACAGCGGATTTTGTTTTATGTATCTAAACTATTTATTTTTTTTTTGTGTGCAAAAAGTTTTTGTATTTCCAGCGAACATTATTTTAAGTATACATAATTGTATAAGTTGGTGACAGCGAAAACTTTGAACTGGTATCTGGATTAAGGAAAGAGTTTATGAACAAATTATGGGCAGATTGACTCTTTTTCTACGAAGGGCTCTCACAGAGAAAACTCATTCTTAAAATAAATAACTATATGATTAGATTTGACAAGATTGTCAGGACAGTCAGAATAACTTTTCTAATATCAGAAAGTTTTAGTAGCACCTTAGAAGTACCTTGTGAGAGGCAGTATAATTCTATCCCAAACAAGTCAGATTTTCTGTGGCGTGACAGCCTACTGTCTTACATTGCATTTTTGCTGTGCCAAGTTCCACATCCTTCAGAACGAAGTTGTCACGTGAATTGATGGAATACTAAAGCCGTGTATCTTTGAAGAAGCTTTTTTATTAAACTTAACCATTTGTTTCTATCCCTTAGTGTTTTTAATTATCTTGAAGTTGATGAAGCCTCTTAAGGATTTATATGTAAGGATTCTGATGAATATGCAATAAAATAGATTGGGAATATTTTGTAATGATTGTTACATGACGATTCAAGTATTCTAAAATAAATTTTGGGCTGATTTTTAGGTAGCAGCTTCTTAAACTCGAAATAATATTATTTAAATTTTCCATTTGCAAATTGATAGCCAGAATAAGAATGATTACATGGACAGTTAAAAAGTATTGTTTAAATCAACAGATGCATATATGTATATGGGTAGCTTACTACCTAAAAATAGAATGATTCCAAAGTAAATTGACTGGCTTGGAACCAAGGCTACCATGTAAATCAGTTCAATTTTAGAAATGACAATTTATTGTAATTTGACCAATGGCCGAAGTGCAAATATTTTTTTTTTGTAGCAATTGAAATACATTTTGAAAGTTGGACTATAAGAAGTAAAATGACATCTGCCCTAGGATTGCTGCCAGGTTTGCACATAAAGCGGAGCTGTGGGAGAGAGTCTCAGGAATGTGAAAGATTTTCAGTATCCATGTGATATTCATTGAAATAATATAAAGGTGTGACAATATTTAGCCTCAAACGGCCTCATGAGATTTAGTGATGCTATAAATTCTTGGCCGGCATGTCAGATATAGTTGGCCATTGTTATATGTGGTAGATATAGGCCTCAGGACACTTAATTAAACAGTGCAGGTGTGGATTTCACAAAGCGCTACGACTAGTCTTATCTCGAGTTAGGACGAGTAACTATAGTTCTAACTTAAAGGACTAGTCATAAGTCAGGACTTGTTTTGTGAAATTCACCCCAGAGAGTGCAAGTGGAGGATGCCAATTTTGACTCCACTGTGTAACAATAGGAGGTGATGTATGGACATTTTGAAGGAAAAGATGATTAGACTGTGGGAGAGCATATATTTGTTTGGAGAAGTGTGCGTATGTGTGACATTGAGGTTGTTTGTAGTATGGAGAGCAGTACTAGGGAGAGGGTAAGTTTTTAAAAGTTTTGTTTAACCCCTGTTTTCATGTAATTGCAGCACTCTCATTGGCAGATCCAGGGGGTGCTAAGGGTGGTGTAGCCCCCCCCCCCCCCAAAAAAAGGGGGGATTGTAGCCCCCTCCTAAAAAAAAAAACAAATTTGAAAAGATATCGAAAAAGAGAGAGAGATGGGGAGGGAGAGGGGAGATACAAAATCAGATACAAACAGTAAGGTATCCCCCATCCCACATGCTCATTTTCCCTCACTGTGCTTTTTGTTCTCTCTATTATTTCAGTTATTCGTTGCACTGAAAAATCATTCTTGATTCTCAGCCCCCCCCCCCTCTAAAAATACTCTGGATCCGCCCATGACTTTGAACAGCTTTGAGATGATTTTCAGTTCAAAGCTATGATCAGTTTGAAATGACTTCCAGTTAATAACAGCAGGAGGTATCCTTGTCAACCGAAGGTTTCCAAATTGGAGACTGGTATTTAGCTGGTGTCCAAAAAGATGGTTTCAGTAGGCATAAGAGTATATTCTAATGGGAGTTTAGATGACAAAAGTAGAATGCGCGAAGTTGACACTTCATTCTGATCGAACTGAAAGCAAATTGGATGACACGATTCTAGATCTTCAGCAACATCTGTGACTCGTGTACGAACCAAAAGCTGTGAAAGAAGTTAAGGGGAGCGTGTTTGCGCTAAAAGAGTCAAATGACTAGATGAAAGTATGTATGTGCGTTGGGTTTATTGGTGCAAATGTTAAGTGGAAGGTGAGGTTGCAGAGTGTGTGAGTCAGCCGGATTGAGGTGCTACTGGGTGGTTAAGGTTGAAGATCAAGGTACATCGAAGGTTACGTAGGGTTGGGATAAATTGGGATGTTAAGGGTACATAAATTGGGATGTTAAGGGTACATTGGGATGTTGAGGGTACATGTGGAGAGGGGATGAGTACCTCTTTTGGTGATGCATTTTGGTGTTGGTTTGATGGTGACTGCATAAGTGAGGGCTGGTTGTTGATTTTTATTAGTGTTACTGATGTTTGTGGTCGGGATGGTTGTGGGGTTGATAAGGGTTAATATGTGTGCAGACTGCTAATAAGAGACGGCTGGTACCTGCATCTGTGATTGATGATGGTTGAGTGGGCAAGATGTGAAGTGTGTTACGAATAGTATGTAGGACCGGAATGGGGTGGTGTGTTGGGGTTTCTGTGCTGGTATGGTTATGTGTCTGTGAGGATTGAGTGGACAGTCTAAGATAGAGACAGAATGGGTCAGTAGTATGTCTGTAGTGGTGCACCAATTAGGATGTAAGCGTTTCTGGGGACATGGCTGGTTCTTGGGTATTGTGTGGAAATGATTTGATGTGTCTGACGGATTAATACCTAAGGGAATTAGTTTTGTACATCAGATTGGATATTGAAGGGGTGCAGCTCTTGAGGGGTTTGATGAGAGCAAAAGTTCATAAGTTGGTTACAAATCAGCTGCGAGACGACCGTTTGACACCATTACGGACATAGTAAGTTTAACCCCTCTTTTGTCGCACACATTTATCAATATGCATCCATTTGTTTATTGAATCCTGAGGTGATATAGATTGATCGGGGTCCAATTTCATGGCGCTGCTTACCAAAGAATTCTGTGCTTGCGGCGCCCTGTAAAGCGTGTACTCATATGGGCTGTGGCTGGGTGTAAGAGCATAATATCTGCGGTAAGCAGAGCCATGAAATTGGGCCCAGGCTGACAGTGAGAGGTGCGTGTTTGGGCCCACACGTATTACAGATGTAGAGTTCATGGAGGGATGGTAGCTTGAAGTACATTGATCAGTGAGGTACAGAGTTACTCTTGATGTTATGCTCAAACGGAGTGGTGGTTTGGAACGTCAAGGGATGTTTTATGTTCAGATCCATGTGGGATGGGAAGGTGTAACTGATGTATTAATGGATGTATTTGTCGGTATTTGTACAGTGGAGGCAGGAATGTGTGTTACCTATGGATGGAATGACATTTCTGGTGTATTTGTTCATTTACATCAGTTAAATTGACTTGAGTGACCCATAGGTCTCAAGCAGTTCAATCAAAGCACAGCAAGTTTTTGAAGGACTTAAAACACAGAAGTTGCATTGTAACTTCTCTTTTAATTCATAACTGTTATAAGTTATTTGTTTAGGGAACAAGTTGCCTTTTTTAACTTTCCGTCTCAAGCTTATGCAGTTAGTGACAAAAACCTCAAATTGTCACGATTCATGCAACTTCTGAATAGCCGTAGCCCGTGTACCGCCCATCGCAGGTTTATTGATCAAATGGCTTCTTGAACCTGAATATTTTCTCTTTCCATTGGGTTACCATGAATGATGATGGTTAATCATAACCAGTTGCCATTTTACAGGATAGCAAACCATATCCAACGAAAACGACTGTTCATAGCGTGTGTGACAGGTTAAAAGATTTGTTGATGTACACATTCAAACCAGTGGACCTATAACAAAAGGAAACAATAGAGTCCCCGGTTCGACAAGTGTCCCCAATTGCCAAATGTGTACAAAACATATGGGAGGTGTTGCAAAAAAGTTTGTAGTACAAACAAAAGTGGAACAATTGGGTGTTCCTGATTGCTGGTGAATAGGCCTACACACTTGTGGGTGTACATGTTCAGAGTGCAAACACACACCCAGCGCATATCATTATTTGCAACTTACATATCCCTTAGCGGAGATTGTTGCAGTAGGCCTACAGAAGCAGAAACAGAAGCAGAATTTGAGTTCGTCTCATGCGCTATGTTCCGTTATGAGATGAGTTCATACTCAGTGGTGTTATCGTGCAAGCTGTACGTGCTATGTTGATATTTAAAATATCCTTTAAAAGCCGTTTTATATCAGGCTATAACAGGTTATTAACTTAGGGGGAATGCTGTAATAAAGTATTTGAGATTGTATTTTATTTTAATCAACTGGATGGACGGAGGTAGAACATAACCATTTATATATTACTGGAGGACTTTCTCAGAGAAATATTCGTGTATATCTCAGGATGATTCTGAGATTGAAATAAATCAACAACTATTCAAACTGGGATGGTTTCTCTGTGTACCTTTTCATTATAAGGAATTTTAAAACTTTGTATTTATCATACATTCTCTTAAATATCTTTTATTTAATCAAACATACAGGAGAACTGTAAATTTCTAATCTAAAGTTCAACTACAAAAAAAGTAAAGTCTAAAAATAGTTTGTTTAACAAGTCTAGTCCGTTCTCTGTTGATCAATTTCTGCTTGCTGAATATCTAATGCTGATGAGGTCATACCTAATCCGAATGTCTCAAACAGAAATGTTGAGACAGAAATGTTTTGGAGTTTTGCGTTTTGTTTGTAGACTGGTGTTTTATGTAGTACCAGCTAAATTTCAAAATTACATCATGTTTTAACACTAACATGAAAAGGAATAATTCATCAGCTTAGTGCTATAAGGACCTTAATTGCAATTACAATGATCAAAAGGGCGTTAAATGAAAAATGCATATAAATTTTAAGAAATAAATAAAGATTTACACATAAAAATATATATATTTTATTTAGAAAAAGATTGTTTCTTTTTGCCAAGCAAACTTTGGGACCACTTTTGATCAATAAACTCCTCTAACCAGAAGCTCCAAAGGAAATTTGTGAAATCCGTACTAACTGCACTAACGACCTCATAGTCCTGGGCCGAAGTGGCATAGCCAGCGTCTTTTTTGTATGGGGCAGGGGGTGGGGCACAGCTGTTTGTAGAGTGGGCAATTTCAGTAGAAGCAACGTCTAAAATTGCCTGATTAAGGCAAATTTCACAGAGACTGACAGGGGGAAAGCAGGGGGCAAGATGTTCCACGGGGGGAGGGGCAGCTGTCTCCCTTTGCCCCCTTGGCTATGCTACTGCTGAACTGACGAAGTCACTGTATATTTCTGGAATGAAATAAGCCAATATTGTCCTGTGTTTGGGTTGATTATCAAGATCTTTTGCATGATTGCCCTATCCAGAGTACACATTTCCTTGCACAGGAAGTTAAGTTCATTGACCTTTCACTTCAGAAAGCATCTAAGGTATATCAATGGCATAATTGACCAAATCAAGTCCTCAATTAAATCACCACCCACATGCCAAAATGATAATTCATTCATTTATATTGCTCAAATTTCAATAAATATATGTTCAGATGCACATTACAGGAGCAAAGGTGCATATGC
The DNA here is from genome assembly GCA_911728455.2 of Marthasterias glacialis. Classification (NCBI taxonomy): domain Eukaryota; kingdom Metazoa; phylum Echinodermata; class Asteroidea; order Forcipulatida; family Asteriidae; genus Marthasterias; species Marthasterias glacialis. Next base: position 20,684,861 of record OU452223.1, read on the forward strand.
TTTTTAGAGATATTAAACAATATTAGAAGTGATCACAGGACAATACTTACAAGGACGAACATGGAAAAATATGATAGCATACCAGGCAGAAGACTGATGCGTAGAACTAATGAAAAGCAAATGAATGAAGCTGTCAGTTTTAGTTTAACAGAGTGGATAACTGGAAAGAGAATCATCATTGACAAACTACAAAGAAACTGTTTGGACAAAGACCTTTTAGTGAAGATATTAGACAAACATGAAGGGACTTGGTCATTTAAAACTTAATAAATAATCAGTAATTTTTTTTTTAATCGATCCAAAACCTGACAGGAGGAAGCAAGGGTGTGATATGGCAACATTTATTGGCATTATAAACAAGCCAAGCAAATGAGTTTTTCAGATGATATTTTTCATGGTTGTCCTGCAAACCGTAAGGGAGGTTATTTGCAGTAATCCAAACGGCTTAATATGAAGGGATGTTTTCATTCTGTCAGTACAACTCATCAGGTACTTCTTGATACGTTTGGTATGCAAAAAAATAGATGCAAATGCAAGCTTTTGTTATGTGTTTAGACGTATTCATTATGATTATCGACCATTGCACCCAAATTTGTCATAATGGCAACAGGCTTTCTCTGAAACTCCACACCCTGATGTTGTGAATAGCATTCCCTGATTCTTTATCATCTGGTTGAAAATTGTTTGTAGTCTTTCCCATTCTGTCTTTTTTTTCAGACCTGTAACATTGTTTAGTACGGTTTGTGTCCCCTTTGTTATTTGTTTTTGTCTATTTTTTTCTAAACCGGTTCTCTTGTCTGGATTGTATATTTGCCAACTTTTCAGTATTTCCTTTTTAGTGTACTTTTGCTGATATGATTTGAATTATCATGATATAACGCGCAATCATGACATGAACAATATTTCAAAAATATAGGCCTACTAGGCATATTTATCTATTTATTTATTTATGTATATATATTTTTAAATGTTGTTCATGGCATATCACAATATTTCAAAAAAATAATAGGCATACGCAGGCCTATTATATATTTTTTTTAAAATATTGTTCATGTCCCTAATCGCCCGCCATACCGCTGATCTCTTTGAGACTCGACTAGTCCGAATCTCTACATGCACAACGTAAACACAACCATGTGCTTTTTGTTTTCATGACCTTATTGTTCGAAGGTCAATGACCTAATGCATAATTCATTATATTTATCAGCTGATTAAACTGACGCATGGTCATTGGCTGGAAGTCATTTCCAAAATGGCGCGTGAAGTTTATAGGTAGGCGTTTTTTTATTGTAGCCTGATTATGGCAATCTTCGAGAAAATTCAGCACTGCCGATACGATTTGAGCTGCTTACTGAAAAGTGTGAGTAAATTTGTTTCACCAGCCTTTGATTTTATGAATGAAGGAATCAGTATTTTAATAATGTACATATGTAGGAAAACAAAATGCCTTTAATGGTTGGCTCAAGCCAAAATTGGTGCCACGGCGTACGTGCATAATTATGCAGTAACACGACACAGTCACTCAGTGATCATGTTGAGTTGCCCAATATCCGGTCATTCACATTTTTTGAGATTTATCTCAGGACTCAGACTCCTTAAACCGAAATGTGCTCTTTTGTGTTAGCTTCATGAAATTGTCGTGGTTGATAATCTGATGCTGGTATTGATTCAAATCAATATCGAGTTCGTGTCCTGTTTTTATTTTTGGCAAAATGCCGTATCCGGCTGCCTCTTTTATTAGTTAGTCTTTATTCCTTTAATTAACGTTCATGACGTTACAGCTTTATCTCCCTTAATTTAGGTCAACACTTACCTGTCCAAAAAGGTTGACAGAATGTATACAGAGAGAAACAGACACGGCGGCACTTTTAACGAATACAAAGTGTCGAAATCATGAAAAATAAGCCTTTTTCATGTCTACGACTATGTTGGGCATGCTTGGGCTTGACAACTCTACTCGCTAAGCTCCATTGTACGAAGAAATGTCTGTTAAAAATTTATTTTTTTATAAGGTCAATAATTAGCGTTTTTGCTACCAATTCCTCGAGAGGAATATTTAAAAATGGGAAATAAAACCCAACAAACATCCATTAAAAAATCTGAAAAATCCCTTAGAAAGTGGCAGTCGGATTTGGAAACTTTTCCTTATTTTTATTTATTATTTTTGTGTGTGTGTGTTTGATGTAGCCTCCCTCGCCCATTTCCATGTCGACAGAAGAGAGATCCGGTGGTGGTACTCTATTCCTAGACCTAGAACTATGACAAGACAAGAGGTTCTTACACGAACTTCAAAGGTCATGCTACAGTAAATCCTAATCAAAGCTTTTTACCGTCAAGTTTTTGCACCTTGTCCTAGAGCTCTTGTTTGAAACCAGATCTCCCTAAAAAATAGGCTTTATATTTTTAATTAGGGGATTATAAATGTATTATTTGTATTCTCCTTGAGCGCTTGATGGTTCCAGAAAATTCAATCCACAAACTAAAATATTTAAAAAAGATAAAGAAAGCTGTCATCGTCTTTCGAAAACAAATATGGCTGGTCAATGTATAAAAACAACGTTGCTCATTGTGGACCAGCATTGCGCGCAGCATACCATACCTAGTTGCGATGATCGTAATCCTCCTGACGGTCGGAGACCGGAGGGTTAGGAGACAAAGCACATACGAATTACCAATAGTTGCCAATTCGGCCATTTCTGTCAGACTTTAGTGACGAGATTTGCCCAATTTTTACCACTTTCAGAAATCACATTCAGATACACATTCTTTGATCTTCAATGTGTAATGAATCATTTCAGAACGCTTAAAATACTATCGAGAAAAGATTTGCAATAAAAAACAAGCAAAAACTTACCAAAGACTGTCCGAATTGTTTATCAGTCTTACAAGAATCCTGACCAATCAGCAAAGACCCGGTACACAAAGCCTCGGCTAGCCGGCTATTCTCGATTTCGGACTCACCGTCTACATGTATGTGTGCTTGTTTGCGTGCATGCTGTACAATGTACATTACATGTACAAACAACGGAAACATACATGTATAAGTCAGCAATGCAGTGTGTGGATGGTGTGAATGTAACAAGCCCACGCAGATGGTCCGACACTAAACTGGCCCGATGCTAAAATCACTGGCCTTGGGCCTGTGGTCCAGTGTAAATTTTGAGCCCTGGTTGGTCGTACTGTATGTGAAAATCAAAATTAAATTTTCATTGCGACATGTGTACGACAGTTGACAGGGTCAGGGAAGTAGATGAAAAAGCATTAGTGTGATAACAGCCGGCCGCACTAGCGACGTGTAACGTCAATACATAAACTTGTGAGTGTGCAAAAAATATCCTCAAGAATATGGTTCAGTATTTACCACAAACTATTTCAAAAATTATGTAGCAGTCGGTTAATCCACCTGTATTGTGACCACTCCTGGGACAAGATTTAGGTAAATATGCAGTGTGGACATGGATACGGACTCCGGAGGAAGCCCAGTGGAATGGCCCAATATTTGGGGCTAATATATGGAGTTACATGTAAATTCCATGTTCATACTTCCTATTGTTAGTTGTTGGCCCCACCACTACAGTAATGTGATACTAGTGTGACATGGTTTTGGACAATTTGTAGAACAACAGCCATATCCACATTTGGTTTTGTGACTGCTTAACATTAACCAGTAGCTGTCGGATGACGTGTATACACGCAAATGTTTTCCCTGACTGGAAACGGAAGCCGTGTAAAGACGCCATTGTGTAAAATCGGATCACTGGAATAAAGTTTGCCCGCACATTCCTCTGCTGAGCGTTCACAGGACGCACACACGCTGTCAAATGCTTTGTTTCACCCACACAGTGACAGAACATGTTCTTGAATATTTTGTTGTTTTCTGGCTGTTGAGAGGTGGTTTTTATGTAGTCCCCGATTCAAGACCTTTGTCCTTTTGGTCCAAGAAGAGGATTAAGAGGCATCCAGAGGCTTCCACCACTGTTTAGTCATTGTATTTTGGCTCAATAGAGGTAAGTCAGAGTAAACTAGGAATCCAGCCATGGTTCCGGGTTTAGTACCAATCCTATGCCATAGGTAACAGCCGATATTTTGCAATTCACAGAGCGTGAATTTGACATTTTCTCAGTAGTACATGTACATCAGTTGTACATAATGTACACTTGGGTGCAGAGTACAAATGGTGGGTTAAAAGTTGTCTTTCAATTGTTAATAACTGGGGCATCTAAAATGAGGTTAACTTGGCAGATTGACTTGAACTGTTTTGTCACATACGCAATATGCCGAGTCTTATCTTCAAATTGAGTATGTACAGTGTCAATTAAAAAAAAACAATTTGTAGATAACATCAGTTTGTGCATGATCCTTGGATCTCGTTGTGTAAACATGAAAACAAGTTTTTTAAAACCCTGTGTATAGTAGGATTGATAAGAAGAAAAAAATAACCCCTTTTTATAATTATGTAGGAGTGAAGTTCAAGTTCACACAATCTTAACAAAAAAAAATACACACTTGAAAATTATGTACATAAAAAAATTTAAAAAACTTTTTAGTGTTATCATTTGGTGCTTCACAAATGGCATTTTAGAAGAATCTGGATGCTTGTTGTACAACACAGTGTCAGCATCAGAAATAAACTAGAAATTTAGAGTTTGTGGACAAACTCACGGTGTTCGGCTTAATTACGTAATCGAAAAGTTTAAGGTTAATATTGTGTGCAAGTTTCTTGTCTATTTGTGCTATGCTGACGGGCGAATTATTGAGTTGTACTTTTTTATCTTTATTCATGAAGGTCTGTCATATGAAACTTCAACTTCCGGTTTGACAGGAACTAAAGGTCAAATGGGGTCACACCTTGTGCATGGTATCTAGAATTGTCAGAGAGCTTGAAATTGATGTAACGATTATTAATGAACTACGTTTCATTAATAAGGTACATATTTTTGTTGTACAAACTTATACTTCCGGTTCCGACCGGAAGTGAAGGTCAAATGAGGTCAAACTTTGTAAATATTTGTAGTATCGCCGAGGGGCTTTAAAATTAAGTTATTAAATTAATACACAAATTTACGTAATTCAGAAACGATTTTTCATAACAAAACTACTACTTCCGGTTTCGACCGGAAGTGAAGGTCACATGGGGTCACACCCTGTGTAAGATTTGTTTAGTACTTCAAGACCTTTCATATGGTGTAAAGATCATGTATGTAGCATGTATTATTCTTAAGATATGAGTATTTTAGTATAAAACTTCAATTTAATGTAATGACGTCATCATTCCAAATTTTTTTCTTTGTCATGTACATACTGTGGTCTAGGTATATAGTAAGTTTCAAGTCCGTACATGCTTTATTTCTTGAGATAGCAAAATAAATTTTTTTTCGACCTCGTGTATCAATTTCGTTGTGACGTAGCTATGACGTCATATATCACATTTCTAGAATGCCCTTGAGCTAAAGAAAATATTATTCATTAAAAGTTTGTTGATATCATTAATCACTTAGGCTCTACAGCCCCAAATAACATGATTTGTTACTTTAACTTCCTGTTTCTACCGGAAGTAAAGGTCAAATGAGGTCACGGTGTGCACACAATTTGTCCAACATTACAAGATCTTTCATATGCACCAAAGATTTTGAATGTAGCATTTGCCGTTCTTGAGTTATGAATTTTTTAAATTATTTAACGTTTATTTAACCTAATGACGTCATCAATGACGTCATCATTCTAAACAAGTTCATGTTTCATCTACTCACTAAGATCATTATACATGGTAAGTTTCAAGTTCATACGAGCTTTACTTTTTGAGAAAATTTGCAGACAAGGTTCAGGGGGAAGAATACCCAGAAAAAAAAAAAAAAAAAGAAAAAAAAAAAAACTTAACAATAACAATAGTTGTTCGGCTGATGGCCGAACACCTAAAAATTGTTATTTATAATAATGCCGGAGTCTTTTATAGCGCACGTACATGTATCTACCAGCAATTAAGTACTCAAGCCGCTTATTATTGTCATTTTTTACGCCAGGTTTTTGAATTATGAGACCCATTTATGTAGTACCTTATTAAGGGTTTACAAAGTGCATTCCTCTGCCAGAAACACCGGGGCAAACCTCTTCTCTCAGCAATAAGTGTAACTGGGTTCTTTTACGTGCATTACACAACACACGGAACATGCGGCTTCACGTCCCAACCGAAGGACGAAGCAATAATGGTTAAGTGTCTTGCTTCAGGACACAAGTGTCAAGACCTGGACTCGAACCCACACTCTGCTGACCCACATCAGCTACGACACGCCACTGTTTATCTTTTATAAAAGATGCATATGTTATAGGTATTTCATAACAATTTGTTTTGTACTTTGAATGAAGTTAGATCACAGACTTGACAATACATTTCTGTATTGTACAATGTAATCATGTGTATTTGCTATGCATGTAAATTCACATGATCTTTGCAGTGGTTTAATAGCACCTTGAACACTGTGGAATATTGCAAAAAAATGTATCTTCTTTTTAAACGACTCTGTTTTTAGGATAATTAACGATCAAACTATTGTCCCGCATATCATCCATTTTGGGGTGAACAAAGAAAAATTGACTGGAGCGAGATTTGAACCTGCGACCACCGGCTATGCTCTACCAACTGAGCTATCCAGCCCTTATGTTGGCAGTCTCCCTATTTTGTCAATATCTTTGGTTTGGGGGTCGGGGGGGGGGGGGGTGCCAGTCTGAAGCCATTCAACCGGTTACTGCCGTGTAGCCAGGGATCCCACCCCATTATACGATACAACCATAGAGCTAGCTCTATGGCTATACATGTACCTTGGGAAGCGGCAGAACAGGGATCTGCCAACTTGTCTCTGCTGTTGGACTATGGCTGGTTGAGTACCAGTGGTTCAGGGGACCAGTGTTGGACTTAAGCTGAATGTGGAAATTATTACTATGATATGCAACCCTGTTGGACTTTGGCTTCTTGTGGAAAGTACTATGATACATGTATATGCAAACTGTATTTTTGAACATTGATGGGCTTGGTACTGTACTCAAATAATCAAGCTATATCTATGCCATAACATACCAAGTCAGCCAAAATCAAACGGCACAAGACCTGTTCGAGTATGATGGGTTGTGTACCGTCCTCATATGTGTACTGTGGGAGTATGATGGGTTGTGTACTGTCCCCATATGTGTACTGTGGGAGTATGATGGGTTGTGTACTGGCCCTACAAGTGTACTGTTGGAGTATGATGGGTTGATGAGGTCTCCTAGTAAAAATACTTCTAAAAGGGGGTTAGGGTTAAGGGTGATCCGCCTTGTTATTTTTAAATATCAAGCAATAAACCACAAGGGAAACTGACTGGTTAAATTTAATCTGGGCAATATAATCCATGTAACAACAGAGAGATGAGACGATGGATTGCCGTAAAGCAGTATTGTTACCTTCATGATCTGAGTGATACTTTGTGCTCTGTCAGAATGTTTACCACCAAAACATGGGTCCTATGATAAAGTCTTATGACATACTACAGGCCTTGAACTTTGCTCTTGAATGGGCACAGCAATTTTCCTCTGGTAAGGGGCAATTCTATAAGGACTATTTAAATTTGTAAAGGGCACCACAGCAAAAGCACAGGGCAACACGGCAATTGCTGTGGGTGCCGTGGGTTAACTCGAGACCTGATACTACGTACATCTCATTCAACGATTTTAGCAGTCACTGTTGCATTTTTTTTTTTTTAGTAGGTCCAGGTATTTACACTGGACCGCATGCCCGAGGCCAGTGATTTTATCATCGGGCCATCGGGCAGTAAACCTCATGACTGGACAAGTCTGGCGGTCTTGTGTTTTTGTTCAAATGTTGACTTTCTGTCTAATCTTTCAATTCTGTTGAGTATTGAAGAACACTTACTCAAAATACAATCAAGATAAAGCTGTTCTTAGTGCATAATCAAATAAAACAGTTCAGATGTTGAACTGTGAACCGGTGGTTTTTCTTCCCTCCCTTCAATTTATGTCCAGTGACTTTTTAGCTACAAGCCCTGTGGTTGTGGACCCCCCCCCCCTCCCCACCAATTCGAACCCTGTAGTATGTAGATGATTTTGAGTAATGCATGCACTTGTAGCTACATAACATTTAAAATAACTTACGCACAACTTTAATTTCTTTTAATCATGGGCTGTGATTAATTGACATTTACATTGTATCCCTCTGGCTTGTGCATTTCCTGTAGTATTCCTGAGTGTGAGCAATTTATATTTGGATTGAGATGACACCTCTGACCTTTTTGTTTCCTTTGTTGTCTTCCTGTTTTATTAGTGTATCGTCACACTGCCTACTCTAGAAACCAATCATGTTGAGTGTACCTGGTCGAGAAATTAAGATTATTAATATTACAACTTGCGTTAATTGCACTGGGAACAGTCAGCGATTGCAGAGTTATGCAAACTTGGTTTTCAATCTCAAACAAAGCATGTCCCCTGGCAAAAGATTCTGATCGTCAATTTTAACTCAGATATGTCTTTGTAAGTGCCTTTTATCGGTAATTACTTGGCTTTAAGCATTTTATCTGTTCGATCAAACTATCTTATTGGGTGAGGGTGGGGGTGGGGTATGGGGCAGGGTGGTAGATTTGACCCAGCATAATGGAAAGTATGTGACCTTTTCTTATACCATTGCCAAGCAACTTCCTGTTACCTCTGGTATTTTAATTTATACTTCTTGTTAAAGCCCCCATAGCTGTACACAACACACATAATACGTGTCTCTGCATGCAGTATGTACATGTAGTTCATAAATGTATTTGTTTATCTTCTGTTAAACAAGCATTGACATTATGACCTTGTTGCTCCATATTTGCAAAAGTTGCAAAAGGTTCAAGGTATACTGGGTAAAAGTGATGTTTGGCTGTAGTACACTATGTACCATGTCCATTCTATACATGTACATGGACATGTAAGAGAATAGTATGATTGGGAATAATGATCACCAGTACATTAAAAATGTAGTTATGGATAAATTCATTGAGAATTAATTTGTTGCTGCTTGTGTTATGCTAAAACCGCTCTAGATGCAGCATCACACTGACTAAAAGTTGTGTGTAGTTTCAACGATACTAGAAACACAAGATAGGACACTTGTGCCGTTTTGCACGGCAGCAGATGTAACGCCTTTATACCTACCAACCGCGTGATGGCACCCTTCCCCATGTGCCAATTTTGCTGGGATTATTGACACAATTTATTGCCGAACACCCAAATTTCGATCTGCCTTTACCTTTTTTAGTTGGTGGGATCATTTGGCATAAGTTTTTCCATTTAGTAGGCACTACTTATTGGGCAAACAATCTTTGGTTTGACCTACCAAACGACAGCGATTTTGCATTTCATGTTTCTGAATAGAGTGTCCTATCTTGGTTGTGTAGTATCTTTGGTAGTTTGCATTGCAAGTCGGCCGGCAGAGTTGGTCATGTGACTAGTCACATGACAATGACCATGACTATGAGTATGGACTGCAGGGAGGGATTGCTTGGTAGACAAGTATACCAGTGAGTCATCTGGGATCAATAGTTTACATGACTCATACATCTCTAAAGCCACAGACCTCCGTGGGCTGTGTATTGGTTGAGAGTAACTGAGACAAGTCTTCCTATTGGCTGAATTCTTAGAGGTCAGATTCAGTCAAAGGTTTGGATTGGTTGCAGTAAAGTTTCAACAAATAAAAGCAGAAAGTTCAGTATTTTAGATGTCACAACCATCACAGGGTAATGCCACGATCGAGCAGCTGGGTACAGATTTTTGTGTGTGTGAGTTCTTCAATTTAAATTTTCATCTTTGCTTTGAAAGGTAAGATGCAAGACTTCATATAATTTGAGTGATGATTCAATTTCAAATCTTTTTGTGGATGAATGGAAGTACAGTATTGCGTCTTGAAAGTGCATGCATGTTCAATTAATGTTTGCTGAACTATGCTCTAAATGTAGGCGTCCAATTGGTTTAGTCCAATCCAAGAACTAGTTAAAAGCAAGAAATAAAACAAAATTACCAATTATATGTACATGTAAGGAAAAGTTTTTAGTAGAAAGAAATGAACTGGTTTAATAGCATAAATGCTAATTCAATTGTACATCTTTTAATCATTACTTGTCATCGTTTACTTTATGAAGTTAACCATTTTTCATATCAACACTATGAAAAAGATAATTTAAAGTAACTTAATGATAGCTAAAAAAGAAAATATTTATTTTCTGGACTTTTTTGAGTAAAACATTACAAATGAGATTGGTAATTAGCATGTAGTGAACTTAGGCTGTGCATCTGAAATTTTAAATTTCTACACCTGTATAATCTGTGATGTTTTACCCATACTTGCTGATATGCACTGAATACCTACATGTATCTATGGACATCAATCATGTTTCTTATGAAGTAGCGATTCAAAGTCTGACTTGACTTTGGGCACTGAAGGTCAAACAGGATTACTTGCTTTCTCTGTCATATCAATTGAATAACCTGATCGATTGGCAGATGTTACTGACGACGTGACTCCCAATTATACCGCTACGAATTGGTATGTTTGCATGCATTCAGACATGTTAACTACCGTAAACACAAATCTTGCAGGTATGTCGTGTTTTGAGTTGGAATCTAGGTAAGACGAATTCTACAAACGCTGAGTGAACTACATATAAATAGATTTTTATAAGCCCTAACAACTGCAAATCCATCAGAACTCAACTATATGTTTTGCTCTAAATTTGGTGGATGCAGCAGCACTGGATTGGTGTAAAGCAAAGCAGATCTTGCTCTGCATTAGACTGGGCATGCCAATGCCATCTGAGTCCACATGTACTACATGTGCAGTACGCTGTTGTACTTCAAATCAATTTATTTCATTACAGCTGGAGTCTCCTGAATTCTGATGAGTTCTTGGTAAATTATTTATTCATGAGACAGTCAATGACTTGTACATGTATGTGATGGTTTGCTAATTCAAAGATACTAGAAAAACAAGGTTGGACACTTGTGCCGGTTTGCATAGTAGCAGATGCAGGCCTTGAACTTCACTCTGGAAGGGGCATATCAATTTTCCTCTGATATTAAAGGGGCACTTCTATGAGGAAAATGTAAATTTGTATTGGAACTTTGCAAAGGGCACCACAGCAAAAGCACAGGGCACCACGGGAAATAACTTTGGGTGCCGTGGGTTAGATCGAGGCCTGCAGATGTAACGCCTTTTTACCTATCTGCTGCGTGATGGCGCCCTTCCCCGTGTGTAAATTTTGCTAGGATTATTGGCACAATTTATGTCCGAACACCACATTTTCAAAATGCCTTCACCTTTTTTAGTTGGTGGGATCGTTTGGCCTAAGTTTTTCCATTTAGTAGGCCCTACTTATGGCGCAAACGATTTTTGGTTTTACCTACCTAACAACAGCGGGCGCACCCATTTTACGGTTCATGTTTCTACACAGAGTGTCCTATCTTATTTTTCCAGTATCTTTGACTGTATGTAACAATTAAAACGGGAGAAAATGTAATACATTCCCTGAGCTGGCATTATTCTAGATGAGATGCAAAAATGTCAAGTTGTATTTTCAGCACACTGAGTGCACTTGATGATACACTGCTATTCTACAGCCTTGGCAGGTTTTTACTAACAAACTGATGAAATAGGCCTACACATGTTGGCCTGATTTACCAAGTCAAACACATACAGAAGTGCCTTTTAACTGATTATCAAACTATCTTGTTTGTTTACAGACCCCCATTTCAAGGGGAGCTTACCAAGTGGAGTGATAACAACAACAACAACAACAACACATCGTTGCTAGACAGATTCAAAGAATAATTGTGGCAACATGGAGGAGAGTGCTGCCATTAAAATGACCGAGGTAAGATTCTACTTTTGTCAAATGATGTAGTGCCATGATGTATCTCACAATTTGAAGTTAGTTTGTAATTGGCAAAGAGACGTCAATGTCACATAAAAAATAAAAGTTGCACAACAAGTTTAGGAATTCCAATAGTTCCAAATTCTGCTACAAAACCTGTACATGCACATGAACACGCAGTGTACATGCAGGAGTTTACCTGTTGACGCCTAGACTGGTTCCCGGTCCCTACATTGTTCTCTTCTGTCCGTATACAGGGACCAGTAGCTACTACCGATAAGGCGCTTTTGATAGGCCCTCGATTGCGCAGGCGCAGTAATAATTTTCTAGTTTTAGATGACGTTGGCTATGCTCGTAATGTGTGCATGTTGTTGTTTGACACTAACACACGTGTGTGCATCGTAATCCTTCACCCGGGCATAGTGAACCAACCTTCAACATCAAAATTCAAGCTAACTTAAGAAGAACATCTTAACTAGCGTAATTTCTACCTCATGGTCTGCACGATGGGAGATTCTGTGTCCATCACGTTTTGTGTAATGCTGCATTGCATTATGGGATTACGTAGACATATATGCTAATTCTAATTAGCATACAAAACTGTATACCTGGCAGAAATCTGCCAGGTATATGCTAATTTTCATCACCCGCTACCGGTCCCTATATTCAGTCAGAACGAAAACGATGTAGGGACCGGGAACCAGTTTAGTTGACGCCAAGGACTTTAACAAAAGGGACTCGGGAGTTTTGACAGAGCGAGGGCGACCTCACTTTGCTTACATGTACAAACCTGATGGTGACATCACTTACAACAAAAAAATGTTGAAACAATGGGAGAACAAAGAGTAGTCCTTGATTTACGGGGTCAACAAATGTATTTGTGAAAACGAACATCTACGTGTACACATATGTGCCTCATTATTGTCCAACGTACAATCTGCAATAAAGTCCTGTGTAATGGTACATATGTTAAAGGTTTGCCTGAAGTCTTTGCAGTAGGTTATTGTTTTCATTTTGAAAAACAATTATGAATATAATTTTTCCTATGATTCCAGCATTAAGTACTTGGGTTACAGTACAAAAAAGGGCACATCTGCACATTGTATTTTAGTTGTGTTTTTGGAAAGGGACGAGCTGAAAGAAAGTATTTACTTAAGTTTTAAATAAAGGTGAAAAACGTTTATGGCAAGCAGTTTCATCTGAAGCGTAGTCAATATAAACAAAAAGAAAGAGAAACAATTAGCTTTTTTGAATTCATGAGGGTACCCTTTCCTAAAATGCAATTCCAATATTTAGTACATGTACCAATTGGAATACATTTCCGTTAACAACCAAACATGTGTTTCAAGCTAATGACTGCATTGTAAGTCTACAGGCCTGGAAATATACGGAGGCCACGGAGGCCATGGCCTCTGTTGCCCTGGTCTTTGCCTTGGTGCTCCTTCATTTCTCATACATAAGATTTTCAAATGGAAGTGCCCTTGAAAATGAAAATGGCCTTGCCCTCTTAAAGACAAAATCTCAGGTCTGAATCTACATGTGCCAGGGGTCGATTTCACAAAGCACTAAGATTCATCTTAAAATGAGTTGTCAGTATTACCACGGTGATTTGTATTGTGACATCACACCTTGCTTAGCAATTAAGATTGATTTGTACAAGTTTTATAATCATTCTTTACTCTTTGTGAAATCGACCTCTGGTTCTTAGTGCAACAAGCACAATTCACTGGGTGTTGTCCATGTGTGTTATTTTAAAAGTGAAGTGGATCCTGTTGGTGAGTGATGGAGTTTTGGGGCCGGAAGTGCAGTGCAACGAATATTCATGCTCTCCTCATATTTATTAGAATAAAGGAATGTGATGTATACCGTTTGTTTGACACCTCCGGCTCCAAAACGTCATCACTTAACAAAAGGATAGGCCTGTTGGCATACTTTATTTACAAACCTGCCTTCTTTCTACAGTACAATTAATCAATTGACATCACATTGCAATTTAAAACAATTACAATTACACTTGATCATTCACTAGACATAATCAAGATTTTGATTGATAGTCACTGACGGACAGATATTATTTGGTTTGCAGCTGCCCCATTCAGCCTCCACTGATTCGGCACGGGAACGTAACCCAGAGCTGGATGCGGAGATGGAAAAGGTCTTCCAGCCACCGGCTAAGTTTGAGATCATTGACACATCTGTGGAGGTACAGCCAGGCCACAATGTTCATTATAATGAGAATGACTATGAAAGTAAGTGATTGACAGGAGTGAGGAGGGAGGGGACATTTGTAACTGAATCTGATGAAAAAATTGCATTAATAATTGTAAAAACAATTCACTTACCAGTGAAGTTAGACCATTGAAGCTGTTTGACAATATTGCAGGCTTACATGAAACTGTGGAAAGTCAAATTAGTTCTACACTCTGCAGTGTTCTGTAGAAGATGTAAGTGGGATGCGTTTCCCTTCTTTAAAATGTGCTGCTTAATGGGCAGGTTAAACACAGGATCAACAACTAAATTGGTTATTGCCCAATAGTGTAAAAATTCAACTCTGCACATAGTATTGTTTAGCAGTTGACAGCACATAAGACTACTTGGAGAGATTTGTGTACTTGTCTGTCCAGTTCTCCAAACATTTTGGCTAGCTGATTGACAAGAGAGAGAGTCACTGTAACCTGATAATAATAATAATAATAGTAATAGTAATGGACATTTCTAATGCGCCATATCTGTCAAGAATGACACTCCTGGCGCAATTTACAAGAGCTCTGCTAAAAAGCAAGAAGACAACCAAAAGGCCACAGCTAAGATTTGAGAAATAAATAGGTTTTAAAGAGCTGTTTTAAAATGAGAGCAAGTGTCTGCTTGTCTGAGTTGGAGTGGGAGGCTGTTCCAAAGAGATGGCCCAGAATGTGAGAATCGGCAATCACCCCAAGAGTGCATAACAATTGACCTCACACTCTTCTTCTTTTTAAGGACATCGTCACGCAGACCACCACCACCATCGCCACCCCCTTAGCCCCCTTCGTAAGAACAAGAGTTTCCCCAGGATGGGTACACCAGGCCATCATCATCACCATCACCACCACCACGCCTCACCAAGCCACTCCCGGCCAAGCAAAAGTAGTTTCCCTGATCATGCTGAGATCGGTCCCATAGCAGAGGGTGAAACAGAGGTAGATGGTGAGGCTGTGGGGGAGATTGGTGTGAAGCCTGATGATGTCCAGGTGGATGAAGTACAGGAGGAAGAACCAAGAAGAAACATACCCAAGGTATACTTTTATAAAAGTAGCAATTAATCATTTCAGTGTGATGGCAAAAAGTTATTTTTTTTTTTTTATGGAAGTCGCCAGACACACAAGGCCAGTAAGCCACTCGAGGTGTGGGCTACAAATCAACTGTTTTTCCAGGGGCAGTTGCCACCTACTCCTAGGGCTGAAACAGGGTTACCCCCCGTTACAGTCCTTAAGGATGTAGGCTTGGGTATCAACCATCAGAAGCCTGGCCGGTAGAGCCTTCTGCTCTACCTGCCCAACTTTTACGGAGCAATTATGGTCAAGTGCCTTGCTCAAGGACACAAGTGTCATGACCGGGATTCGAACCCACATTCCGATGACTCAGCCACCAGAGCTTGAGTTCGACGCACTAACCATTCGGCCACGACACGCCACAAAATATTGAAAAGATTTTTGAAAGACTTCAAAAACCTACCCTCATTGTTTAATTTTTGCAGAACAAATATCAATATTTTCCAAGGACATTCATATTTTGTGGTTACAATGGGAGACTATGGAATGATAGGTGGCAGCAGACTTACCAGGTAAAATTGTCATTGTTTACGTAGTTATGAGCATTTGCACATTTCTGAGAACAGTGGATATACCTGGTAAGTTTGCTGCCATCTAACGTCCACAAAAGTCTCTCATTCAGTTTTATAATGGTTTTAAGACAGGCAATTCATAAATCTTTGAGAAAAATTAACTATAAAGTCAATAGTTGAGCATGATTTGATGATGCAGACAACAATTGTCAAGTGAATAAATCTTGATCATGGAAATAGGGTTGCTGGAATACTTCTACACATTAGATTGATTCATTGCAGCACAGCTGGATCTCACGTATAAATCCAGCAACCGATTTCATGAAACTTTACTCAACCGCGTAAGTCCACATGCGCTACATTTTATTGAGTAAGTGGCCAACTTATGCACTAAATGTTGCGCAAGTGGACTGACACAGTTGCGTAAGGTTTTTTTGAAAACGGCTGCAGGAACATTTAGGAAAGATGTTGCAGTTGTGAAGATGTAAAGTCACATGTACATACAAGCTTCTTGAGATGAGATGAGTACATGTATAAGTATTGCATTGTTATTTAAACAAAGCCATTTTGATACAATTCTGCAGTTTATTATCGGTGATCCTGATCAGGATCAGGAAGACCTTGAGGATGAGGCAGCTGGTAGCTTTCAGACTACTGGGGAGTTAGGAGCAGAAAACGGGGAGGATCCTGGTGCAGTAGCAGAAGGAGAACCCAAGAAACATCACAAGCATCATCATCATCACCATCATCACCATAGAGACAAAGATGGCTTGACGTTAGTACATGCTATTGAGTTGTGATTATTTATTTACTTGCTTGTTTTGAACAAAAGTTGGGGATTAAAATAAGTTTTGGGTTGAAGTAATCAGAATCTAGTCATTGGAACTTCATCTTATACAATATGCCGGTTGAATAAAGAAAAACTAATGGAAGACTTTGGAATGATAGGTGGCAGCAGACTTACCCGGTCAGTTTCCATTGTTTGCATAGTTGTAAGCATGCGCACATATCCGAGAACAATGGATTTACCTGGTAAGTCTGCTGCCACCTAGTGTCCTCAAAAGTCTCCCATTGGTTGAAAAACCCCAAATTCCAATACCTCACATTAAAGGAGCAACTCAGAATTGGTTTTCGCTAACAGAACAGTGTAAGCACTTTATGTAATCCACCATATACCTAAACTGACAAACCTGTAAAGGTTTTAGATCAATCGGCCATCTGGGTCACGAGAAAATAGTGAAAAACCGATTACACATTTCAATGAAGTCGTCATGAATAATAAAACGCTTCTGAGCGATAAACTCCAATCGAAAAACTAGTTTATCTATTTCTCATCAAATGTGGCATTTCAGACAGAAATATTTCAAGGGATATTTTCTACTATCATCATCATTATGTAAATCTGTGATCTTGAAGTATATTTTGTTTTACCAATCTGAATTGCTCCTTTAACTATCTTTTTAGCGGTTTAGGTCTTTTTGGCAATGTCACTGTACTAACCCATTGCACTATATCCTCAAACAGGAGTATTCTTGTGCAGTTGATACATGTAGTTTATTAAAAAGTAATCTTTAAACCCTCCATGCAGACCTGATGACCCATCCCATAGGCATCACCGACACCATCACCACAGAAAGCACAGTACCACTGATGTGCCAGAGTTACGATACCGCAAGGGTAGTCATGTCAACCTGGAGGGTCTGACTAGGGTCCCTACGGAGCTGGATGAAGCCATGACGCTGATGGAAGCAGATCTTGACGACATGGCCAGTGAGTAACCTAAATAGATTGGGATTGTGAAGGTTTGGCAGGTATCCAGTTAAACCTTAGGTGGTAAGCAGACTTTGTCTGTGTTATGGTAGACAATTTCACAGGGAGCATATGGCTAATGCTTTCTCAATAGGCCGTATTTTTTACAGCAAGAGGGCGCAATACTAATTCCATTTCGAAAGTACAAAAGTATTTCAAAACGTTAAAAATACACATTTTCCAAGCAACTATCTTGCACTGGTTACACTGTAAAACTGTCAATAAAAAAAACCTCAAAAGTTGTATGTTAGCTGCTTTATTTAGAAGTCTAATTGCATTTGGTTTACCACAATATTTGTATGGTTTGACCGCCAATCTACCCCAGAGGGCGCCCTCTTGCAGTCAAAAATAAGGCCTATTACTTATCTGAAGGATTTATTACTGCTGCAGCTTTCCACATACTTGTTCTATCATATTTGAACCCAAGTACCTGAGACAATCTTGCCTGTGTTACATTAAAGCGTTTTTGTTTCATAACCGCAGTACATCGTTTGGCTGATGCTCCTGGTGTCCATAGGCACAGAGTAACCAAGAAAGTGAGTTCCTTAATCCACATCGGCCAACGAGCATCTGAAGTGTCCCTCTCAAAGTCTACTGCAGCGAAGAAAAAAGAGTTTGACCATCGTCCACATGAGGCAAGTTTGACGTTTTCTAGTTGTCATTTGTTAGTTGATCTACAGCTGGGCCCAATTTTGTAGAGCAGCTTAAGCACAAAATGTAGCTAAGCAAAATTATGCTTACCAGAATAAGGTTACCAACCGAAATACCATACCACATGTACGATCTGTGACTGGTATGCTGCTAATTTATGCTTAGCAGAAACTAGTTAAGCAATATTTGCTGCTTAAGCAGCTCTATGGAATTGGGCCCTGCTTATAACCAGCCATGGCTATGTCTATTTTAAATTTATCTGCATCCACATAGATATGAGCTTCATGATATTTCATGAAAGGAGATGAGGGCTGGTAATATTTTACCAGAGTAAGTTCCATGGGATCATCAGCCAGTGATCCTTAGGACACTTACCTTTGTTGTATTTGGTACCTTCGAGTATCGGAGCCAGGGCCCGCTGGTCAAACGAATGGGAGACTTGTGGGACTCTAGATGGCAGCAGACTTACGAGGTATAGGTCCAGCATTCTTGGAAATGTGCGCATGCGTAGAACTCGCAAACAGTGGAAGTTTACTTGGTAAGTCTGCTGCCACCTAGCGTTCTAAAGTCTCCCATTGACAATACACTCTTCAAGGGTTGGTGGACGTGGACTGCCAGCCCAGCCAGCGGTCAGGCCTGTCTGGTTTAAAGTTGTACCGTAGTTACCATTTACGACACCTGTAATAACCCTGACTGTGTTTCTGATTGACAGGTCTTTGTTGAGTTGGATGAGCTGTTCAGGGTTGAAGGTCATGATATGCAGTGGAAGGAGAAAGCTCGTTGGATCAAGTTTGAGGAGGATGTAGAAGAAGGGTCAGACCGATGGGGCAAGCCCCACGTTGCTTCTCTGACATTCCACAGCTTGATTGAGCTGCGTAAACACTTATCTCATGGTAGGATCCTTGAAATACCAATATTTTACCCTTGTTTTTGGCTAGCATTTTGTTAGATTTGGCACCATTGAGCCAGACCACCCATTCTTTGCATATGCCTGAATGCTAATCAGAGTTCAGCTAGTACAGTTGAGGTTTGGGATTGATTTGAGACAGCTCCTTGCAGGAACATCTGGGAGTTTTGGTTAAAGAAAAGAAATACGCATTTGCCATTTTATGTTTCCTACCGAGGCACACTTGGGCCTAAGAAAAAGAGCCACCACTCCTCCAAAAGAGATTTGTACATGGTTGGCTTTGAGAAGTGGTGGCTCTGAAAAGAGCAACCACTCCTCCAAAAGAGATTTGTACATGGTTGTACCTGCAAGTTTACTAGTTTACAATTTACAGTCACTTATTATCCTTTACACCATGCAAAGCTTCAAACATCACTAACTTAGCAAAGGTTTGACGTGTGATAAGCGTATATAAACAAGGCCATGGTTGTTTGTATTAGAACCTTCAGGAGCATCTTGATGGTGTAACAGTTGCTTATTTAACTTGTGTATTGTATTAAAGGTGCAACCCTGCTGGATCTTGAGGAGAAGCACTTGTCTGATATCTTCCATCGCATTGTAGAGCAGATGATCATATCAGATCAAATAACAGAAGAGAACCGAGGCGACATCATGAGAGCATTACTTCTTAAACACAAGTAGGACTTGACTTAAACTCATTTAGATTTATTGCTTCACCATTCTATTGACCGATCTCGCAACTAGCTTGTCAATTTTCATCTTATGTATGGTGGGCTCTCGTTAATACGAGGTCCGCCGGAGTGGACAGTTTTCCTTGCTTCATCCAAGCCTCATTTTAAATGCAGCCAGCATTATTGAATGGTCAATACATAAAAGCCATTGCACATCAGCCCATTACATACATACGCACATGTACTGTGCACGTTGAAAACACGTCAAAGACTTCAACTTGCCAAAGTAGTTGGTACTGAGGGTGGTCGCGATCATAAAAACCATCTCAACTCCTGCAGTCAAATCAGCGCACAGGTTGCTAATTATTCACATTAGCAATCCTTACCCTCTCAGGTATCCTTTTACTCCTGGGTGATGAGAAGCAATTATAGTTAAGTGTCTTGCGCAAGGACTCAAATATCATAACCAGGATTCGAACCCACACCAAAACTGGAGTTGGATGTGCTAGACCGCTCGGCCACGACACGCCGTGGTTTAGAAATTTATTGTGTGACATG
Source organism: Marthasterias glacialis (assembly GCA_911728455.2). Taxonomy (NCBI): domain Eukaryota; kingdom Metazoa; phylum Echinodermata; class Asteroidea; order Forcipulatida; family Asteriidae; genus Marthasterias; species Marthasterias glacialis. Next base: position 20,705,162 of record OU452223.1, read on the forward strand.
TTTGCTTTGATATGATTTCTATGTACAATTACCTCCTTTATAAAACTAAGCATGTTTTCTGTTTTGCAAGGGATGATGTGTTTTTGCACTGACTGTTGCCGCACACTCTTGCATGATGTCTGTTTTGTTTATATGCGTCCAAAGTGTTGATTGTTGCTGTCGAAAAATGCATTGTTTTGGATGTGACATATTTTGCATGATAAAATTTTGCTGGATGGTAAAGATGGAGTTTTCTTTTGATACCTGTAGCTTTATACTCACTCTGGAGTTGCTGGGCGCTTTCTACAAGTACTCAGTTGATAAAACCATTATTTTACACATGGAAGTCTTTGCTTCACCCTAATCAATCTAAACTAATCAAAATCCAACCTCCTGTACATAATGTCATGACTGATACTTTGCATATCCACAAAATATCAAAAAAGTTAAACTTTTGTTATGAATGCTATATTACAACTAATTTGAATACATTTTCATTCTGTGTATGAACAACCCTGAGTTTGTACCCTTGGCATGATGATGAAAGTCAGTACAATGTTTATGGAAAGCAGTCCTCATTTACTCATACTGAAGTGATTACAATCGTGACCCTTGACCTTCCCCTGACCTTACCTTGACCTCAGGCACGTGCATGAGCACCATGGCCTGTTGAAGAATCTGTCCACAGTCAGCCTAACCTCCATGATGGGCCATCACCATGACAACATCCAACAACGGAACAGCCAATCAGAAGCCAATTTCAGGTGTGGTTTTTTTTTCTAAGTGCATAATCAAAAAATTCCTAGTGTATCTGTTTGGTTAGACCCTAGGTTGAACTAGTTGTTGACAGATGTGCTGGTACATTATGCCTTAAATCAGTTGATCTTTGACAAAATTAGAAAAAGGCTTTACTATAGCTTGGTTTACAGAACCTGTATTATGTTGTGACCATGTCAATCAAAGGACATGTACATGTAGATGTATCTTCTCATACCATAACCAGCATTTAAACATAAAAGGACTCAAACTGTTTGCATTCCGGCTTCTTCATTTCCACGCTGCTTATTGATAAAGATTTATTATCCACGATTGTCGTCAGACTTAAAATAACCAAATCTCATCAGAATTTATTCAAGCTTCATTTCAAATGATCAGCTTTTGTACCATGTATGTGTACAACAGCACGCTTGCAGCTCACAGAGGGTGTATAATTACAAAAGTGCTACATCAGCAATTCACTGCATGCAATGGTACGTACGTACCTACCAGTTGAAAAGTGTCCACCATTTGCAAACTCTTTCACTTTGTCAACACTCTTTTTCCTCATTCATGTTTGTTGGGCCTTCTGGGGGTTTTTTTCTTCTTTTTTTTCAGAAGGAGCCTTGGTATATTATGATTTTTCACTTGTGCACACCTTGATGGGTTTAGCAGGGATATACTTTGAATGTTTTTTATCAAATATTTCAGAAGGGATTTATGATTTATTTATTTTTGTAAGCAAATGCTTAAACAAAACAAAAAAAGCGTTGCATGCAATTTAAACAAAAATGTCTGCAGTGGCATAACTGACCTCTATGTTCTAATGTCTTTACTGGCATTAAGGCCAACATTAGATATTGGTACATTATGATTTAAAAATGATTTTCTTAAGATTTTAAAGCACAGCAATGAAAGCAAATGTTGGCGAGAATGATTTTGACCACAATTTGATCATTTTTGAATTGTGGTACTTCTAGCATTAATCATTCTCAATTAAAGATGATGATCAAAATGTGTTAAAAACTGCCCCCAATTTCAATATAAATGAAAACTTTGTGCTTATACGGTACATAAAAGTATTTGCTCATGTTGGAATTTGTTTACTTGTTTAGAGGTACCTTTGGCTGGGTTGGGTGTGTATTTTATGGTATAGCAGTATCTGTTCTTTGGCTTACATGTAGCTCCGAAACTTAGCACTACCCTGTAAGTGAAGAATGATGATCATAAAGACAGAACTTCTACATCATGAACAGCGTCACAAACACTTTCAAAGAAAATATGGAGTTGTTTTAATAAAGACTGTTGCATCCAAACATGTCGGTTGATAAATTTATAATTTTTTTTACACAAAACGGGAAGTAAACTTTTTCAGTCTGTTATGATATGTGTTTGGAATTACTAAGTTTCTTGAACTACAATCCCGGCCAAAATGCTTGGGCAACTGTGACGGGAAAGAATAATACTCTCCCCCGTCCCCCGCTCCCCCACTCAATATTGTTAATCCCAACTGGAGCAGACCGTGCAATGAGAGCCAACATTGATCGAGGGAAGGGGTTGGCCAGGCCCATTGAGATGTGAGCGGGATTGTAGCTTCTTTGTAGAGGATATTAATGTGGATGTATTTGGATATTAATTTTGTGTGTAATCTTACTTCCTTCTTGTAGACACATGAACGAAAGGCATGGTATCCTGAAGAATATGTCATCAGCAAGCCTCACTGGTGCCCATGATAAGGATAACGTTATGAAGAAACATGCCACAGAGCCAGCTGATATAGAGTTACACTTTGAGGTATATATATATTTGGGTGGTCGGGTTGACATAGTGGTATCTTTCCTCGCCTTCCACCTCTAGGACCCCGGTTTGAATCCCGCCGGGGACTCTGTGTGGATTGGGTTTTCAGTCCCAACCTGATTGTGTGGGTTTTCCCTGGAATAAATCTCTGGTATTTTCCTCCCACATTCAAAACTGAAACTTCCTTGTCCTCTCTCCATGGGGTTCTTGGCTAGTATAGTGATTAAATTCGCTTTTCTGAGAATCCTTGGCTTCACAACCAGAATTATTAATAAGCATAACAGTCTTATGATTCAATGAAAATTTTTTTTAGCTGTTTGCAAAATGCTTACCAACCACAAGGACCTGTTGTATAAATGCAAACAAAATTGTTAATGGCCTCACATATCGACCCTAGCAGAGTCTTTCTCAAAGGCTAAAGAAAGACTCTGCTAGGGTCGAAGTGTGAGGCCATTAAAACAAATTTCTTTAGTCTTATGATTCCTCAGCACTTTGTTCCTGATTTGTGGATTTCTTTTCAAAGCTAAAAAGATTTTTGAGGGGAAAATTTCTGAGAATAAGTACAAGAGTAGTCATGAGGATTGCAGGACTTAATTCTTCAATGATGTTTGGTTCGTTTTCAGAATGAAGTGAAGACACCCATGCTGATGCCGTCCAGGGAGGAACTAGACATCACAACCGTCGATGACGAAGCCCCTATCAACTCCACCCATACTGCTCCCCATCGCCCCCTGCAACTCTCCCGCTCTGTGGGCAAGAAGCTCGATCAGATGCGATTGGAGGGAATCATGAGGAAAATTCCTGTCGATGCTGAAGCCACGTCAGTACTCGTGGGCGAGGTGGACTTTTTGAAAAAACCAACACTGGTGTTTGTTCGGTTAGCCGAGGGGACCATGTTGGAGAATTTCTCGGAAGTGCCGATCCCGGTGCGCTTTGTCTTTGTGTTGCTTGGCCCAAGCGACGTAAATGTAGACTACCATGAGCTTGGACGTTGCTTTTCCACTCTGATGTCTAGTGAGGTTTGTTGAACTTTTGGAAGCTCTTTTATTTACCTTTGCAGGTGTCTTTAAGTGACGATTAAATAGTTTCCATTGACAACATTGATAGGGATAAACTTGCAAGATTTGGGTCCTTGATCCCAATAATTTTAGAAACGACCCTGGAGAGCACCCTGATTGAAGAATGAGTATAAATCAAAACGTATCTTCTCCTTTAATTCAGAACTTTCATGAAACAGCTTACAGCGCTGACTGCATGGAAGATCTCTTAAGTGCCATGAATGAATTCATCGATGACTCGGTCGTCTTGCCGGCCGGTAATTGGGATAAGGATCTGCTGCTGCCGATCCTCCGTACTCAGAACATCAAGATGAGACAGCGTAGGCAGAAGCAGGATGTTATCAAGGAGGAAGAGGAGGAGCTGATCGAGAGAAAGCTGACAGAGGTGGATTGTAAGTTTGACATCGATGTGTGCCACTTTTAACCATTTCGTCCAAAACGTTGGTTTTAGGAAATCTGTCGCTAATGTTTGCATTCAACTGTTTGCCTCTTAATATGACAGTGCTTAAATATGACAGTTCAACAGGCCGTATTTTTGACAGCAAGAGGGCGCAATACTAATTCCATTTTGAAAGTACAAAAATATTTCAAAACATTAAAAATACAAAATATCCAAGCAAATATCTTGCACGAATTACTTTGTAAAACTGTCAATGAAATAAACCTAAAAAGTTGTATGTTAACTGCTTTATTGGAAGTCTAAATGCATCTGGTTTACCACACTATTTCTATGGTTTGACCCCCAATGTACCCCAAAGGGCGCCCTCTTGCAGTAAAAAATAAGGCCCATTGGCCCTGGTCATAGTGTTTTAAAGTTATATTTTAACATTACAGACTAATTTTCACTCTCCTCTTTTCACCATTGTATCCCTTCAGATAGGAAGAAGCCAGAAAAGAGGCTAGCGAAGTTCATTGACCCCTTGAAGAGGACAGGTTGCCTGTTTGGGGGTCTGGTTAATGATGTGAAGAGGAGGTATCCATTTTATCTGAGCGATCTTAAAGATGCACTCAACATCCAGAGTATCGCTGCCATCTTCTTCATCTTCTTTGCTGCTCTTTCACCGGCTATTACCTTTGGAGGTTTACTTGGTAAGTTCTGTCATGGTTTTTGAAAGCATCGTTTACATTAATGAATACAAATCGCCTCATAATCCCCAATATGTCTCTTGGCTTTGCTTGGCGGATCTTTTGGATTTGCGATGTTATCAACCTGTTTGGGCAAACACTAGACAGGAGGACTTTGAATGATTGGGTTATTGTACATTACTTTAAAATAATGTTCAAGGTTACACTTACCTGATTATAACAACACTGATAGAGCAAAATTTTAAACGACAAAAACAATGTCCTCTGCACCCGTGTAACTGAAATCAATAGACCTTTATCATGGTACGGCCGTCTTGATTTTCTTCCATTCAAACCAATGTAACCCAAACAAGGCTGGAAGGGCAAATAGTCTGGTTCCTTTTTGTACAATGAATATTAGCATATATTACTGTTATTGGATAAAGGTAATATGACCAAGATGGTTGCAGCATGATAAAGGTCTATTGTATGTATGTAACCAATATAAATCACCCGGTGGAGTCGGCAGATAATACTTGTACAAGATGCATAGTCAGCATACTTCATTCTTTTTGCTAGAATAACCAAAGTTTCTTTTATTTTAATCTCTCCTGACTGGCTCAGTTTGTGTATCCGTTTAGTTTAATTCTTAGATTTCTTTAAGTACATGCATTAATATTTTTTGTGTAGTTTTAAATAGCCTTTCTTTCCAAATGTTTTAATATTTTTTTACTCTTGTTACAGCGCTTTGGGGTTGTTTAAGGCATAAACGGACGCTTTATAAATTTAGCCGTTATTATTGTTATTATACCCCTTTACAAAACCATGGCTATGGCTTTGGCTCTGGCTCTGGCTCTGGCTGTGGCTTTGGCTCTGGCTTTGGCTTTGGCTCCATCAGTTGCTATTAAAACATGCACTTTTAGATCAGAGTACAAAGCCAAAGCTGAAGTCGAAGCTGTGGTTTTGAAGCCGAAGCCATGCTTTTAGAAAGTGGCGTGGAAGACAAGTAGTGTTCACCTACTTGACTGTAAAACATTGATCAATGGAATACATGTTATCATTGCGTCAATGAATACAGAAGGTAATTACCACGCATGCTAGTTGACCAATGTCTTTTGCTCGTTTTTCTGACAGCCGACAAAACCAACAATTTGATGGGTGTATCTGAGATGATAATCGGTACATCTGTTTGTGGGTTGGTGTTTGCCATTTTCTCAGGGCAGCCTCTTATCATCATTGGTGCTACTGGCCCGGTCTTGGTCTTTGAGGAAAACTTGTACTCGGTGAGTAGTTCTTTGTGTAGTTTGTCATTTTTTGTTCAGTGTATATTTTGTAGATTTTTAACATCTCCCTGAAATTTGGGGTGATGCTTTGAAGTTCTGTTTTGTAGGTTGTGTGCATGTGTGTACATGTACTTGTAATAATATTTGTGTCTTGCTTTTGTGCTTTTCTAATTTTACCTTGTTCTTGTACTCTGTATGTATTTTTATATTGTAAGGCACTTTGATCTTTTGGACATGGGCTTAATAAATCTTTGTAATAATAATAATATTAATAATAATTATTATTTTGTTATTTTAATACACTATTCAGTTAATTTTCTCTAAAAAATAGCAACCCATATTGTAAAAAGCTTTGAGTTATGATCCATCATCTTTGTGTTTGGCGTAGACTTCACAAAGACATTTTTGGTTTGCTACTATTTAAATGGTCAAGATAAGGATTTTTTTTTTTTTTTTTTTTTTATGGAAGTCGCCAGACGCACAAGGCCAGTAAGCCCCTCCAGGTGTGGGCTACAAATCAACTTTTTTTTCCAGGGGCCGTTGCCACCTACTCCTGGGGCTGAAACAGGGTAACCCCCTTTACAGTCCGTAAGGATGTAGGCTTGGGTATCATCCATCAGAAGCCTGGCTGGTAGAGCAGAAGGCTCTACCTCCCCAACTTTTACGGAGCATTTATGGTAAAGTGCCTTGCTCAAGGACACAAGTGTCATGACCGGGACTGGAACCCACACTCCGATGACTCAGCTACCAAAGCTTGAGTCCGACGCAGTAACCACTCGGCCACGGCAGATTTTGCCACGTATCTTGAAAAATTTGATTAAATGCACCGCTTTGTAACCCTGGGCCCAATGTCATGGAGCTGCTTCAGCCAAAAATGTTGCTGACAACTTTTCTGCTAAGCAAAAATGAGCAGGAAGCCAGGAAAAGATGGTACATGTGAAAAAGGTTATTTTGGCTGGTAACCTTATTCTGTTATGCACAATTCTGTTGTGCTTGGCAACTTTTTGTGCTTAGCAGCTCTATGAAATTGGTCCCAGTTTGTTTCAAGGACCTAATGAAAAAAAGGAACAACAACAAAATGTCTTTTGATATTTTGCCATGTAAATTTAAGTTTTGTTTTTTCTGTTTTCTCATTGTTTTCTCATCTTCAGTTTTGTGCCAGCAGCGGCATTGAGTTCCTTCCGTTCAGGGCCTGGGTGGGAATATGGATCTTTGTTATTAGTACGGTCACTGTAGCTCTAGAGGGCAGTGTTCTTGTACGATACTTTACGCGATTCACCATGGAGATCTTCGCCTTTCTGATATCGCTCATCTTTATTTTTGAAGTCTTTAAGAAGCTGTTTAGTGTAAGTAGAGTATGCTCCCTTTCTGTCATTAGTTATCTTCATAGTTTATCTACATTGTAGTCGGAAATATCAGTCAGTCCTGCATTTAATTACATTTAACGATGACCGTCTTTTAGCTTACTATATATGCTACTTTTACAATTTACTAAAAATGTCAACAAATTTGTTATGCTTAATGGAACCTTGACGATTCTTCTTCAATGAGCTTGTTGAAAATGAGTGACATATCACCCAGTGTGTTGGTGTGTTGTATGCATTTAAAGAGTTGTATTACCTGGTTTTGTTGTAGGATCTAAACTTTGAAGAACTTTCTGTAGGAAAGTCAATTTTAAACAGTCACGGTTCTTGCTTTGTATGATACTACGGATAAGAATTCTAATTTTCTCTAAATTTTTGTAAATTCTGGCAATTTTCATTATGTTTAAATTAAAGTTACACAGTCAGGCATTATGCTGCTTACCCCCAAAAACTTAAAACTTAGTTGAATTGTAAATTTACATGTTCCTTTAAACTAAATGAAAAAACTTGGGGTTTGCACTTAGGCCTCATGTCACTCATTTTCACAGTGTAGGTATCATTGTTAGGTAAAATATGTGTGTTTTCAAAGTGCACTTTTTGGCTCTCGCTAGTTGATCTCGTCTTCTTTCAACCAATGGCTCAATACACAAGGTATCCTACCCTACTTCAATTTGCCACAGTGCATATTGTATTGATCTTCTGTGGAGGTTTCTGTTCTTGCTTGCTTGCATGCTCACTTGGAAGCATTTATTTTGTTGTCGCACCGAGAACATGTTTGCAAAATGGTTTTGAATATCGTAAGAGTTTTTTTTTTTTTTTTTTTTTCATGGTTGTACAGCAAGCTTCTTGAGTTTATATTTTCGCCTATCAAAAGCTCCAAGTCTGATCTTAACGATGAGTATATACACTTGAAGAGATTCCCTGCATGACAATTTCATATCATTCCTCCTTTGTTGAAGCCATAGGAGTATGGGGACTCTTTGGGTAAGGTGGACAGAGGGATTGATTTGCCCCAAATTCTACTCGGATAAAAACATAAGAACCAATTTCTAATAAAAAGTCCCCTTTTCCCTTTCTTCTTCTTGCTTTGCCCGAATTTTTCCCCACTATTTCGCCCAAATTGGGGCGGGGGCAATGCCCCCCTCCCTAGTCCCCCTGGCTCGTACGCCTATGCTTGAAGCACTGTAACCTGTGTGCCTGCCAATAACATATTGCCTGCCACCTTCCTGGCTCTGGACTTATCTCAACATTCATACCTCCTGCTTGAAGACTGCATGCCTCTCTGCCACGATCTAAAAATAAACTTTTATTTGTTTGCCTTATAGACTGATCCATTAAGCCCCGCCCTTGCTGTTTTGACTAATCGTAATCACAGACGTGATTGCGCAACCAAAAGTCCAACAAACATGTTGGTGTATATGGCGCACCATGCACAGTAGGTGGGGTTTAATGGATCGGTCTATTGTCTGCAGCATTTCAGGTCTGTTTCAAACAGCCAGATCAACTCTCCTTCTTTATCGAAATGTCTACATAAGTTGAGTAGGCATTAGTAGGCATTACTTGTTAAATTACAACTCAACTCCAGCCATACCCGGGTACTGGTTAACTGAAGGTATCTGTTAGTAATTATACAATAATTCATTCGGATATTTTTTTACTGTTCCATCTTGTCACAGATTTTTAAAATGCATCCTCTGTTAGAGAGCTACTGCCCCAGTGCAACAAACCTGTCCGATCCCTACACAACTGCGTTCCCGTCGCTGGACAATAGCTCGGAGTTTGTGCCGGGCGTAAATGCATTCAACAACACAAATAATACTGAAACTTGTGGTGTGTCAAAAGAGGTGAAGACCAACATGCCCAATACAGCATTGCTGTCCACCATCCTGATGCTGGGCACGTTCTTCTTGGCATACTTTCTTCGTATTCTAAGAAATAGTCGGTTCCTTGGTCGAGGGGTAAGTTAAAAGGAGGTTGACGTTGATGGATCTTAGTGCCAGAGGGTTACAGAAACTATTCAGATTATTTCAATGTTTCTAAGACGATATTGATATTTCATTCAGTATGATTTGTATTTGATCTTTCTGTTCTTCATACATTGGAAGAACCAAATCTGTGACCTGCCGTCACAAAATGGATGAAAATTTGATGCTGTTTCTAAAGGAAATATAAACTACATTTTTGTGTAACTTCTTTTGTACAAACGAGGATTGCTGCCACCATGGTTTATCATTGTGTTCAGCATATGGGAGGCAAGTCTTGGATTCCAGCATGCCATGACCGCAGAGGCAGGTCAAGATTTTAAGTACCGTAGGGAAGTGGTTTAAAAACAAAAGAGTAGTTAAATCTAAAGTTGACTTTTTGCATTGAGCAGGGTTTTTTTGGGGGTTGGTTTTGGTGAATTTTGTTGTCAGATTTGATAACGGGACACTTTTCTGTGGTTTCTTTCAGGCTCGTAAGACCATTGGTGATTTTGGCATTCCCATTGCTATCGTTGCCATGGTTCTGCTAGACTTTCTGATCTCCTCAAGAACCTACACGCAGGTAAGACTTTCAAGTCAAAAACAAATATATTAAGTATTATCAGTTTCATACTGACATGTTAATAGCTCAGACTAATGACTTTGTTTTTATTCATTTTTGTTACTCTGTTTAGCTCAAGACAGTGACACCGTGATTAATGATATTTTGGTTTTACATTGCACTGATGTGTAATACGTAGTGTATAATCAGTGCTTCCCTGAGTCCTACTTGGGTGGGATTCGAACCCACAACCCCTGCATTATAGAAATGTGCTTTAGAAAACAGGGGTCTGGGGTTCGAATCCCAGCCAAGGGATGCCTCTGGTGTTTTGTTTTTTTCTTCTCACAGGACTTAGGAAAGCACGGAGTATACAGTGCTTATCACACATCGATGTAGGGTACAACCGAAGTATTTTTTTTATCCGTGATTCAAACTGTAATATCTATGAATACCTTTATTGATTTACATGTACTTTCATAAACACATTGACACAGTGCACGTTTCGATGATGTTTTATTGAAGGTAATTTACTCTTGTTGTGAGACTTTGTCATGGTTTCTTAACCCTCCTACTGCTAGACCATTCAAAATTCCAACTCTCACGTTTCCCCTTTTTATATTACACACACGTGGTATTATCATTTGAACAGTGTTGATATCAAGCTGTACTGCCATTCAAAACCACTCACAGCATAGAGGGTCCATTGATTCAGCACAGCTGTACTACCATTTGGAACGATCCTCACAAGGCTTTGTATCAGCTTACCTACCACTCAAAACCACTTGGGGAATCACACACTGTACACAGTTATCTCACCATTCAAAACCACAACAGCGAATGGTTTCAAATGGTGCATCAACTTGTTCTAAAAAGGTTCACTGCTGTGTGTCAAGGTAAACTGTGTGTCACATTTCCAAGAGTAAAGCATTTCCAAGAAAGGTTTCACGTTTCTTTAACTTTGATGTCTATCTGAATCTGTTTTATTGTTCATGCAAAAGGTTACATTTGTCAGATTTTCTGTATGCTCTTGTAACGAAATGTGTACTTGTTGAGATTTTTTATTGCAAAACATGTCCTTTGTTTTGGTTTTGTAGAAACTGGATGTGCCGAATGGGTTAGAACCAACGGACAGCTGCGAACGGGGATGGTTCATCAACCCGCTGGGAATCAAACAGCCCCTTAATGTCGGCCTGATGTTCGCTGCTATCATCCCAGCATTTCTCGTCTTTATTCTCATCTACATGGAATCTCAAATAACAAAGTGTGTGCCTTAAGCTCAGAGTAAATTGCTTGAATATTCTAACTTTGTAAAATTGATCACTCAATGTTTGGAGATCCTGGAAATATGACATTACTTGTTAGGTTTTTTGCCCCGAGGTGTTTGTTGATAAAACAATCAGTACCTGGTTTGATCTCCTTTTGAATGAACAGCATGAGAACCGTTTTACTTTGCCGAGATATCGTATCCATAATTTTCCACGAATTAACCATTTTTAAATCTACAAGAAAAATCATGTTAAAGATTGGTTTAGTGGGATAGTGGGAATTGAAGTTTTTGTCATAATAGATTGTTGGACGGGCCGTCTTCCCTCCCGAAGTTGCTTGTTCCATTAATTAAAAAAAAGTGAAATAATATTGGAGTCTAAATGTTTTTGTGTTAACATGTCAGTCTGCAACTATTATCTCTAATTGTACAGCCTTATAGTCAACCAGAAAGAGAACAAACTAGTGAAGGGTTCTGGTTATCATCTGGACTTGTTCATCCTGGGGTGCTTAGCCTGTTTCAACTCATTCTTTGGACTCCCTTGGATGTGTTCAGCCACTGTCCGATCGGTAACTCATGTCGGTAGCCTGACCGTGTTTAGTCGGACCCACGCGCCGGGAGAGAAGCCACAAATTTTAAGGGTCAGGGAGCAGCGTATAACCAGCTTCATTGTGCATATCCTCATAGGTAACTTAATCTCGTCTTCTTTGGGGGGGCTAAATTAGTGTTACAGCTGATGGGGCAATTTGCCTTGATATTGATGACACAATAGTATGAGCTGAATGCTTCAACTATGTTTGTCATGATCCCTATGTACAGTAGTAATCTTGAAACCTGACTGTTATTGTACAAAATGGAGCCAGACTTTTTTCTTTTCTAGCTTCAGCTTGATTATGTGTACATTGGATTGTTTGAGAGAGAACCAGTATGGTTGCACCATGGTATAATGGATATAAAGCAATGTCAGTTCTGTCCAATCTAATGTATGTTAAATGTTTGTATTACAAAGTGTCCATGCCTTTATGCAGTATGTACTATTAGTCCAGTGCCCTATGTCATAGAGCTGTAGTGTAGACAAATTCATAATGAATTTGTTGCAAAGAGCAAACAAGTTGGAATCGAGTCCCAAACGAGATATTATCACGTAGCTTTTTTCCTGTCAAACTGTTTTTGCAGTGTGAAACTTGTTTCAAAGTAAATGTGTGTGCTCTATCAGTTTTAAGAACTGGGACCAATTTTATAGAGCGGCTAAGCAAAGACAAGCAGGAAACCAGTCAATGACAATGCATGTGACATGGTGATTTGGCTGGTAACCTTATTCCGGTTAGCAATTTTTGCGCTATGAAATTGGTCCATGGCCTCGGGTCTAAAATTATTGCTTAAATAATAACTTGAGTTGTATGTGCCACCTTAGATGGTTACTTGTTTTTGCCACAGTTAGACTCGTTCGGTCAATTGATGTTTTGATTAGCTCGTTTGAGTTAACCTTTGATATGTGTGTATTTTGCATTTTGTTTTGTGCTTTAAATTTGCCCAATTTATGTTCATTTTTATGTAATTTTATATTTTGTTTAAATTTCTCCCTCTTTACAAATTTGTATTCTGTAAAACGCTTTTGAGGCGCTCTATAAATCCATTATTATTATTATTATTATTTTGTCGTTGCAGGTTTAGCTATTGCCCTAGCTCCTCTACTGAGACAGGTACCATTAGCTGTACTCTTTGGAGTGTTCCTTTACATGGGTATTGTATCTCTTAATGGTGTACAAATGGTGGATAGACTGGTGCTCATGCTGATGCCAGTCAAACACCACCCGGATTTATCTTACACTCGGAAGGTGAGAATTAAATGTCTAAATAAACAAGTTGTTCAGAGAAAATACTGAATATGTCGTAAATAAATTTCAACCCAGTTGTATTTCAAAGTACTTAATTATTTGAACAACAAACTGTATTTCCCCCATAGTACAAGAACAGAATTACAGAACGTTAGTTTTGTTTTTGCATTGATTGGACCAAATAGTACAGTATTGATATTTGGCAAAGTTTGAATTTACAGTCTGGTGTTGAAGGATCGTTGTTGTTTGTAAAAAACATTAAAGTGTCTCATTTAAGTTTAGGGAAGGATTCATTTGAGTGGATGTACTTTGCTGAGTCTCAGTCCTCAGCATCCCATGTTTTTACTGCTGGTACGATTTTAGCTTCCTGTAAACTATATATTTTTATTGTGTATTTTAATGTTTATTCGTAAGCACTGTGCAATTCAGCCTTCGGGCTGCAAAGAGTGTATTTTAATAAGACAATCATAGAAACATGTTAAACTATACCATTTAATAGGCTGACAAATTTAGGGAGATTGTCTTTATCAACAGGCATGGTCGTTGTCAAATAATACAAGCAAGTGTGTGGCTTTCTTAGGGCTTTAAGTTGGGCTTTCTTTGAGTTTACTTACAGGAATATTTGCATCATCATGTGTTAGATTTCATCACAGAGCTTTTATTACCAACTTAAGTCAGTCCCGTTGTAATCTTGGTTTTGAAGAATGCAAAACAAATTTCATTTGATGAGAATAGGTTATACACCCTGATTCCAAGAGAGCTTGTACATTAAGAAATCCCATTTGGAATGCCTTTTCATCTTTCACATTTTCTTCCCCAATAGGTCAAAACTCTGCGTATGCACATTTTCACTGGTGTGCAGTTGGTTTGCCTTGCTATATTATGGATCGTGAAGAGCACAGCGGCAGCCCTTGCTTTCCCCTTTTTCCTGGTCATGTTGGCACCCGTGCGGCAAGTCCTGACGAGGATATTTTCGCCCTCAGAATTAGAAGCGGTGAGTAGCTTAGTGGTGCCCGTAAGGTTGATTTTGTAGATAATGTATGGTTCATTCAGGCCTAACAGTTCACGGGGGCAATTGCATCCGTTGCCCCTGCTCATTGCCTCGGTGCCCTTGAAGTGTTTCAGTAGAAATTAACATGTATTAATGTTAGATGTATGGATTACTACTTCGGATGATCATTTAATAGTCAATTTAAAATTAGTGGGTTTTTTTTAGATCCGTCTAGCGCAGTCATATTTTCATCATTATTTCATTGAGTAATTTTTCCCCATTTACACAGCTCCGGGGCCTGCTACCGGTTCACATCAAATGCAGTGATGGCCGAGTAGCATTGCCCAAATTCAGGACTTGCATTTTTTTTTACCCAGCGTTCATCGTGTTAGTTTTTTTTTCTGATTTTGGTTTCAGCAGCCAATTGCATCTCTGTTGAAAATTTTTCGTTTTTGTTTTTAGAAACAATAGTTAAAATTGTCTTCCCTTGTGTGTATTTCTGCAGCTTGACAGTGAGGAAACTGAGCAGGATGATGATGATGAAGAAGATGCGTATAAAACAGTTCACATGCCTGTGTGAAGCGCTTGGGAGAATTTGACGGGAAAGATAAAGCAAGAGTGTGTGAGAGAATGGAATTCTCCTTACATTACCACACATTTCAGTATATATGGAGAAATTAAAGGTAGAATACAGGATTGGTATTCATCGAAAAAACATGTGGTTTTTTTATATGTATCAGTCTGAAAGCTTACTGATTACGAAGTTCATACCAGTACCAATCTTCCATAGAAATATTTCTGTCTGAAATACTGTCAAATAGAATTTAAAGCCTCTGATAGGACAATGTGTTTACATGCTGAAACGAGTTCACGGTTTTTCACTATTTTCTCCTGACTGGGACGACAGGTTGAGCCCAAATTTTTACAGGTTTTATTTTTATTGTTTATATTGAATCACACAAAGTAAGAAGACTGCACTATCAGCTTTACCAATCTTTTACTTTACCTTTAAATCCAAGTTTAAGTCTTGTGTTGTGTGCTGTTGCCAAAGTTCAATAAATTTTCTCTACTCTATAAGAGTCAAATATCAATGCATGTGCTTTATTTTGCATATTGCTGACAGTGTAAAATTGTAAATTTTTGTAATGAAGTTTAAGAAATACTATTTTTTATAGCAGACGCAAAACCAAAATATTAGGCCTATATTATATTAATGGCCTCCCCGTCCTCTGTGCCCAGTGGCTCATAGACGTCCATTCTCATTTTCCACCTTTTGCTATCATGTGCTTGACCCCCTGACTTCATTCCAAGTTTTCCATCCAGATTCTTTCAGTTCCTCTTCTACCATCCTCCTCTATGTTGTTTCTAGTCTCCCGACCATCCTTCAACCATCTGGCTGCCAAGTCCAGGTGGTCATGCAGTGATGATCAGTTTCCATCATTGCATGACTCTATCAAGTTCCATCTTGGTTTTTTTTGTTTTTGTTTTTTTTGTTTGTTTTTTTTTGTGTTTTTTTTACTTCTTGACGTATTTTTGAGGTTTGGGTGTATTTGATGGGGTCTTCTGTTGGTATGATAGTTGGCCATGTCTGCAATTGGCTTCTTCAGATATTTAATATTGAAAAGAGTTAAGTTTGCTGTCACCGTTTTTGTTGATTTTCCACTATTTACAGCCATACAATAGTACCGGTCTTACAGTATTAAAGAGTTTGATCTTTGTTGTTCTTGGTGATACTGTATTGATCTCCATACTTCATTGAACTTAAGGCAGTTGTAGCTTTATTTATTCCACTAGTCATGTCCTCCCCACCTACCCCCTTTGCTTTGTTGTACCAAGGTATGCAAATTCATCCCCATGGCCTCAATGGTGTATGTAAGGGTATGTCCAGTATGGCACGTGCCCTGGGTGCCACTTGAAGGGGGCACCACTGTGCAGTTTCTGTTAAAGTGGAACAAGCCGTCCTCAGATAGTGAAAACAAATTATCTTTAGATGCATGGTCTGTCTTTTCAGAGGTTTAGACGGCAGCGCATTGTCTTTGCTCGCCATAGGCGGTAGGTACGCCGCTGCATGGCCTTTCTTCTAATTGTACTTCATCTTCCTTCCCATTGTTCAATCTCATGATCTTTGTTTTCTTTGCATTGATCTTCAACCCAACTCTTCACGCAAGGCTGGCCGTGCTATCAGATTTTCTTTGTATCTTGTGAATGACCTGAGAAGTCAAGGTTTGACACCAATGTCCATCTAATTCCAGTGTTGTTACCTCTGGTAGTATTCTTCATCACGCAGTCGGTAGTCGGTCAGGAGCAAGAATACTGAGATCACACAGCCTTGTTTCCCCCTGAACCATGTTGTTTCTTTACCATCATCCAAAATTGCACACTTACTGTCTGTTTACATTAACTTGACCAACTTGAATGTTTTTAGTCATACACCATATTGTTTCATAATCATAATCGCCCAAAGACTGTCCCTGTGTACAGAATCAAAAAGCCATCTGAAGTCCTTTAGTAATTGGAGCAACAAACCACAAGGGAAACCCACTAAACGTTTCAATTTCTTTATTAATTAAGACTATTATATTTAAGAGTATTTTGGGGAAACAGTTGACCCCCCAGTGTTGCACAATAGTGCATACAGGGTTGTGAATCCAGTGGGATGAAGGGCATTAATGTACAGATAATGTTAAGATGGACTGCTATATAGTGAACATAGCCATGTGGTACCTGCAGACTGTACATCTTAAAAGTTTCTTTACTGTTTCATGCCATCCACTTAAAGTTTGAATTAAGGAATACGTACTATTTTGCAAAAACTTTATCTCTAAAACTTTTGAATCCTAACAGTATAGTTAGAGTTAATATTTTCCAGCCTTATCCACAGATGCAGACCTTACCTGCATTCTCCGGACATTGATTTCTGAAAGTACTGGGCACATTGTAAAATATGGGTCTGATAACCAGTACTATCTGAAACAATCTCAAACCAAAGAACGTGTTTGTATTTGCATGGGCTTTATGCTATTGCTGTTTTGAAATAAGTGCCTTCTTGTTTTTACTCCCTTCTTTTTGGAACAGTACTAATTTTGTGAATTAGATTGAACTGAATTGATAGTATTGTTGAAATGCCTTTGGGGCAACCACCAGCCTAGTTTCCAAGTGGATGTGTGAAAACAGTTTTTGACTGTTGGAAGAGTGCATCTTCAGAAGCATGCAGTATTACCTGATCCTTCAATGCGTGGATTCCATTCCTTGTGTCTACTCGAGAGTATTCAATCACAAACTATGCATTACTCCAGAGGTTAGTCCTCATGGTATGTTTTGAAATGAAACACTGCAGCCGTTTCTATTTTCACACCAAGGGGAAAACATTCACAAGACAAGCACTCTGAATAAATTAATTCAGTTTTTTAAATTGGGGTAAACCTAGACATGAGTTTCACGCAGTGCATGGTCATGGTTCTTAGTCTTGACATTTTGATATTTTGATGAAAGTGCCCGTTAGTCAATCAACATTATTTCTGGCTCTCTAGAAACAATTGAGAAGCAACTGATAAAAAAAAAAGATGCACAACATTTGAGAAGAGTTTCTTGTGAGATTGTTTATATTTATTGTGCCTAATGAGGTGGGGCTCCTTATCACAAAACGCAATTCACGTAGACAAATCCTACTCTTAAACTTCTGTGAATTCGGCCATGTTTTGAAACACTGAGGATTTAAAATATTATATTATACAAAGTTAATAACCGTTACAAAACATCCATATATATGTTTAAGATGAAAAATATAATTAATGTTTTAGAAAGCACTTGTCCGTTTTCAGATGAGCAATTTTGTAATTGAAAGGGGGAAAAAAATAATAAAGAAATGGCCAACGTTTTCTATGGCACTATTTTTAAAGAAAAGAAAGTCAATCTGCTGAAAAGTTGCATGCCTGCTTCTTATGGTACATGTATTTTTTTCCTGAAAGAATTTATTGAATACCTTCAAAATAGTCATGAAGTCTACCTTTGGACAGTAGCAGCGATATTGATGTCATTTTGATGCTGCCAACAAGCCCTAAGGAGATCTTTTTTAATACAAAGTAGTTGGTAAATTTAAGCTAAAAAAATCAGATTTAATGATTGAAACAAAGTCCAAGCAGGTCACATAAAAAATAACTTGTACCGTCTACTCTTTGTGACTGGGTCCCTGCAAGTTCTTAAAAAGTAAATACAATTTTTGGAAACGTTTTCTGCATGGCATATTTTATGAAATTAGAAACACACGAATAAGTGAATAAATCCTACTGACTTTGTATCATTGGAATAGAAAAGGGAGAATGCTGAGCTTGCCCACTCTTGCTTAATTTAAACAGGTGTGTGATTTCTCAGATTTTGTCTTGATTTCTGGATTTTCTTAAAATGAATCACCAAAGGGAGAGAAAAATAGTCCGCATTGTTTCGGAACATGTATTTCTGGTGATGCAGACAGAGGCTGTAAACCTCCTGAATTGTAACATCTGAGAGGTTCCAGGTCTAGACTTGGAGGGAACCCAGGTCTGCAAGCCATTTTTCAGGAGTTTTCACATTCGTCAAAACTCGTCCATGTTTATAACTTTGGTTGTATTGTCCATGAAAAATTGTAATTTAGCAATACAAAAAAGTAGATCTAGTTCAAATACAAATACAAAAACTTACAAAGTGTAACGGTGCCAGAGTAATCATCTTCATCCCCCATACAACTATTACGCCCACGTGTCACTTAAGACATGTGCTCTAAAATGCAGGGGTTGTGGGTTCGAATCCCACCCGAGTCGACTTGATTTTTTTTTTTGCAGGACTCGGGGGGGGGGGGGGGGGGGGGGCAGTACACAGTGCTTGTCACACTTTGGTGTTTGGGTAAAACAAAAAAACTAAAACACAAAACCAAAAGAATGTTAACAAAAAAACTCCCCAGGCATCAGTTGTGATCTTGTTTTGAGAATGAATTAACTCTTCTATTTGTGCCTTTCGTTTATTAATGTGCTACATTCGATTTTTCTTAAAAAATCTGTAATCTGTACATGTACTGTTTCTGTGTTTGAAAAAGTAAATATAAATAACCATAGGAAACACATTGTTTCCTCCTATTTATTTTTGTACTAAACAATGTTTATAGGCAAAACATGCAGCTAATTAAATAATTGTGTTACTTTGTAAAGTACTGAACTTTAGGATGTTATATTAAAAGACAATCTATTAGGTTTTTTTAATGATCGTATTAAAAATGGTTTGAAGAAGTTATGGATATTTAACTGTTCAAACCATTATGATGGGAAACAATAAAAGAAATATGTATTGCGTTTGTGGTACATAATGTTGATATTGTAGACTCTTGAATAGTCAACAATTTGTATGTCTTGGTAATATTTCCCAATTTTGTGCATTTGTAAGGAAACAAGTGAAGGTATAATGGTGCATAATGAGAAAATACTGAGAAACTCAGCTCTATAAATACAGTGTTTTTTTAAATTATTTTAGATAACAAACTTGTACATTGAAATTTGTTATCTCTTAAATTGGCACTAATCATGCAGGGTGTGCCATCTTCTTTGTGACCGTTTACATGGTATTCTCTGTATTGATACGAAAAACATTTCCACCCCTGAGAAGATTGGTCGTAAAGAATACAAAGTTACAAGACGACTACAGTATTAAAGTTTGTTTGATACCATAGTGCCTGGATTAGTAAAGTCTAATGCAACATCCATGAAATGCTTCTTGAACTTCCCAGAAGAAACAATTACATGTACATTAAAGAATACACAAGGGACAAAGACAGCAAACAGTCTTCAGTAGCCCACTCTTTGGTTTGTTTTTACATTGAAAGGAAACAAATTTGATAAGAGATTACCACCCAAATCACCAAGTAATGCAAGCTGTTTATGCACTTGAATAAGGGGCTCACATTTTTCACATTTTTCAAGTACATTTTAAACATTTCGAGAGATGTTTGAAGACATTTCCTTGCAGATGACGGTATTACAGATTTTTTATCAGGTTGGCTTGTATCAGTACAGATGTTTAACCAGTTACGGATCACTTTTTGTGTTTGCTTTGCTGGCATTCAAAGTATTTTAAGTAAACAAAATATTTTGGCAATGTTTACTACTATTGGTCTCTGTGAGGAAACATAGAAAATTTGAAGTCTTAATTCCTCTTCACACTTATCTGACTGGTTCCGGATCAACTGAATCCATTCCGGATCACTTACATTAAGTCAACGGCACGGACGCAGAATGTGCCCCAGTACCTTCATGAAAAAAATATGCACAATATCAAAGCGTGATCCGGCCATGATCTGGAACTAGATCAAATGTTGCCACTCTTTTGGGTGCAACTTGCAACCTAAACATGATCACTTAAAAATACATCATAAACTTACAAACCATGAAGTTTGCTGGCATTTTGATAGTTTGGATTGTTAAAGTTGTTGCTACTTCTTCCAGCTAGCAGTGGTGAACACGAATGGCGCTTTTTCACGACTTTTTTCGTAACTTCACGTTTTCTACATTTTCAACCAAGTTTATGTTGGTAATTGCTCAAGTTCTTCACAAAGGTAGTAGTTGGGTTGATCAAAATTACACATTGGATTGGGGAATGGTTATTCTCTTCACAAGTAAAGTTTCAAATTATTGTCTTCAGCGGTAAGGATGAATAAAAAAAATACAATTTTCAGCGATGCAGAACTGGTCAAACGACTGTACAAACTTGAAAGCTTTTCAGTAACACTTCATCAATCATAATAGGCCCTAATCCCCCATTATATTACTTTTACACAAATGGTTAACTTCTAAACACAAAACTATTTCAATTGTAAAGTTAATCAATGATACATGTAGTTTTAACAATTACAAAAGATATTCAAATAACCGATCTCTGAGTATTGTTATGAAGATTAATTCCATAAATATATTTTCACATATAAAAATTGTATAAAACGACGAAAAAATGGTTTGAAACACAAGAGAATATACAACCTATTGTGACCCTACCATGTAAATCACACAACTGTACTGCTAGAATACCACATTTCAGATCTAAAGAAAATACAAACACAAAAAATTGTTAATGGCCTCATGTTTTGACCCTAGCAGAGTCTTTCTATTTCTCAAAGGCTAAAAATCAAATACTAACTACTTATCCATACATTTATACCATAACGTGTGGAGAGGAACATTTTTTGTTCAAAATTGCACAGCAATCTGTGATTGAGAATCATTACAAAGAGTCCGGTTGCAAGACTTAACAAGACGTGTTTAACAACGTCTCCTGGAAACCAGCACAAATAATCTTGACCGAGGCTGAATCCGATTTGATGGCTTCGCTATTGGCTATGGCTGGAACGCTGAAAAGTCCTATTCTTCAGTGTTGCCGTTGCAACCAACAGCCATAGCCGCAGCCAAAGTCACTGGATTCAGACACTGCCTAAGTCTCTTCCATCTCTGGAAATCTGACACAAGATTTTACTGAACAACATCAAACTCTTAACATTGGGAAATTTAAGCAATGCGATTGTGCACTGTACAAGGAAAGGTTGGTGGAAATATCATAAAACTGTCTTCTAATCCTGGAAGATTTGATCCGATTATCACGGAATGTTACATTATTTTTATCTACAAGAACTGAAAGGTCATTGCACTTTCCCACAGCAAATTAGTGTAACAAATCAAGGTAGAAATTCATGCCTTTTACCAGTTAATGGCTTAAAGCCAAAGCTGGGGCATTTCCAAGAGCTACAATTTCTGAAGGCGAAAATGGGTCATAACCAAAAACAGTTAGTACATACATTAGTACATGACATTAGTACATATCTTGAAAATTAATGTTCTTAAAATACACATCTTTTTTTTTTTTAATTTCAAGTAACTAAACTTGGTCTTTAGTCTTTATAATTTCATTAACAATATTGGATTATTACTATTGTTGGATTGGTGTGTTAAGTGTTTTGTTTGAAATGAATTCAGTCGAGACTTTTCGTTAGATTCTGAAATCCCCCAACTTGAAACCAAGCCTATCTGAGCCAATAACTCGTTTATGGTTTTTCTTGGGACGAATATACCACAGCGGCACAACCGAACCTGTGAAAACACTCCACGAATGACCTAACCTCAAACTCTGCCCGCAGTGAGGAGCGGGCGGTCACAAGTTATACAGCCTGCACTGGAAAAGCACTCATGGCCTTCCAAACTTTATAAACGTGCCATGTTTTAAATTGTCTTTTAAACGGCATCCATTATACATTTCTGGTCCGCTTATTGATCTGTACATGTTAAGTCAGAGACTACAGTTTTAAAATGCTGGAATTCATGAACTTCCATTCACATCATTGGTTGAATGTGTAATGATTTCATTCAAAGATTGCAGTAGTAGCAAGTTTAAATTGATGATAGTTCAAATCTTATACTACTGGATAAATGAGAAAAGTGTAGAAAAATATTGCAGTAAATAAGCCTTCTGGGCCCAATTTCGTGGAGCTGCTTCAGCAGCAAATGTTGCTTAGAAATTCTCTGCTAAGCAAAAACAAGCAGGATACCAGCCACAAATTGTACGTGTGGAATGGTATTTTGGCTGGTAACCTTGTTCTGGTAAGCATAATTTTATTGTGCTTAGCTCCCTTTTGTGCTTAAGCAGCTCTATGAAATTGGGCCCTGGGCTCGATTTCACAAAACATCAAGATTCATCTTAAAAGTAGAATACAGGATTGGAATTCATCCAAAAAATGTATTACTTGTATTAGTCTGAAAGCTTACTGATTATAAAGTTCATACCAGTACCAATCTTCCACAGAAATATTTTTGTCTGAAATACCGTCAAAAGTCAAGAAGAAAGAATCGAGGACCTCGATTTTAATTTTCGTTGTAACAATCAAACTTAAGGACAATGTGTTTACATGCTTAAAACTGCGCACGTTTTTTCACTATTTTCTCCTGACTCGGATGACAGATTGAGCCCAAAAATTTTCACAGGTTTGTTTTTTCATGTATATATCGAATCAAACAAAGTAAGAACACTGCTTTATCAATCCTATATTTCACCTTTAATGTGAGTTTTCTCATATCTCCTTTAGTGATTTGTACTGTGACATCACACTTTACTTAGCAATTAAGACTGATACACATCTTTAAAGATCAATCTCGACTCTTTGTGAAGTCGGGCCTAGATTTCCCTTTACATCTCCAAACACCCTTACATCACAGCGACAGTATTAAGTGTTAGTGTGTCCGTAGACTGGTCCAGTCACCAATGAATTGAAGTTAACTGACATGAACACATTAGTATGATCTCGCAGCACTCTGATGTAATTCAAGGAAGCTTTCTGCTCCTGGCTTGTGATGCCGAGATCACCATAGATCTGGGCAAGACCTCTACTATGAGCGTCCTCCACGATGGCTTGAGCCTCGGCAGATGCCCGTGACGTCAGCAGGGCTGCCTGAGCTGTCGCATTCTGGGTAATCTCCTCGGCAGAGTTTTCAATGTCCCTCACCTAGGTTTGAAATCCAAGTACGACAAAGTGTTTAGTTACATGAGGAGAAGGTAGAGCAGCACATTAGATGGTCAGTAGATAAGAAAGAAATATGTACTTCAAAAGGTGGTCTTCTTTATCATGGGTTATTATTATATATTTCTGGTAATGAAACCAAGGATGCCTCATAAGTGAACTTAATCACTGTAGCTCTCAAGCCTAAAGAAACCTGTAGATAAGGGTGCTAGCCATGTGAACCAGAAACACTGGGGTAAACCCCTACTCTTCCACGATGTAAGTGTTCTGGGTTCTTTAACGTGCACTACCCATCCTAGTACACGGGACCTACGGCTTAATGTCCCATCCGAAGGACAAAGCAATTATGGTAAAGTATCTTGCTCAAGTACACAAGTGCCGCGGCCTGGATTCGAACCCACACTCTGCGACCAACAACACCAGAACTTGAGTCCGGTGATCTTAACCGCTCGGCCACGACACTCCACATTTAACAGTTTGTCTTTAACAGTTTGTTTGCATTGATCCGATAAAGAATATAGACTCAGATCACACATGGTATTTGGCCCTTGGGAAAAAAAGTGGGAAATTTCACTGAGGACAAGGAACCGACATGGATGCTTTTATAGACTTTTCAGGCTATCGAATAACAATTTCACTGATTTTCTGAGGTCAAACAAATCGGAAATCAGATTGAAGTAGGAAGAATATCAGAGTAGAGTCATAACAGGATTTATTAGTCCAGAATTCATTACTTTCCCACAGCATTCGGTATACAAATATTGAGTGCTTCGTTGAGTGCTATGGTTAAACACTATGCTTCCCAAGGTGATCCCAGCACGTTCTATTTTCCCAAGGCAAAGACGTACAATTTTTTTTGAAGGCCTAATTTCCTTAATTGTTTTGTATTTTATATTTAATTTTCTCATTTTCTAGGCTAAATGTAAGTCTAGGTTTAATTCAATCTGATGATTGTGATGTCTTTTTAAGTTTGAAATAAACAAACCATTTATCTATCTAGCTATCTATGCAACTTAGAGGCATAGTACAAAATGACCTCTTTGTCTCTATTGTATTGTTTCACACCACAAAGCACAGCATTTGTATTCTTGTACATGTACATGTATCTGCATGCATGCAGAACTGTCCTGATTGATTGTAATTCACCCATCACAAGGCCCAAAGGCCACTCGAGGTGTGGGCTACTTTTTGAAGGGATAGAAACCTGCCCCTATGCGCAGAAACAAGACATGGACACAAGTCTCTCCACAGCACAGCTAAGAACAGGGAGGGGTAAATGAATCCATTGCGTGACAAACATAACTACCTCTTCCCCTATTTGAAGTAACTATAGTTAAGTGTCTTGCTCAAGCACACATCATAGTAACATGTGATCCTGAGGTCAATGACTTACTTTCTCTTCTGTTGACTTCCTGGCGAGCTGAGCCAGTTGTACGTACGACTCTCGTATACCGTCTTCAAGCTGCGTGAGGGTCTGTAAGTTACGGCTCAGTACATCATCGGGAATGTTAACATAGCCGAGTTGGAAGAAGCGCACATCAGCAAAGAACCCCTGGTCTTCAATGGTGCACTCTGCATATGGTTTGCAGTTTCTGACACAACCTGATGACAACAAAACAGAATCTAAGTACATCCCTGGGCTCAATTTCATAAAACAAAATTAGCAAAAGTTCTTGTTCAGCGTACTAATCTAGCCAGCAAAACTTTGTAGGTAATCTGTCACACATAAAATAGATTTCATTATATTACTGCTGTTAATATTTTTCTGCTAACTAAATTTCTTCGGTGCTCAGCTGCTTTGTACGAAATAAGGGGTAGTCCGATAGCCTAAGGCTTGTGAGCTTTAATAAAAGATTTGAGTATCCCAACACTAGACTTCAGTTGGGTTCTTGAGGTAAGCTGTCCAAGTTTGGTTGTATTAAATAGGAAGTCAAAATCTCAATATTTATTGAACGAATGGCTGGCTAAAGGGCGGGGCTTCTTTTCGGACCACACATGATTTTTCTGGGTATTCATAACACTGTAACGTCAGAGTTGTATCACAATGCCATTATTAATACAGAATAGAGAATTTGATCAGAGTCAGTTCCGGGGAAAGATAACACTTTAAAATTTTGGAAATTTAAATCAAGACTGAAATTTGTGATAATGAAGCTACGCAAAAACCATGGCTTGCGAAAGGATTTGTCGCAAGTTCTGTCTGCTTGATTTCTACAGTTTCCTTTGACCAAAGCCTGAAAGTTGCACTTGTTGCTAATCGACTCAGAGTAAAGCCCGATTCATACTTCACGAGAAAGCAAATTTTGGTGACGCAACAATTCAGTGTGTGCTGTTGGGCAATTGTGACGCAAGAAAATTCGCTTCGCTTTCACAACTGGCGTGAAGAATCAACCGGGCTTAATGCCTAACTAAGCAGCCTCCACACTCTTCTCACCAGTCATGATGCATGACTAATGATGAACAATATATTGCACTAACGACGATGTAATTATATCAAGTCAAATCTGATTAGAAAACATACCTTCTGGGGTGTTTTCACACTGAAACTTGCAGCAGTTTCCCTCTAGTCGTCTCTTGACAGCCACGAACAGTGCTTTCTCAATGTCGGCACGAATCTCCCCAAAGTCACGAGTGGAGAAGTCCTTGGTGGCGCCCTTCAATTCGTCAATGGCGTTATTACGTAGGATTTCCTTGTAGTAGACATCATACGTATCATGGAGACTCTTGAGGTCTCTTTTACGCAGAAAGTACTGAAAAGTACAGTCTAAGGTCACCTGAACACATCACAAAAGGCTACATAGTAGTTTTGAACTATCAGTTTAATAAGTTAACAATCTTATGAAATGTGTTATAGAAGCCTGGGCTGGAATACTCTTGCTAGTGACCTGAAACCACAGTCGGCTACACTGTGCAGTCAGCTCTCGTTAATACGAGCTCGGAAGATACGAGACTCCGTTTTTCACCAGTCCCAAACTGTCCCACGCATGTTTCTATGTCTGAAATTATACTTATTCAAAACCCAAACCAAGACAGAGAAAATCAAGCCCTTTAAAATTAAATACATTTAAAAAAATTCAACTACAGATTATCCGGATCCAAAGCAAAGAAATTTATTACAACTTTCAAGAGCTACATGTAGGACAAACTTACAGGAATTTCTGCAGAGAGTATCCCCTTACCTCTAATCTATCGCTGGTAAATACAGCAATATTAGACAACTCAACCAGATGGGCATCGGCTTCAAATATCTTAAATTCATGATCAATCCCTATCAGGTAGTGGCCGCTGGTGTAAACAGTGTCAGTATCCACATTCCCTGTGGATTTCCTTCGATTGAAACCATACTGAAAAGCAAATAGAAAGCACTTTAGACACAAGGCCAACTCAGAGAAATTACCTGTGTCAATATTTTGTTTCGGGTATCTGGGTGTATTTTCTTTGGCAGAATGGATAGGCGTATTTGGCTCATACGGCATAAGCTGGACAGCTGACTCTTTTTTCCCTGTTTGATAACGATATCTTCCATTAGTTCCATTTCACATTAACAAAAACACTTTCCCGGCAATCAGGCAGGGACGTCTACTGGATTACATTTTAGTAAAAAGAAATGCTTAGAAACACTGCGTATGAAGCCCATTATAAATATGTTAATTATTTTATCATTACTAATATGTACTTGAAGTGTATTTCATGTACATATCCTTAATCTTTGCTGAATTTCTGATTAACAAAATTAACAATTGCACATTTCTTCAAATTTCACTACTCCCTTGTGTCTTTGATTGTTCCCAACTGAATAATCAATCACCCACATTTCCGAAATAAGACAAATTAGATTCTTTAGTTACATCTCTGGCACATCTACAATAAGTCCAAACTCCTTACCTGGGCTCGAAATTTACACTGGATGGCAGGCCCAAGGCCAGTGATTTTAGCATCGGGCAAGTAAACTCACAGCCGGACAAGTCCAGTGGTCTTGTGTTTTTCAATTGAATAATAATGCCTTACTGTGTAATGTCTTGAACAAAAACAAACTACGTTCCAATGTTGACTTGAGTCTGATGAATATCTTTCAATGAGACAAATTAGCAGGGTTCTCCCCCTGCACAAGCTAGCGTATCTGGTCGATACGCGCAAATTACGGGCCGATATGCAAAAATTACGGCCAATACGCAAAAAAAAATTTAAAATATATATATATATATATATTTTTTTATTTTTTAGAATTTTACATCAAATTCACAAAAAACCTACCATAAAACCATTTTAAATGCTCCAGATTGCACAGTAGAGCTTTTCAAACCAAACATAAACATTAAATAAAAACAATCCAAGGACCTGCTACCAATTCAGTGTGCTTCGGCCACACTTTCAAAATTTGGGCCCAGGATGCCACACAGTTTTGAAAAATCCTGGGGAGAACCCTGAAATTAGATAGTTTTTCTAGCTTGTTCAAGTAAAAACATGTTAAACTTTGTTGAAAGATTTTGCTCATTTTGATTCTGGCCCAGTAAAAATGTTGAGCTACAAGCCCTGCAGTCTTGCGGATTCTCCCCTCAAATTTGAGCCCTGTGACTCACCTGATAATACTCAACACCATGGAATGATGACGGTATCAGAATAACTATCAGCAAGACTACAATGCATACTATGACTACAATGATCTTGGCTGCATCCTCTGACCCCATTCTCTTCCTGTCTGCACCAGTCGCCTTAATCAGTCACAACTGGTGAAACAATCCAAGCACACAGAACAAATAAGTATTCCAGGTGGATTTTAGATTCAAGGGATGATGCAATGTACATGTACACTATACATGATGGGGCTTAAGTACGAAGAAGTTGCATCTACACCCAATGTTCTTGTTCAAGGGAACTCTTGAACAAGAACATTGGCTGTAGATGCAACTTCTTCTTTCAGCTTTAATGACATCTCGTTTGTGTTTTCACGAAGCGACGGGCATATACCCGTCGCTTCGTGAAAACACAAAAAGCGTAATTTCGGGATGCCCGTCCTTTTCATAATTTCTCGAATAAATCATAAATAAATTGATGAATTGATCATAAAAATTTATCATATTTGATGAAAGTTTAACTCATAATAAATCACAGGAGGAAAGTACAGACTTAAAAGAATAAGCATTGTGCTTTTGTTTTGCAGTTTTGAAATGTGATGATGCTCTTGTGTGATTGTCTCCAAACACAATTTTTTTCCAATTTGACATGCCCGTCCCTTCGTGAAAACATTGACGATCTGAAAGATAACTTTCTTTTAAACTTGATATGGCATGGATACAGCTGTTCATTTTCTCATGGCAAAGACCTTAAGGGATTCAGGGAACCCAACAAAGTGCGGTTATTGAACCCAAATTTGGGACTGGTGCTCGATCCCTTACAATACTGTAAAAAGGGTCATTCCATGCCAACTCACCTGGGCCCAATTTCATAGCGCTGCTTAACGGTAAGCAAATTTTCGTGCTAACTATAGCAAAAAAAAAATTGCTTAAGCTTAAGTGTATTTCACAGGTTAGCAAGAAAATTAGGCGGCCAGCTTGCGCGTTCACCAAGGACTTGCATTGTTACGTCATTCATTTTCCTACAGTAAGCACCGGAAGGTTAGCATGCCTTTTCCTGTGCTTACGGTTAGCAGCACTATGAAATGGAAATCGCACAGTAAGCACAAAATCGGCCGTTAAGCAGCTCTATGAAATTGGGCCCTGATGGGTTGGCAGTGACCAACTCAGATTTTGCTAATTCTTTTTTTTTTTAACAATCCTGTATGGGTGCAATGAACAACAACAACAAAATTTTAGATTCCTACTCCTTACAGTTTCTGAGATATGGACCCCTAAAAAATTCAGGCCCGCCCCTTCTAATTGATTTTTTTGTTTTGGGGCATTTTTGGAGGACTATACGTAATTCTCCAAAAGGAATCAGGGAGATAAGGTATGTTGCTGGCATCCAAACAACTAAAATCTGCTGTCAAAAGTAGTACAGAAAAAAGTAGACCAAGTATCCAGTAACTGAGGCGCTGAACTCTTTTTTGAGATTTTTGACATTATCGGTCGTACTCGTACTAGCTACTACTAAACTAGCTAGCTAGTGCAACCGATAATGTCAAAAATCTTGGCGCTGAACTTTTTGAAAGTTTTGACACTATCGGTCGTACTACAGTAGCTAGTACGACCGATAATGTCAAAAATCTCAAAAAAGGAGTTCAGCACCCCAGTTACCATGGTTACTGGGTCTAAGAAAAAAGGGAGAAATAAAGTGGTTGCCGGATACAGCATTTTTGCTGGGAGCAATTTCAGTTAAAATTGACCGATTGGATTATAACAAATTTCACGGTGTCCAAACTAATAAAAGGCTGACAGGAGGGCAAGTTAGGGGGGTAAGATGTTCCACCCCCAACGGCACTTGCTCAGCTATGTAAAACAAGTATACTTACGTCTCTCCACGAATACAAATGTGTAGAGTAGTACTAGTAGTTACTGACAGTGGATTATGTAGAACTAGAAATAGCTCTTGTTTGATGATGTGCGCCGTGACCTTCCTATCCTTTCTTCTTCCGGTTACCTAATCGACGACACACCTCACAACAAGAGGGCGCACTACTCAGGGCTCGTCACTTGCCCTTTTCAAAACCACAGCTAAGGCGTGGGCTTCGGCTTAGGTTCTGGCTTAGGCTCCGTCCGCCTCTTTGAAAGGCACGCACGAAAAGCAAACGTTCTCAATGACCGATGGAGCCGTATGTGCACCCCTAGTTTCGAAAAGGGCCAATTACAGCCGCAGATAAGTTCGTCGTAGGGTGGCGCTCCGCATGCTGAACGCTATTTTCAAATAAACATAATTTTACATGGTATAATTATGATAATGTTGGGCGCAATCTTTGAAAATCGCGCAAATTTTAAAATTTGCGCACTGACGCTGCGCAAATTTTAAAATTTGCGCACCATGGCTGCGCAAATTTTAAAATTTGCGCAGCGAGCCATTTTGAGAAACGAAAATTTAAGTCTGCCCTCATACAATTCCATAATTGCGCAACAAGTGGGTTTGACACGAACTGTACGTTCTAAATTTGAATTTGTCACTTTTGTACGATTTCACTCCTTTTCCTCCCCCTGATAAACTATGGAAGTACAGGAACGTTAAAGCAGTTCTGGTTAAAGGGACAATAAAAAAGTCCTACATGTATTATGAGTTGGTATCATAATAATGGTTGGAGCATAATTACGACTTAATAACTCATAAATATGAGTTAGCATCTCAAAATTCACATTATTATTAAATATGAGTTAGTCAAAGTAGTAAGTGACTTATTATAAGTTGTAAAATGAATTTTATCTCATAATATGTGAGTATAGTCATACCTATGACTTAAAGTAATTCATAATGAGATACTAACTGATAATCATGACTTAAAGGCATTGCATACGTTTGGTAATGACTCCGAAAATTTATGGCAATAAAAACTTACTTGGTAAGAAGTACAGCAGCTCTGGACAGTATAATGCATTTTGAGAAAAAATTTTCACTTTGAAGTACTGCGGTTATGGAAAAATATATCAGTTTTCATCCCCAAAGATTTGAATCTGAGAAGCGTTATGGCCGTAACGCTTCTCAGAATGTGTATTCCAATGACGGATACTTCTTCATCGTGAACACAACCGCTCCAGATTTTTGGCAATATCTCAAAAACGCTGCCACCATTTCAAATGAAATTTTCACAGGTTAGTTTTATGGTATATATCTACAATTAGATAGGTTTAAAACAGACACTAGGCTCCAACTACCAAACGTATGCATCTCCTTTAAACTATCTCATAACTATGACATATTAAGTCATATTATGACTTATGCGACACTAACTCATAATTATGACTTAATTTATTTTATTTCCCCCATCATGTTCCTTTAATGCTTCCGTAATAAACAGACCATTGAGTCTGAGCATAGAACAAGATGGTTTGAGAAACCAGTGCTTGTTCCCAAAATTCCTTGGATTTATAGACAGGGAACATTTTTACCCGCCATCAGGGCGCGCATGGCTTCGTTCCCTAGCTAGCCATCTGTATAATTTCAGTCTTCTCCTGGGATTGTTATTAAACTTGCTACAAAAGTTCACCCAGTTTTGCTTGAACCATGGGGAAAAAAATAAAAACAAAGAATTGGCTTAAAAGTACTGTGGTGTAACTAGGAAGGGGGACATTTACAATATATAAAGACAGTGCTGTATAACTTTACAGTCACTGGTGTTTGGAAGAAAGACATGTGATTTTGTTCATCTAGTTTTCCACTTAAATAATCTGGACGAAAGGTAGCATCACACCACTCAACGAAATTAATTTCATCAACAACAACCCCGCCATCGCCATCAACCCCCACGGCCGCCATGTTGATTTGGCGTGTCCCGTCAAATATTGAAGTATTGACCGTGTAGTTCGTAACATCATCCCGCCAAGGAATTGTTCCACGCAATGCATTTGGTGGCGAGCAATTGATATTTACGTGCGCACGCGCAAATTTTAAAATTTGCGCGACTTTCAAAGATTGCGCCCAACAATAATATTGATTACATGATTTTATGATTGATACCAAGGTGATTGATCAAAGGAACGGGAGAGAGATGTAATGTTTAAAACTTGAATGTTGTGGACAATTTCAAATTAAGAATGAGAAGTTCGATTGTGAGCCATTTTTGTAGGGTTTGGATTTATGTTTCATAAAATGAAAGATTAAAAATGGCTCAATCATTCGTAGCATTTGAAATATTGGGCAATGAATGCAATGATATAATCATCGGACCATAACGGAAACCGAAACCGGACGTCGAGGTGGTACTACAGTAAGGTAGGCCGACTCTCCATGTGGTTGATCGATCAACTCTTGTTAAAGAGATAAAGAAACTATGGCCACTGCTTCGCCTGGAAGGACTGCATCAAAAAGAGGAGCTAAAGAAATGCCTGACAGAGTTGATGAAAATAATGCCAAAATTGTAGCATTTTGTCTTCTTCTTCTCTTGCTTGCTGGCCACGGAATCAACTACCTTCTGTACGGTAAGCAACTAGCAAGAAGTAACAAACATGTTTTATTACCGAAAAGGACATGTTAATGTTATTGTTACTGTTAGTGTTAGACCTTTGTACGAGCATGGAGGTAGAATTGGTACGAGTGTGCTTTGTTGGAGACTGCAGGCCTGAGGCACTTGCCCCCCCCCCCCCCCCACCCAATAACAGGCAGGGCCAGGGGTGCTGAACTCCTTTTTTTTTTTTTTTTTTGACGACCGATAATGTCAAAATCTCAAAAAAGGAAATCAGCGCCCAAGTTACTGGGTCTACCCCCCCCCCCCCCCGCCATAAATTTCCAGTGCCCCACCAGGTGCCCCCATGAAAAATTGTAGATACAGATGTAGGCCCCCTAATTCATTAAAAAACATGGTAGCTGTGGCTGTGCCCCCCCCCCCACCCCCCAGTGAAAAAATCCTGGCTAGGCCGCTGGTTAGAGACCCTCTCAAGAGTAGCAGTACTTAGCACATTTCCTTTTTAAGAGCAGTGTCAGAGTGTTGTAAAATGTAACTTGTAGTTGTTTAGTCGAGACTAGCCCCTTATAAGACCAAGACCAGCAGGCCTAAGACCAAGACTGAGACCAAGACCAGGAGAGTCGGTGACCGAGGCACTGTACTTACTCCTTTTTTTAAATAGATTTTTACATTATCGGTCATGCTGGTACGACCAATAATGTCAAAATCTCAAAAAAAGGAGTACAGTGCCCCAGTTACTGGGTCTACAATGATACATTGTGCTAATTTTGTGCAGCCTTTTAAATTAAACTATGTCTTATTAAAAACCCTTGTACGTACCAGTGTTGTAACCTGAGGGGGTGGGGGCTGGCGCTCTCCGCTCAGAACCCTTACCCCCTCCCCCTTGCCTCCCCCTATGAGATCAAAAAAATGTGCAAATGAATAGTTCGTACAAGTAGCTTAGTACATTTCAACAAAATTTGTACACCCTGCTTTTAAATTTCTTTAAAGTTTGACACCTTATTTTTAAATCGACTTGACTCGAGTACTCTCGATTCGAAGGTGCATAAGGTACGTACATGTACATTAATAACATAGTTGTGTGCAGCACAGCCAGGATTCATGCAGATATTTTAGATAAATAAGCTCTTAAAAAGGAAGTCAGCTTATCAGCTGAAAAGTTGTATGTGTAATAGTACACAAGGCTCTGTTTTCACTAATGGTTTCATAATTTATGTGTACAAAATGCTGACTTCCTATTTAAGAGCTACATGTAATTTATCTAAAATATCTGCATGAATCCTGGCTGTGCTGCACACAACTATGTTATTAATGTACATACCTTATGCACCTTCGAATCGAGAGTACTCGAGTCAAGTCGATTTAAAAATAAGGTGTCAAACTTATTTAAGAAATTTAAAGAAATTTAAAAGCAGGGTGTACAAATTTTGTTGACAAGTATACAGACACAACTTGACACATTGTGAATATTTTTACAAGTCCATAAACCAGAGTTTATTTTGTGCAAATAATAGAATCGATTTTGTTTGTTTTCTGTTGTGAAAACTTTGGATTCAAACTGCCTCTAGCTGCCACTGGGCAGTCTCGGTGGTCTAGTGGTAAGACATCTGCTCTAGAATGGCAAAGGTAGTGGGTTCGAATCCCACCGGAGTAATAGGCCTATGCCTGTGGAATTTTGTTTCTTCATAGGACTTGGGAAAGCACATCAGTGTATGGGTAAAACACAATTAAAATTCCTTATCCCCGATGCAAATTTAGGTCAAGTTGGTTCATGTATGATACATTACATGTGCGTAAATTGCTAACATGTACCACTGTTTTTGTTTAAATAACATACATAAAATTTTGTTTCAACCTTAAAGAGTAAACAATCTGTAATTTTTGCTTTGAATAGTAAAACCAGACAATCATGAAGGAGTAGGAGACTATCATTTGGAATTTGAAGGAAGGGAACACATTTTTGATCCTATAGTTTGGCTGTAAAATGTATTTTACTGTATGTAAATATCTAGATAGTCTTATGAAAGATATATGACTCATGCATGCGATTAGGAAAACAAAGAATTGTGAAGATATTGTCCTGATTTATCAGTGCCCAATTTCATAGAGCTGCTTAATATCGGTAAGCGCATTTTTCTGCTTACCATAGCAAAAAAATTTGCTTCAAAAAGCGTAAACGTATTTCATCAGCGTTTGCTAACTTAAGTACACAAACAAACTGCGTGGGCAACATAAAAAGTACCGTCTGCTTAAGGAAAAAATCCAAAAAATAACAAAATGGCAGACAAAGTCAACAGAGTCCCGGTGGCTAACAAATTAACAGATTAATTATTGATGGAAATATTAAAGTGTTCTGATGGAATTGTGTCACTTCAGAAGGCACCACCCTTTGGTCCATATAATAAAGAGACACACAGCCAAAATGAAACTTTGTATTACATTGTTGCAATGTTTGATCAATGTTCTTTGGAAAAACTAAAAGTTTTCACAGTGTGTTTCATGTACACATTGTAGAACTTTTGTTCTGCAGATGTTTCATTATAGAGTTGCTGTACATTGTATTTTTAAGACTAACTAGCATAAAGATAACTAATGGATCATAAAGTACGTTTCTTTTGTCATTATATTTCTTTTTAAAGATCAAGGTGAGTCATAATAAAAAATGTGTATGTCCATTCCCTTTCTATTCTACAGTATTGCAACGTTAACGACGTTATTTTTTCCCAAGTTTGATTTGCTTTGGCAAAACGTACACACCGTGTAAAAAACATGTAGACTGTGTACAAAAAAGGTCTAAAAACATCTCCAATGGGTTTTCCCGATTGCTATCGAATCACAGGATAATTTGGTCGGCGATTTTGTCTGCGTCCCGCCCTACGCAATACCATTTTGCTGATTTTCTCGACCGAAAATAAAATGGCGTCGAAAATACATTGAAATAAGCACAAGATTCGTCGGTAAGTGAACGTTTGGGCTTGCTAAGGGCTTTAAGCAGAAAAAGGTTGCTAACCTGTTTTATGAAATAGAATTATTGCTAAGGCACGCACCGTAAGCAAAAACATCTGCTTTCAAGTTTGATGAAATCGGGCCCAGGTCTAGCCTATCAAATGAAAACAATTCAAATCCCAAACTGCATGATAAAAGGTGCCACAATTTTACAAAACATTGTTCTCATGCCTAATACTTCACAGAAGCAACGTACATGTACATTGCAGGTAATTGTACCCTTACAGTCCCAAATCCTTCTAAATCATTTTGTCAAAATGAAGGAATTTGAAGGCATTGGGCCCTCAGGCTCAAACATCCAGTGCTTATCACAGGACCAAGCATTCCAAGAATGTCTTAATTCCAAACATGGTGCATCAAACTGCTCCATGGTTCAAACAACTTGGTGTGGTGTGACGGAGAAGAGGATTGAAGGAATTTGGCCACATGCTGGCAGCAGCGTAGCCAAGGGAGGGCAGCGTGGGGGGGGGCACAAATTTCCAGTGCCCCCCAGGTGACCCCATAAAAAAAATGTTAAAAACATGGTACATGTACCTGGGCCCCCCACTGAAATACAATGCCCCCTGTGCCCCCCCCCCCCCCCCCCCCCCCCGTAAAAACCTGTCAGAGTTTCCGTGCAAACTTAAATCTGCGCAGGGCGCGCAAAAATTTCATGGCCCGATTGAAATCTGCACGCGTAGGTTTAAACCTGCCCGCCTGACATCACACGCAAACTTCAAGCCTTGCACAAACTTCAAGCTCCAAGAATAAGTTTTTTGTGGGGGTTTGCTCACGATCGAATCAATTCAATTCAATTCAATACAATACAACATTTAGTTGTAATCAAAAGTCAGTTTTGCAACTTAATGTTTCATCACCGTAAGTTTGACCAAAAAGAATTAAAATTCAAAGCTAGTGAAGTTAGTGAATATATTTCATTTTTAATACACTGATATTAGCTGTTAGTGTTAACATAGTTTCAGATAAAATTTTGAGTTTGATTGTTTTGGAGTAATCGTTATTTGTCACCCTCAGAAACATTACTACAGGATGCCTACAATCATCGGGCATGTAACAAATATTTATGCATGTAGTTCATGCTTCTAAATCCAAAGCCACGCATCCACACTTACCATCTCATTTTATGCCATGCAGTTCACACTTATCATCTCATTTTATGCCAAGCAGTTCATGACAAAGGCAGCGCGCAATCTTCATCCGCACAGGCAAATTTAAAGCTCGCAAATTTGACCCACGCAAGCTTGAAGATTGCGCGTGCAAGCTTGAAGCTTGCGCGAGAGGCTAGATTGTGCTCGATACATTGCCTTGGTGCCCATTGAAATGTTCCAATTGAATTTGGTATAAATGGAGCTGCCCTTCACTAAGGAAAAACTGCCTTTACCCTTACAAGAATGAAGTATCAGACACTCTGTATTCCATAATTAAGTTGATCTACAAATGTATGTCAACCCAATCAACTTTCCAATGTTGACCACCTGTTGCTCATTTTTATGAAGTTGTTCATCAGAAAATGGTTGTTTAACAAATTTACTTTTTAAGAAAAAATGCTTGGGAGTCCAGTTGTAAGCAATCTGCATTGCATTTTGTTTTGACTTTGGACATGTTCTTATTACTTTGCATAATTTTTAAAGGCTTAGCAATTTCAACTTCTAGTACATAACTTTATGAAAGTACTGTATTTAGTTTAACAATGTTACATGTCTGTAATTTTTGGAAAATTGACCGCGGCTAATTGATTTTCAAGCCGATACGTGCTCTAGGGTTTATATTCCAGGTTGCTTATTTATACAGCCACTTGTAAGGTAAACTTAAGAGCAGTTTTGACTCAAATTAAACCTGGCAAAATTGGCCGGCTGCGATTTAATTATTAACATTTTATAAATAAACAGGGGGGGGGGGGGGGAAAAAAACTATCACAAATTCACTTGCCAAGTCTGTACTTGCCTACAGTTGCAAAATGTCAGTGCTAACGACTACATGCTTGTGTGTTCAACCCAGTGGTCTTTTTCTGTACTCATTTGAATGGTGCATGTGCACTTTCCTTACCGGGCACCACTCTACGAATCACTAGTCTTGCAAACAAGGACTCTTCTGTGCAAATTTGGCCATGTTCACAGACTGCAATAACGGTGTGGTCCTACAAACATAAATTGTAAACAACAGGAGGTGTGACAAGAGTCCAATGAGAATAATAAGTGACATGAGGAAAAATTCTTGGGGCTCGTAATTTCGGAAAATTTACAGCAAATCAAATGCTTTGGGTTGTAATCAGTCAATGTTATGTTTTTGATATAGTAAATCAATGTCTTTAAATCTTGTTTTAATGATTTTTACGTGATGCTGCTTGTATTCCTAGTGGCTTACATATTCTAAAATTTGCAGTATGTGGCACTAACAATGATTCATGAATAAACAGAGATAAGGAGATGAACCAGAGATGACCTGTACATACTAACATGTACCATGGAGGTAGAATTCTACCTCAATCAGTTACTCTTTCCCTTAAAGCCCCAGCTCAACATTGGTAAACTGACTGTAAATGCTTCAATTCTTTGCTCAAATCAAGATACTTGTAATAAAACCAACCAGTGAAAATGTCAGCTCATTTCGTTGGTTTGTTTGGTAATTTTTTCTACGCATTCCTTTAGGCAGAGTTTTCGTCTCACTGAGACGAAAACTAATTTTGGATCTTATTTTATTTATTATTTAAAAAAGTTTTCTACCATCATTATCTTCATACCATGTAAGGTACATATAAATCTGTGAACATTTACATGTGTACTATTTTTATTCTTACCAATGTTGAGCTGGGATCCTAACATAGCCCTTTTACAAGAGTAACTGATTTAAAAATGACAGGTTTTTAATCTCTATTCATAAATTCTCAAGACAGTTTAGGCATTCCTATTGGTTGAAAGGTGGTCACATGACCATGTCTACCTTGTATTAAACGGCTGATAAATACACGGCTGGAGCTGTTTAAGACGGATTATTTTAGTCTGGTTTTCTGCTTTGATACTCTAACACTAGAAAATGTGTAAGAAGAGGCGCGAAACAGACCCATAGTGCAAAGCTGGGCTCCTTAAGGTAACGTTACAGCAAAAATCAATGCAAAGAGAGCAAGGTTTGTTGTGTCGTTCTCTGAAAACACAACTTACTATATTTAAAGAAACTGAAAACCATTTTTTAATAACTTCATTGGTTTTCCTGGTATTCATAAATTAAATCTGAGGATTTGGGGGGCTTGTGCACTAACAAATTGGTTTAATTTTATGATAATGTAATAACCCACTGAATATATGACTTATTTTTCTGCGTACTTTCCCATTTTACATAATTAGGTGTAACAATCATATTTTGTGAAGCATTTGCTGAAACTGGTTCTAGTATTTTCAGGAGAAATTGCTGAAATCTACTCACATTTGAATGTAATTCCGTTACCATAAAATAGAAAAAGTTTATCTCATGAACTTGATTACTGCTTAACTGTTCTGTAATTGTCAAATCTCTTCCTTCATCTGATTCCTTAAAACCTCACATAATGTGTTCTGGAATATTTCTACTTATTCTGCCCAAAACTGTGGTAACAGAATTACATGGTAACGGAATTACATTTTGGTTTCACAGGGTGAGGAATGAGATCCCTGTTTTATAGGTGATTAGATTATTGTCAAATTTCTGAAAGACACATTTTGAAAGTTTGTCTGGCCAGAAGTAGACAATATTGACATTTTTACAGGTCCAACAAACACTCAATGAGCCACAAATGGACAGAAGAGGCACCCTGAACTTCAAATAAAGAAGTAGATCTTGCACACTTTAATTAGTACTTTGGTACATTTTGTAGCCTTGTTGTAATACATGTAGGCTTCATTTCGTCAGCAATTTCACGAAGTGCCAAAAAGTCCCCTGCAGCGAAAAATGTATGTTTGGAGAAAACCGCGTTTGAAGTTAAGCTTATTTTCAAATCATCGGTAGGTAGACTATTCGCGATTCAATCTTTAAAATTTTTGCATGTTAGGGAAGTAGAGATCCCAAATCAAACAAATCTAGTTTCAATTTTGTCCATAACGGGTTTAATTAATGAGTAATTATTTAATTAATGAGATTGTCTCTTCGTGAAAACGGTACAAAACGTGGTCTGTGTGCAGCGCGCCGTGTATAAACTTTTTAGCTGTTCGTGAAAACGCAAAAGCCGGAACACTATTTGGCTCTTCGTGAAAACGCAAAAGCCGGAGCACTCATGATTGGCACTGTGCCAGCTGTATAATCTACACGGCCACAAACTGGTAAACAAGTTTTTGGCTCTTCGTGAAAACGCTATTCCGGGTTCTTGGGGTTTTTGCCCTTCATCATCTTAGCATAATTAAGAAACCAGATGATTTTGAGACCTACAATTTCGTAAATTGTTAGATAACGATCAACTAAATCGAAACCACAAAAAAAATCAAAATGAGTTTTTCATCGATTTTTCCAAGTTTTTGGCACTTCGTGAAATTGCTGACGATTTCATCAATTACATGTACTTACCCACTTTCCAACCTTGCAATTAAGCTTTGATTAAATGTTAGTTACAGTGATTTTGACAAATCAAAGCTTTAATTGAAGATGGTGTAGCGATTTTGCATTCTAACAGATTATGCCTTTTAGGAAATTTTGCAGTTTTCACTCTGGACATTTGTTTTTTCTCAAGTTATTTAACCACTGTTGCCAAATGTATTCCATTACCAACTTCAGCTTAGGTTTTGTGTAGTTTGTAACCCTGTTGTGATCCATGACTTAGGATTGTAATAGTTATACTGTATCATATTTCAATAAGTTAACTGGCACATCCAAATTCAAACTTTCGGTTTCAGTAAAATTCAGAATGCTTTATAATTTTCTGCATTTTCTTTGCACTGCACCACAATTTCCGGCTTTTCATAATTTGTTGTGTGCAAACCTCAATCATTTTGTCACTTTAGGTTATATGTAATATACATGTATTTAACATGTCTTATAGTGCCAGTTGTGGTGACATTGACAAAAATATGGAAGGTAACTTGAAAAATTTGGAACCACGAGTAGTGTAATTCCGTTACCATATACCATTCTTTGTGCAGTGAAAAAAAATTTAATCCTTGAAATGAGCTAACACTCAGGATTTTCATGCCATTAACAACACGGACAAAGATTAACTTCAATACAACTACCACACACTGCTACTTTCATGAAAATTTCATGTCACTTCACCAAACATTAGTAGTACCTATATACTCTTGTATAAATTCTAATTTAGACGTCTACAGAGGACTTGTTTCATGGTTAATATCAAAGTTGAAAACATTGACAGTGTTTACACAGGCATCTCAGAAGAATTGTGTGTCAAGAATTTGCATTTTTCTGGGTGAATTTCAGAAGATGTAATTCCGTTACCATTTTTGTAATTCCGTTACCACTGACTTCATTGGAAAAATGTTCAATTATGAAGCAAATGTAAAAACATGTTTGAAACAAATCCTACCAAAATAAAGTTGACATCATAGATAATGAAATTAAACATCAATTTAGAGTAAAGGTGTAGTAGATTTCAGAGGAATTTATTTCAAACTTAGAGTTGAAAAAAACCCTCAATTTTCTGCCGTAATTCCTTTACCAACATATTTAGGTCTGGCGTCTTTACACATGTGTGAGAGTTCAAAGATTTTACTTTTCATGGGATAGCATGGGTACCTCTGCAGCTTATAAAAGTGTTGGAAATTAGTTAGGTTATAAGACTAGTGCACAGGATGACAAATTATGAGCAAAAAATCTCTTATTTGTAAATCCGTTACCGTGGATTTGCCCAGAAGACAGGAAACACAATAAAAGGAACCACTTACATGTATCTACATGGGGGTACATGTACCGTCACGTTTCCAGTTTTTGCAATAGTTGTAACATTTTGTGATAAGATTATCAAATTTTTTAATTACTCTCAAATTTCCTTCAGCAAATTGAAGGAAAATGCAAGTTGATTTTTTCTGTCCAGATTTGATGGAATTGTGAGGGTGATTGAAAAAAAAATAAATAAAAAAAAAACATCGAGTGAATCAACTCAAATTATTTTCAGTATAAGCCTGCTATTCATTCACATGTTGTAACACTTTTGGGTGGTTTCATGGACTTAAAAAACAGTTGCAACCATTGGAAAAACTGCTACTGTGACGGATGCAAAATTGCCCCCTTTGTTGTGTTTCCTGTCAGAAGCCAGATTTTAAAAGCTTAATTGACTGAATTCAATCTGTCTTTCAATAAAGGTCTTTGATTTTGAGTCACAGTAAGCAATCAGTTCAGTCATTTATGATTTAGTCGGAATTATGTCTTAACCAGTTGCCGCCAGGAATCTTCCATTTTTTCCCGTCCAGCCTGACAGAATTATTTTTCTCAGAATCACTGGAATCACTTTTCTTTGAGAGTGAGTAACGCTATCCAAAAGAAACCTTGACTTGACATATAACCAAGAGAACAAAGATTCTCTTTAAAGCACCGGACTTTTTGTTTTCTCTATCAAGAAAATGTCAAATTCACGCACTGTGAATTGAGAAATCTCTGACATGGTTGGGTACTGAAAGGATTGGTACTGAAGGATTGGTACTAAATGATTGGTACTAAATCCGGAAACAAGGCTGGATCCCCGGTTCACTCCGACTTATATTAATCCTGTTCTTGGAACAAAAGGACAAAGGTCTGGAATCGGGGATCACACAATAGGCCTTACCCCACGTAATGGGCAAAAATCTGCAAAATATTCAACACCATCAGCATCTGTCCTCTTTGTGTGGGTTAAACGAAGCGTTGTATGGTGAGTTCATACTCTGTGCACGCTCCAAAACAAAATGTCTAGGTGCGACCTTCATTCCGGTATCCTGATGTTACCAAAATGCTTGGGCTGCGTGACAGTAAACATACCTTCCCCCATCCCCTGTTCCCCCTGTTCAATCTTGTTAACCCCAGCTAGAGCACAGACTGCGCAAGGAGAGCCAACATTGATTGGGACCAGGGGCAAGGGCCAGGGGCCGGAGGCCCAACGAGGTATGACAGGGAATGTAGCTCTACTCTATGAGAAACCCCAAAAAATCAATATTTAGAAAACTATGTGAGAGGACAAATTTGATTGACCATATGCGTAGAATTGGAATCGAGCTGTTGTTTCTCAATCTGCGTATGCTTTCACCAAGCTGTGACAAATGAGGAAGGTTTTGTGCAGAGCACCAGAGGCCTAGACTTACGCACGTGTACAAATGTATGGTGAATCACATGATATTGTTATGGTGACAATTGGTACTCAAAACTGGAATCAGTATGCTCTGAGCATCTTCACGAAAACATCTTGTTATGAACGAGTATCGACTTGAAGATAATTTGCCACGTCGAGATTGACTACATGTAGTTTAGTGCCCCTGAGCAAACGGCATATATTGGATAGTGAATGAGGCCCGCACTAAGGTAGTCTGTTGCTCTTGATACTTGCTTCTCATGGAATAAATGTTTATATTTAAGGAAAGTCTATCCTTTATAGTATTAAAATGTAGCAGTCATGTAGTAGTAGCCTTACATGTATTTCTACAAATATGTACAATGTATCTTTTGAAACTGTGTAATCCAAGCACAGTCACTGTATCAAAGGATTGTTTGCCGACTGTTTTATACATGATAACACCCATATAACAATCTTTCTGTGCCTTTGGTCGGTATTATTTTTTGGCAACTGCCGCCATAATTTGTTTTTGAGAATATTGTTGTGACAATGAAACCCTGACTAAACAATGCAAAGACAGCAAAGGTTTTCATAAAAAGCATGAGGATTTATTGTTCTCTTTCGAGAAAAGTATGAGATGCGTCCAGCGTGAATCGCAAAACCTTGGCCGTAAGCCCTGGACGATAATCGACACCATGGCCAGAATCTATGCTGGAATCTAGGTTCACTCGGAACTGCCTCACATTGAGCCGAATACAATGACAAATAATGGTGGCAGCTCTTTGCATTTACAAAAAGGACAAAGGTGTGAAATCAGGGATTACATAATAACCCCGCGGAAAAAGGGAGATTTCGAGCATGAGTTTCAGTACCATCTGTCCCTCTTTGTCAGACGATACAGTGAGTGCATACACTGTGCAGGCTACACTGTAATGGAATGTCCAGGCGTGTTAACACTCGGTATTCCGAGTTTACACAAAGGCGGATTGTTAAGTCATCCTTAATCTGCCAAGAAAAATTTTGGCAAGTTTTCACGTCTTTGGACGTGAACTGGTTACTCTTGTTTTTATAGTTAATTTCTTTCCCAGACAGAAATGTATTGCAAAAGTGATTTGTCAGGGCAATTCCCCATCCATCGCCTTAAATCCAGGACACATTAAAGAGCCGATTTCCAGGGAAGAAAATCACAGACAATTTGTGAGATTATAGTCCCACTGCCACCCTCCTGTTCATGCTACATTTACAGCAAATTACCCTACTGTCCCAAGAAAGATGATAACCCCAGGGTCATTTCCTTTGATCTTACCCCAAGAAGAATGAGCTAAATGTTTTTCCTTTGAAAATAAAATCTTTTTTTTCCCGTGGAGTTTAACAGTGTCAGCAGATCAAGTCTGGAAAGACCGATCAAACTTCCCCCTAGGATGTTCCTGGGAAAAGTGGCAAGTCTCAAAAGGATTATAGATATAAAGGGCCCTATCATCAAAAGACAGACATTATTTTGCTTCAGTCCGCATTTGAAGCCTCAGTCGGCATATGAAACATCAAATGAAACATGCAAGAGACGATCTGAGGGGCCGATTTCACAAAGCACTAAGTTTCATCATAACCATGATAACAAGAGTTGTCAGTATTGCTATAGTGATTTGTATTGTGACATCACACTTTGCTTAGCAACTGAGAGTGATTTGCCGTTAAGATCAATCTTAGCTCTTTGTGAAATCGAGCCAGGCCCTTCAAGAAAGAAAAAAATCACCCGGAAAGTCTGGACCTTTTGGTTTGCCGACTGAAATTGATCTTGTATTTCAAGTCTCTCTGAAGATTTGCCGAATGCCAGTTGCCGATGAAGACACGGCTGTTATCAGTTTTTATGAATAAATTATAATACAGTGTTCATTTGTATTCCTCTAGGAACAGATTATAAGTGCGTCCATTCATTAGTGCTGCAGTTTCTAGATCGGATAACATGCTGCACAAAGTATTTTTTTCCGTCCAATTTAGAAAACAACAGGAGCTGAATGTGCCTGTTTCTATTCCCACTAATATCCCAAAGGATTAGGATGTTAATTATTTGGACCAGGGGATGCTGCCAGACTGG
Organism: Marthasterias glacialis; assembly: GCA_911728455.2. NCBI lineage: Eukaryota > Metazoa > Echinodermata > Asteroidea > Forcipulatida > Asteriidae > Marthasterias > Marthasterias glacialis. Next base: position 20,749,960 of record OU452223.1, read on the forward strand.
AGGGACTCATGCTACTATTGCCTGCGAAAAAGACCTTAACTCCAAGTTACAGATGGAATTGACATTCGCCAGCAGGCTCGCGCGCCCCCCCCCCCCCCCTTGTTTCCGCCGACTAAAAAAAATGAATTGAACAGCAAATAAATCAAATATTTAATTTTAAAATGGGTACATATAGCTTGTAAAACACTTCTGAAATGTCCTAGATTTCACCAGAGAGCATCTAATGTTAAAAACAATTTCCCAGGGCCCTTAAGCGGGCCCTGGACCCCACGCCATGGTCAACTTATCTTAAAGCAACATCAGGATCACTGAAATTATGTCATCGCACATAATGGAAAAGAAAAGTAAGTCATTAGCCGTGAAAAAATGTCATTTTCAGTGTTCATGATTTTGTTCTGTGACATTGACATTTACTTCCACAGCCCCCAACCCCCCCGTGAAAATGCTTCCGCTATGCCCCTGATTGAGCCAGCTATTTTCAAGAAGATTACATTGTCTCAGTATTTTTGTGAATAATTTGTGTTAATGATGGGTTGTATTCTCTCGAACAAATGAATTTTACCCAAAGTTGACTCATTTTGAAGAGCAGTTGAAACAACCCAAATATAGAGGATGTCATTTGGAAGTACTCAGGAACCCTGGCAGTTTATTCTATCAGTTTTACTTGTAGCCACATCCCCTGTCTTTCATGGTCGTTATGTTTCTCATGTATTCTACAGGCAGAGACACGTGCATGGATCTTTTAAGAGATGGTCGCTACCTGGGCCCCTTAACGTGGCAACCTGATGGCTGCATGATGCATAAATACAGTCATACGTAAGTATATACTTTTTACGTCATATAGAGTTGTTTTTCTCTAATACCAAAGTGTGATGAAACAGGGGTCCTCAGGGAAATTACTTGTATACACACTTACTAGTGCTGTGGAAATATTAACAATGACTTTTACCATAATAGATGAGGGAATCATCTCTTTCAGTACTTTGAAATATCATCCCTCGGCATATCAGACAAGGCTGTTGTTGTTTTTTTGTTTTTGTTTTTTTATATATAGTGAGGTACAAACGTGTGCAGGTCACACCCTTGGGTCTACAGTTGCTGACCCAATTCAGATAATTCTTGGTTGCACCCGATTTGGGGAGTCGGTTTCCCAGTGCAGGGTTCTCCCCATGCGCAAGCTAGCGTATCGGGCCAATACATGTGAAATACATGCGAATTACAGCCGGAAATTACGGCCGACATGCAAAAAAAATTTTTTTTTTTTTTTTATAGATTTTAATACCAAATTCACAAAAAAGCGTGACATAAAACCATTTTAAATGCTGTATATTGCACAGCAGAGCTTTTCAAACCAAACATAAACATTAAAAAAAACATTCTACGGACTTGGTTTTCAGTTCTGTGTGCTTCAGCCACACTTTCAAAATTTGGGTCCAGAATGCCCCCCCCCCCCCAGTTTTGAATAAACCTTTGGGGAGAACCCTGCAGTGTGTCACTGTGCAGTACCCATTTTAGGCACTGCATGTGCCGTTAGATGAGCACCATGTTTTTACATGCATCTTGACTCCAAAGATGGCTAACCATGGGTATGCGGTAACTGCGTGTGACATCAGTGCAAGGGATCAATGTAGTTCCAAAATTATCATTTTAGGAGAACTTAGCTTTTACTTGCGCTTCCTTTTAAGGGTGAATCCACTTGTTGTTTAAAACATTCTGTGGCATTTAAATTACCGGTACATGCATGATTAGTAGAATTTATGGTTTACAGAATTGCTGTATGGTAATGACAATGTAATTATTTTGGGTTATCCCTTCCTACCAGGCACTTTTCAAATTTCCATTGATGCATTGTGATAGTGATCCCACAATTTATGTACATGATGTAGATTGAAAAGTTTGGCTAGCATGTGAGCTCAATTATCTGACTTTTGGCCCCAATCCCTCTGAATTGGGACTGTAAAGGTTTTACATGTGCCGTGTCATGGCCGAGCGGTCAAGTGCACTGGACTCAAGCTCTGGCGTTTCTGATCAGCAGAGTGTGGGTTCGAGTCCCGGTCTTGTGTCCTCAAGCAAGGCGCTTAACCATCAAAAGACCCAGTTACACTTGTCACTAAGAGAAGGGTAACACTTATCACTAAGAGAAGGATTTGCCCCGGTGTTTCTGGCAGTGGCTGCTGGATGCGCTGCGGCACCTTGTAAACCCTTACAATGTGCTACATAAATGGGTCTCAACAACTCAACACAAACAAGACAGTTTTGATTTTCATAAACAACTGTTGTGCGTGACTGGAAAGGGAAATGTGGAAATGAAATGTTGTATTGCGATGAAGTGTAGGCGTAATCGTTGCCATATTTCCAACTTTCCCTAACTGGGATCCCGATACATGTACATGTAGGCCTGCTCATTAAAGGTATGTTCACACAAACCTACAGGTACCTTTATTCGTATTACAATGTATGTATGTATCTTACAAGCTGTACAACAATGATTTTTCAAGTGGTGTATTTATTTAGCTGTCTCCATGGGTTGGTTTAAAATGTGCCACTCAGTAGGCCCCCTACCGGTATGCCGGGTATTCTGTCTGATGCACCCAGACTTTATTCAACATTTTCCCCCAAACAATAAAACAAAAAAAATGTGGGTTGTTCTAAAACCCCCTCGACCGCCTCAACCAACGACCCCCTCGACCGCTTCACAGTACTATTTCGCAATGCCATGCCTTGTCTCATGGGCTGGCCCCCGAATCAGATTGTATCCCAGTTAGGAGCTTGTGTTTACCATCTGAGTGCGATTAAGGTAAAACTCGCCTTTCTGGGGTTGAGGGGTTTTTAGAACAACCCATAAAATGTTTGAGTCGTGTTGGTTTCTTGTGGAGGGGTTTGCCTGGGTATTTCTGGCAGTGGCTGCTGAATGCGCCGTAGCACCTGGTAAACCCTTATAAGGTGATACATAAATGGGTCTCATAATTTTAAAAAACTTTTAAAAACCTGTCTGAAAACAATATAATAAGCGTCTTGAATACCTAATTGTTGGTGCACTATAAAAGATTTTTGTATTATTATTTTAATAACCTGCAAGGAAGTTTGTGGCAGCACCATATACATAAAGATGTGGGGAAACTCTGTAAACAATGGTTGATGTAAAAACCTAATACTTTGATCAGTTTAGCTTTGGTGAAGAACAGTCATCAGAGGCGTTCTGATTGACATGATCGACATTCAGTCTGCAATAGAATACTTGGATAGTTGTTCCAAAATGTAACACTTCTTGTTTGTGAACACGTAACCATAGAATACTACACTACTTTCACATTTCAGAGCTTGCACTTTTACTCCGAATTCTTAAAGTGTTCTCCTTTACTTTTCTTTATGAGCAGAGATTCTCAGAAGTGCTTTCAAGAGCAGCGTGTGGTGTTCATCGGGGATTCCCGAATGCGGCAGCTGTATTTCACTTTCACATCAAGGATACAAGCAGATACTTTACAACAAGGAAAATTTGTGAGTCAGAAAACAAACTCTGTTTTTTTCTTCTTTAATAAACATGATAAAGGGCACTTCTTCTAGGATACCTGGCAAGAACATTTTAAAATTCATCAAGATACAGACCCGCCACATTTCATAAAGCTTGTCAGCGGAAAAATAGGTTGCCAAACACAATCAACGTGAGACCATTAACATTTTTTTTTTGCAAGCACAGACAAGTTACACGTTCGTTAAAGTGCCACAGATTTCAAACGACATGTACATGTACATGTAGGCCCTATTGGAACTTGTGACCTGTACTTTTTTGTTAAACTTGTCAATTTTCTATATAAGCAGCATTTTGGATTTAATATAGCTACTTTATGAAATTGGGTCAGGGAAATACATGTAGAAACCTCTAGGAGTAGATGTTGTGAACATGTAATGTTTGGTTTATTTTGTATCCCAGAACAAAACTCCAAAACAATATCTGAATCTATGTTTTTTTCTTTGTTTATTATTCGTTTATTTATTTTTTTATTTTTTTATTTATTTAATTGCCTCGAAATAAAGGGTGAGAACAAATACAGTGAATGGGAAATGAGGGGAATACCTGACCATTTCTATTTGATTTTGGTCTTCCTCTCACAAACCCCCCCCCCCCCTGTCTCTCCCTCTCTCGCTGTGTCCTTCAATTTTTAATTTGTTTTCATTTATTTATTTATTTTTGGTTTCTTTAGCCCCCCCCCCCCCCCCGCCATCTGCCAATGGAAGTGTTCTCTGTGTATTTGATTGTTTTAATTAATAACATAGTGGCTGCCATTTCTCCTTCCTTCCTTTCTCCTTCTCCTTCTATGGTCATTGTGTAGAAACCCTAAATTTCTCCCAAGCTGCAAGCTGCATGTTTAACCGTTTCTGGTCGTTCATTATTCAAATCCACTCACGAACGTCTTGAAAATTATAGACTTTCTCATTATCAGACAATAACTATGTTGTAACCATAGAGTTATATAAAAGAACTAGAGAGCTTACAAAACCATGTGACACGGCCGGACAAGGAGCATTTCTGACCACTGAGAAAATGGCACTGACCAATCATATTACACTGGTCACTCCTCAGTTTACACAGCAAACATTTACTAAGTGGACATTCGTATGCAATTGACCCACAGGGATTTTTCGCCCATGGTGGGTCAGCGGAGTTCCTGCGTGGCATTGCAAGTGCTCCTTTTAGTTCTTATATACTCTATGGTTGTAACTGGAACCTCAAGAGACTCTATACTGTCAATTTGAGATTGGGTATCAGACATACATGTACAGCACCTGTCCAATTCAAAGCAATTAAGTGAGTGTAATTCCATTCTAATTCAATAGTGTTTCTACCAGGAGGCAGACTGCATTGCTTTTGTATCATATTACATACCATTGGAATCAGCCGATATAAATCTACATATACATGTAGGATCATTTCCCCTAGATTTCCGCTGTTCTTGGCAAATTTCTCAATCGGAATCGGAATAAAAGATGGTCACCAACTATTGTGAAATTTCCAGTAATTAATGTTGTTGCAGAATTACATTTTACATTGATGGTGAAAATTCCACCGATGATTTGACTATAACCATCTACATGAGTGATGTCTCCAACAATGTGAATATGTGCAAATGTAATGTCAAATTAGAGTTGTGTTCCTTATTGTTGTGGTAATGGAAAGGCTTTTGTACAGAAAAGCATCTTGCTCTGCAGTAACGGAAATAAATTGAATGATAGCGGAAAAATATTAAACCTTACAGGACGTACGATATGAAACTGGAAAATGAAATAATAGTAATCTTTTATACGTTTTATTTACATAGGCCCAAATTTTTTTGGATCCCTTCCCCCAACCCACGTTTCATTATGGACTGATCAAGCTACTATGGAGAATTGCACATTATTAAGGGCATCCTTTTTATCATGCGCTGATATTTTTCAGAAGTTTGCCGTCCTTTATTGAATGCCAGACAATATGTTACATTTCTGAGATGGAAATTCGTTCTATCAACGTCAATTTGTTTTTTACAAGTGAAACTGGACCTAGGCACAGGTGTTTCAAAAGACGGAACGTGGGGTAAAAATTCAAATGATACGATTGTACTTTTCACAGACATGGTCAATAAAAAATCATCCGGTGGGGGGAAAAAGTACAGTTTTATGTGCAAATGAGATAACACATGTAGACGAATTGATTATAACGCGTAAATGAGGAATCAATACATGCATACATTAGAAATAACAATATGTTTACGTAGCTGTGCTATGCCATAGAGAACTTCACCTGTAGCTACGGTAAACAAATTTGTTTTGTTTCAACCCTCAGAAAGAGAGTTTTGTGAATGAAAATAAAACAGGGAGAATGTAGAAAACATTTGAGTTTTTAACACGATGTAAGAATGAATGTGTAAACATCGCGCACCTAAACTGGCCGCGCTAGCTCCCTCTGTTGGGAGACAGCGCTACATGATTGTTGTTAAGAAGCGTTTTAATAACATTCCATTATAAACATTGTTTATATAATAATATTGTTAAGTAGCTGGTTATTTGGTATCGTCTGAGACAGACGTTTTCTGTACGTTCTAGTAATAAAGTTATTGTTCGCCCTACATTTGACTCCTTGTGACTGATTGTTGACAGGAAATCCACGACAGGACAAACCTTTGGTTTGGAAGACATGCTGGAAGCTATTGTGCATGTCTTGAGTGTAGAATCTGCAGTAAAAGTTTTTTCTTTGCAAATGCGAAGTGAGTTTTGGTCTGTAATGGCTGCACTCCATCGTAAAAACAAGTGTGAAAGTGTTTCTCACAGGCTAGACAGAATTTACACGTTCTCCGTTCTCCTTCATACATTGTACATCAATGTTTGTCCAAAGTTAAACTTGTAATGTTGATATTTAAATTTGTAACAATTTTATGGTTTTTTTTACCTTGAAAACAACCCTGAATTCTTCTTTTTGATGAATTTTGAATTTGTTGCAGTATGAAGTATATAATCACTTTTTTGTTATTCCGACAGCATCAAGACCTCCTGCACATTGACGCACACACAAAATCACAATCCGTAAGTACTTGAATTCCCTTCAAACCCAATTAACGAAAAAATTCATGATCGATGTGTCTGACTTGAGTGGGGAAAAAAATCTTAATTTATTGCATGGCCAGCCTAGCTATTTGTATTTATTTTCTAGTTAGGTCATGTTGTGACATCCCAGGAGAACAAAAAGCAGTCTCTGTTGATCTTGATCACACTGCTGCCACTGTCAGAATCCATGCCTGTGTGTATGTATGAAAAAAGAACATCGAATCTCATTCTGTTCTAGAGAGGGGCAAGATTTATTCAAATTTAGCCCGATGTTTGGACCAATTGAAGTACCAGATGGATACTTCATAAGGCCTGGAATTACAAGAAGGCTTGGAGGCCATGGCCTCTGTTGCCCTGGTCTTGGCCTTGGTGCCCCCTTCAAAGGTTTTCCATAGACTGTAAGTTTTTCCAATGGAAGTGCCCTTTGCAAAATGACAGTGGCCTTGCCCTCTCAAAGAAGAAATTCCAGGCCTGCATATTTGCTGTATATATCAGTATGTTAATGACTAAGCTTAAAACATCCGTTCAGCTTAAATTAAGTTCATGAACAATTCCATATGACATTGATCAAGATTTTCCTTTTGTAAAGGCCATTTTGATTCTGAATGCAAGCAATGCACTTCTCAACCCCTTGCCCTTTTTTCCTAAAAACCTTTCCAAAATGTTTTAATTTCAATATCATACATAAAATAACACGGAAATGTTACATACAACTCAGAAAATTTAAAGGGTAATGAGACTTTTGAGGACGCTAGGTGGCAGCAGACACATCCACTGTTCTCAGAAATGTGCGCATGCTAACCATAAACGCTGACAATTTACCTGGTAAGTCTGCTGCCACCTATCGTTCGAAAGTCTCCCTTTAAGAAACTCAAATTTCACGGATAATCCCTACAGATGTCGGTCTGATAATGTTTAGTATAAATGACTGTCTTCATTCTGTTTAGGAGTTTCTGTGGCATCCAGAAGTCAACAACTCACTGATTAAAGCTTACACCAACAAGATTTTGGTAAGAGCTCATTCTACAGTATGTACAAGTGTAAACTGCATATGTTTTTTTCCTCACTGGGTAAAATTTCACTTTTGAACATAAATATACAGTGTCCAATGGCAAAAATTAGTTTCTGAACAAAACACATTTTTTTTGTCATTCGTTTAAAAGATTTTTACCGGTAGATGATCCAGCTATGTCTCTGCTTGATTATGGCGCCATAAAAGCTATTTCACCGTGATATTGTTTCCACTACACCAACCTTTATTGTTAGGGATGAATGTATTTATTGATCATTGTGGGAATAAAAGAGAGTGGTGACGAGGTCCTAATGTCACGACCCGTGTGGCGAGGGCCTTTATCACACAGCCGCGGCACTGTACGGTTTTAAACAGCAGATTGAGACCAAGTCACCACTCTTTTGTTCCCATTCATAAATACCCTTGTAAAGAAAAAAAATGTCGAAAAAAAATTAGAGAACGACACAAGGGACCTTGCTCGCTTTGCAATGAATTTTGCCGTACATGTATGTTACGTTCAGGAGCCCAACTTTGTAATATGGGTCTGTTTCACGAATCTTCATACATGTATATGTTTTCAAAGCTGGAAACCAGACTAATGTAACTGGTCTTAAACAGCTCCAGCCGTGTCTTTATCAGCCATTTAATACCAGGTGAACACAGTCATGTGACCACCTTTCAATCAGTAGGAATGCCTAAACTGTCTTGGGTATTTATGAATGAATTCTAAAAGTCTAGTGATTGCAATCATCTAGTTATGGGGAAAAGCATCATTAATCTTCCATGAACTCTCCCCTGATCCACAAACCTTAAGTAAAAGAATAGACCGATTGCACGGTGCATGATGATTGTTTTATTCAATCAAGGCTTTTCTTTCTCAAAATCTGTGAACAATATTCCAGAGTTTGTACCAGAGACCTTTCAGTGTACTAGTGCACAATGGAACGTTTGGGCTAGACGACTGCGATCACCACACTTTTCAACACTAGAAATTCACAGTTTTGAAGCTCAATCATCCAAAGAAATTGCTTTTCAAAACTGTGTGATTCGTTTGCCTATTTGAAATTTTACAATGCTAGGTATAAATGCTTATTATTCCAACGTTCTTTACCCTTTTACAGTGAATTACATGTAGGCGCAATCGGTCTATTAAGCAAGAATAAACAAATCTCACATAAATATGACACACCCATTATGTATGTACCGATTTCACTAGTACAGTGGTTAAACTCGACTACATGCGTTGCTACATTTTTGCATGAATAATTGACTGGGCTGTTACACAGCCTCCATCGACCATCATTTCAGATATCTGGCAGGTTTCCATGGATTTATCGCTTACCTACGGGCTACTGTCATTAACTATTTCATGTCTCCAAGATTATTCTAAAAAATATTTGGCATGTGATGGGTTTACTTGGATTACAGGAAATAAATGATGAACAAAACCTCAATGTTTATTGTTACAAAACTTGGCGAGGGTCTGATGTTTGAAATTTAAACTACGCATAGTTTTGGATCGTTAACCTCCAGTTGAACCTATTGGGTTCAATTTCATAGAGTTTCATGTAAAGCACTTGGCACACAGGTTTTCTCAGCACAGTGAAATATTGCTGAATGAAAACAACTGTTGAGCTTATACAAGGGACTGATTCTTTACTCATTTTGCATGACAGATAAATTCACTAAGCAGTATTTTCCACCTCACGTTCTACGGCCAACATATTTTTGAAGTCTATGTAGACTGAGTGAACTTGGCTCTGGTTTTCAAGAAATAGTTATACAAATGATGAATGTTTGTGAGTGTAATTATGAAAATATTTTCATTTGTTCCATTCAACGAGGCAAAGCAGAGTTGAATGGAACATTCCATCATTCGACAAATGAAAATAATCTGTTACACTAATGCAAAACATTCATTATTTGTTTTGTATTTGGATGTTTTGAATGACATCCAAGTAGATCTCTGTCCTTTGATTGGATGATAAAACTATAAGAACAAACAAAAAGTACAAGATTGTATTCTGGCATCCATTTTGTACTGCTGTGTCTGAAACACGCGGTGTGGTCTAGTGTGCAATAGTACCCCCCCCCCCAAAAAAAAAAAAAAAAAAAAGAAGAAGAAAAAAATGGGACGAAATTCACATTAAAATAGTGCCATTTAATTTTTTTATTTTTAGTTCATTACCTTAATTGCACAAAACACCAAAAAGTGACATGTGATTCAAAAGGGAAACCCCGGATTGGCTCACAGGGCCACTGAATGGGGAAGCTTTGTTCAACCATCAAAACAAAAAAACAAAAACAAAATAGCAAGCACAACAACAAAAGAAAACAGGGAAATAGACAATGTTTCGTTAGTGAATACCGTGTGACCTTCAATCCTCCAATCAAATGACAAGGATTTACTTTGGTGTTGATAACTGTACCAGGAACTCTTAGCAATCAAACAACTGTTGCCTCCTTAAAACTTTGTCCCAATTGATATCATATCAAAATACCACCTGAAAGTTTGAAAAGGTTTTGCTACTTTTTTATGTGTTTTATTTGTGTGAGTGAAATGAATGTCTATTGTGTATGTACATGTAATCATGCTTCACTTTCCCCAATGCTGAATGATAGTTATTCTTGTCTAAAACACACCAAACAGCCAAAAGTGCATAGATGCATAACATATTTTTATCATCCGGTTTTAATTTTTAAAGCACTCAAGATGCACATTCTGTCCACTGACCTCAACATTTCCTCTTGCAAAATTAAATTTCCTAATTATTTTTGTGAGACGTATTTAATCTTCAGTAGACAAATGAGAAGATTGTTTAAATTAGAGAGGAATTTGGGGCTTGGACATGTACCGGTATAGTAAAATATGCTAAACAATAAACACAACTTGAAATTTGTCAATTGTGGAAGATCAATAAATAGAAATTAAAATAGGCAAACATTTTGTTTGAAGTGTTCAGAAATAATACACTAAGAAGTTTAATATAACCCACTTTAATTCAATTGCCTTGACGAGTTACTAGACAAGCAGACTAATTTATAAAGTACAAAAAAACTTGTGCATATTGGAAGCAGATGTTTACCAATCCAAATGTTTTGGAACTTTACATATCATTTGGCTGGTAACATTTCCTGTTTCTATAAATATATGTTGTGTAGGGTTTGTATTTGTGATTGTTTTACGAGTAAATTGTGCTTTAAATGGGAACATTTTACCTGATACATTTTCTAGGAATCATTGCTATGAAACAAGTGCCCTGAAACATGATAAGTACCCAGTCATATCAGAACAACTAGTCCTAACTTATAGGACTAGTCATTGGTTAGGTCAAGGGTCAAGTGTTTCATCATAAACTGAATTACTTGATAAGTTTTGTGTTTCTTCCCAGTCTGCCGCTAAGAAGCCTGTATTAGTGGTCCTAGGAGACGCGACATGGACAATAAAACTCAACAATGGTGCTCAGAAGGCCTTCGAACAATATACAGGTTAGTTTAAAACCCTGGTAGGACATCCGTCTCCGTTACACTACTACTGACATCCTGGGTATAAAGGGGGCGCTGTGTGTTGTGCAATGCAGGTAAAAGAGCCCAGTTACACTTATCGCTAAGAGAAGGGGTTTGCCCCTGTGTTTCTGGCAGTGGCTGCTGAATGCGCTGAAGCTTCTTGTTAACCCTTGTAAGATGCTACATAAATGGGTCTCATAATTCAAAAACTCTATAAACATGTCTTAATATAATAAGTGCCCAGGTGTGGATTTCACAAAGCGCTAGGACTAGTCTTATCTCAAGTTAGGAGGAATAACTAGTCCTAACTTATAGGACTAGTCATTGGTTAGGACTAGTCCTAAGTTAAGACTAGTTTTGTGAAATCCACCCCTGAGTACCTAACTGTCGGTAGATACATGCGATTTGGTATTGTTGTTATTATTACATAGCAAAAAATGTTATAAGAATTGAATTGATTGAATTAGCTGAAATTTCTCTCGCATGTTCCTTGTGTATTATACTTGCAGCCTGGCACATTTACAAATCTTGAAAATGCTTCAGCACACATCATTTTGAACACATCATTTTGTACGCGATGTTTTGGAACCAGATGTATGAATTTGCATTTTATTTTATAAACAAACTTCAACCGAAAATTGGGGAATGTATGAACAGACTTTCAGTTTTCAACACCATGTAAAAATAGAGGAAAACAATTCTTGTAATTTTGTTCACATTGTCGAGATGCTTTTACATGTAGGTGTTCAGTTGTATATTATGCAGATACTGATGAAAACTTTTGATTGTTGAATATCAGGAATCCGCAAGTTCAAAATGAGGTACTTACTAATAGACGTGGAAAATGATGACTTTACAAGAAACAGACTGTTGTATCGTATGCAGATACTTATGATGACTACTACTAGTAATGTGTATACGTGCTGAGATTTGAATTGATTGAACAGTTCTTGCAAATACATGCAGACTAGTGACAAATCATGCAGACTTCTCAAAAGTCAGCGTTCACTTGTCTGGCTGGCGAGTGGGAAAAAAAGGGAAACCCCTGATGTGTTAATGCATGTACATTATTCACATTGCAATGGCTCCTACGTATACGTGTACATTTACATCTAAGGATTTTGTCCACAGTCTGACAAAAAGTATTTATGACGGTTAATGGCATCACTTTCAGCTCAGGAGATGCACAGTTTGCCATGAAAAAAAAAACAAGGAAATCCCAATCCAGGTTAAAATGTATTATTAACTCAATCAATTGATGTAATAGAATGATCCATTAAGCCCCGCCCCCTTACGTGCAGACCAATCACAGCCTTGGCTATGCCACCGAACGTCGGACAAAAGACCGAGATGATAAAATCCTATTGGAAAATGTAAACATGCGTGCATGCACTTACAGCACGCACGTTAATGTCGCGCAGTGTGGCATTGAAGAGACGCACATTGTGCTGCCCGCGTGTACAGCGGTGATGTAGCCAAGGCCGTGATTGGTCAATATGTTTCGGGGCGGGGCTTAATGGATCGGTCTATTATACATTGTCCATAAATGTATGAAAAATTTATGAGTTGAAAACATGTAAGAACTTGAACAGCTAATGCATTTTGCCTTTCTGTCTTCTATTCTATTCTTTAGTGAATCTGACACAGCTTAGACCAGTGTTGCAGCAGACGACTGAGGAAACCAATGTAGTCTGGATGATGCAAGGTTATATAATCACAAAATGTTACATTTTGTCACATGTCATGGCCGAGCGGTCCAGCACACTGGACTCAAGCTCTGGTGTTTCTGATCAGCAGAGTGTGGGTTCGAGTCCCGGTCCTTAAGCGAGATGCTTAACCATTATTGCTTCGTCATTCGTATGGGACGTAAAGCTGTAGGTCCTGTGCTTTGTATAATGCACGTAAAAGAACCCAGTTACACTTATCGCTAAGAGAAGGGGTTTGCCCCCATGTTTCTGGCAGTGGCTGCAACAGCACCTTGTAAACCCTTATAAGGTGCAAATAAATGGGTCTCATAATTCGAAAACTTCAAAAACCTGTCGCGAAAATAATGAGCGCCATGAGTACCTAATCGTATCCCGAAACCTATTAACAATTTGTATACTGGCTTTATTGTTGTGTACTTTTAATGTTTTTTTATTGTAACATTCTTGTAATTTGGCCTGCAGGCCACAATTTGAATGAAATAAACCAATAATATTAAACTGCAAAATTCTTGCAAGCATGGGTTTGAATACACAGTTAACTGATGACAACGGTTATGTCCCTGAGCAAGACACTTCCTCATTCGCTTCAGTCAAGCTTACTTTGTTTCCTTGATATGATATTTATACATAGAAACATTGAAATGATGCTTTGTCTTTTGTTACATGAAGCCGTTAAGGTCTTGAGTGCCAGGATAAATAGTACACAACAATCAAGAACAGTCGGTATAAATGTCATTAAAGAGTAGGGCTTTCGTTTTGGTGCCTACTATGTATTTCATGTTTGAAGTACATTTGTTTGCCAATTTTAACCCGATATGTAGATTCCTCATTGTAAGGCTATTGTGGTCATTCACCCCAGCATACCAGAGGGTGTGGTAGTGAGTCATGCAATCTGCATAAGAAAGCTTATAGAAATTAAGTTTGCACAAATTTTAACAATTCATGTGTTTTTTGTTGTTGTTTTTTTTCCCCCCATTTGCAGCTCCAGTACAGGAGAATTTGTTAGTTGGTGCTCGCAGTATGCTCACCAATGAACGTGTGACTATGTACAATGATGCTGCAGCTGACATATTGTAAGTTATTAACCTCAATAATCGTATGCCTGATTCAATAGCTTTAAATGCACTGTTTGTGAATTCAAGAAAATATCTCTTTGAATATTCAGAGCTCTTGGGGAATTTACTGGTTATTGATTCTTTCCAGCTGCGAGCTGATGACTGGGCATATTACTTTTTTGTAATGGATTATCTCAATAAAGGTCATTGGACTAAAAGTGACATACATGTAAGGATAGTTTTCAAAGAAAGTAATTCAATTGTTTTTCTGTTAATTTGCCCTGAAAAGAGTGGTCCATTCAGTCCACTTTCTTGGTGGTCGATTTCTCATCGGTTACGCCACTTCTATGAGGAAATTTTTTATTTCAATTGGCACATTTCAAAGCGCTGTAGGACCTTACACATTTAAGCAATATTATATCCAGTGCATCCTTGAAGGTTGAAATTTAAGGGGACCAAGTATTACTGAGTGAAAGGGACACAACAAACTCTTCTCACAGCCCAAACTACCCAAAAGAGACTAGTATCACTATCATCTCATGTACATGGTTGTACCACAAATCTTACACTTTGAGGGACATGAAGGCATTAAGCCTAGAGGGCAATTGCTGATGTGACTTCTGTCAAGTTAAAGGTCAGAATTTCCTCAAGGACAACCACTGAGGCAACTGATATTGTTGCTTTTGTCAGTCGAATGACTGCTTTCTAAGAGGCAAATACATGAACCAAGGACATACAAGCAATAGACCTTTCCCATGAAATATGTAAATTGCATGTTGGGCGTGCACACTAAAACTACTGGTTGGCAAAATGAGGGAACATCGCACCTGTTTGTATGGGGTTGATGGTGGCGTGACGCACACTCCTTTGTGCGTCTGCCTAGTGCACAACTCTATGACGTCTGCCAACCAATAGTGTATGTATGCATGCATGAATGTAATTAGCATATTTCATGGGAAAGGCTAATTGCCTCCGTTGCCTTCAAACTGTATGGCTTTAGATATTGTCATTAAAATACAGTTCATTTCTAGAAATGTGTATGTCCATCTTAATGAAAGTAAGACGATGAGAACTTCAGCCACTGTGTAATAGGTCAACATTTGGTTTCAGTGCAGGCCTGGGGTTTCATCTTTGAGGGCCTGGGGTTTCATCTTTGAGAGGGCAAGGCCATGTTCATTTTGCAAAGGGCACTTCCATTGGAAAAACTTAAAAGTCTATGGGAAACTTTTGAAGGGGCACCAAGGCCAAGACCAGGGCAACGGAGGCCATGGCCTCTGTGGCCTCCGTTTAATTCCAGGCCTGCATTGCTATTTAAGTAAATCATTTTAAGGAAGTCTTAAGGAAGTCTTTTTCTTTCCCATGGTGGGGAGCTCTTAAAATGAAAGTTTTCAGGAAGTGAAATGTTAAGCAAACAGCTTCTGGGTGTTATGATTATTTACAGAGCAAACACTAAAGTGAAGCTATGGTATTCAGCAATAGCAACTTCTAATACATCAAAGCATGATACAACAGATGGACTCCACATGAGTGATGAGGCACTGGAGACGGTGAGTATGTCTCTAACATACAGGTCTGTCTTAGCCCTACGTAAGACTTCTTCCTCTGTATTTATATAAAAGTGAAAGGCATCCAGGGCTAAGGTCTGTCCATACACCATTAGGGGGCACTTTTAGTTGAAATGTCTAGCTATACATTCAACATGAAACTCACTGAGAGATGGCCAGGGAAAAGCCCCAATTGCACTTTTACATTTAGAATTAAAAATTGTTTATTTTAAAGCCAATAGCACAAGGACGGCATTCTCAATATTCTCGATGTAGTCCATCGTTAAATGATGCTTGTAAACCCTTCTAAGGTGCTACATAATGGGGTCTCATGAATAAAAAAAAACTTCAGAAACCTGTCTTACAAAAAGTAAAAATAAGTGCCTTGTGTACCTAATCGTTGGTAGATACGTATGCATATAAGACTCTGATATTATTAAATATTGCTTGAACAGCTGTGGCAATAAAGGGTCCAAAAAAAGTTTATAATTTTTTTTAAAAAGGTCAAAGTTCAACAGCACATTGATGGTGTATTTGTTAGGCTTGCCATATAAGGAGTAAACTGATATTTATTCTATTGTAACAATAAAATTGTCGATTTATAAATTTTGATTTAGGATACTGATCTGTTGCTGAACTTGGTATGTAATGCTAAGACCAAACCTTCGGCTACAACATGTTGTACTGGAACCGACTTCACACCAAGTATACTGCAGATTATTGCACTGTGCCTCTTCACATTATGGTGAGTAAACTATTGAGAATTATCAAATTTCGATAATTTGCTATTTTCAAGAACATTTTTTCCTTGTCTTACCTCATCTAGAGCTTTACTCATGAATAAGATAGGAAAGTTTACCTACAAAAGAGGTGGATGCAGTACATCTTGTCCAAATCAATGATGTTGTTAATGGGAAGAAACACTGACTCCTGTCAGAGTCGGGTAGATATTTTAAGAGCTAGAGCTGGGTAGTGGGCACATGTTGATAATTCACTCCCAAAGCTTTTTCCTGTACATACCAGAAACAGGCCCCTAAAGCAAATCTCACATGCAAGGATCAAAAGTGTTCACAGACAAAGTTTAATCTATATTGTTTTATTCTGCAGTGGAATCGTTTCACTTGGTCTGAAAGCTCGTCTGCGCCACATTGCGACAAGCCCTCCCCAGGAGCTTGTCTCCGCTCCGGGCGCTCCAGGCCATAATCATGAGGGTTCTAACGCCAGGGATCCAGAGTTGGGTCACAGACAGAGGAAGATGGATGACCTTTACATCCTGGAGGCTTACAAGCTGACAAGCTCCCTGGCAAAGTTTGGCGTCATTCTTCTCTACTTCTTTCTTGCTGACAGGTAATCTTGGGCATGCTCAAATATTCCCACAAAGATCCTTTTTTTTCATAGGAGGGATTTTATTTCTTTGTGTTAGGAATTCTTTTGATAGAGGTTGCATTAAAAGGCATATTTTCTCCGTATAAGTTCATCTTTTGGAGAATATTGACACTTTCTTCCTCTGAAATTTGGTAGTGTTTACTTTGGAAATAAAGGGAATGGATGCACATCTGTTTTTCAACAAGCTTAATTTTCTGAGGAATGTTTCCATTTGAAATCTTTCTCTTCGTGGGAAAATAACTGCAGAAAGATTTTACCAATGTCACATTATGGTAACATTCAAAACATCGATGGCAAGTAAAAATGTTAAGTTTTTACTGACAAAAAAATTGTTAATGGCCTGACGTTTCGACCCTAGCGGAGTCTTTCTCAATTTTCAGCCTAAAGAAAGACTCTGCTAGGGTCGAAACGTGAGGCCAATAACCAATTTGCATTTATCCAACAGGTCCTTGTGGTTGGTAAACAGTTTGCAACAGCTAATTTTATTTTTTTTCTTCAAGTTTTTACTTAGAAAACTTTAAATGTCTGAAGTTTCTAGATTACTACCTGTTTAAGTAGTGAGTCAAAAGAAGGCATAAGGAAATGCACTATCCATGCTCGCTTAAAAGTTGTAAGCTTCAAGACCACAATGTGACCGACCACAATATGACAACCTCATATATGTATCTCGCAACATCACCTGAATTTCCAGATTGTTGATTAAATATATTTTTTTAATTACATCTAGAACGGACCTTCTTCCCAAGGAGCAGAAGTATTACACCAACAAAGGTTTCTTCGTCCCGCTGGTATATATTATCATTCTGGGATTATTCTTTGTTGAAAAAGTACCCAAGGTAAGATTGAAAACAGAGAGAAAAATCAATAAATTTATTTTAATGTTGAGATTTCATTTAAAAGCACTTTTCACATGGAGAAAAAATGACCAATATTGCTACAGATATCTCAAGTGCTGATTGTTTATCTGTTGTCATCGTGCATGACTCATAGAGCAAACACGATTTCGCGCACGACGATTTCATAAAAAAATTCCACTCGTTGGAGACTTTGTTGTTGGTCCAGACCTCCAGCAAAATTCAGCAATGTTTTAGAAGATTTCACTGGGGGCCTTGGACCGTCCAAACATTGTTGTCCTTTCACACGAGGTGCAATTCATAAAACTTTGCAAC
The DNA here is from genome assembly GCA_911728455.2 of Marthasterias glacialis. NCBI lineage: Eukaryota > Metazoa > Echinodermata > Asteroidea > Forcipulatida > Asteriidae > Marthasterias > Marthasterias glacialis. The sequence continues at coordinate 20,767,918 of OU452223.1, forward strand.
CATGCTACAATGAAGCTAGGGACACCTGCCAAATTGCTATCGTGTGAAAAGCACGTTTGTTATTCTATGAAAACGGGTAAGCACCCATCAGCACTAAATCTTGCAGGTTCAGTGTTTGATCATGTAACTGTGAATAATGGTAAGATAGGTATAGACGTTGTATAAGTTTGAGTGATGATCAGTCAAAATTTAAAAACGTGATTCAGAAGAAGCTGACTTGTGTGAAGCATTTATACTGGTACAAACTGAATCCTTGTTTCACAATTTTTGTGCAAAAGAAATAACAATGTAACTTATATCGTTTATGTTTTACCCATACACAGATGTGTTTAAGCACTGTATACTCAGTACTTTCCCAAGTTCTGTGAGAGGGAAAAAAAATAGGTGTATTAGTCGGGTGGGATTCGAACCCACGACCTTTGCCATTTGCCATTCTAGAGAATTCTGGCCTAAAAACACATTTGTTTTGGATAGCATTTGTTGCTGTGTAAGCTCTTTTGCTGTTTTCTTTTATCTTGGCTTTAAAATGCTCTTCCTGTTACGGTGGGGCTGGGGTGGGGTTGTATATCTGTTTATTTTGGTGTATTTTAAATTACATAACAACTGTTTTAGTATTGTGTTTTTTAAGGCAGTATTTTTGTATTCTTTTTGTAATTTCAACTTAGTTTTACAGCATTCCTTTGCATTCTGTATATTTACATTTTTAAGGATTTTGGATTGATTGATTGTTTTAAATTGTTTCTTAATTACATCTAGTATCTGGTTTCTACTGTGATATTTTTAAGTGTGGCATTTTGGCCAGGAGGGTGTTATTGTTTCTTTTGTCCGGGGTGTCTGCAAGCACCTGTTTGTTTTTCTTGATTTTAGATTGTATTTTTGAATTAATTTTTGTATCCTGTTTTCTGAGTTTATTTGTAATTTTCATTGTATGTGGTTTACATTGCCTTTTTTGAGAGTTTTCAACTGTTTAAATAGTTTAAATATTTTCTTTAATCTGTTACAAATCATTATTTTATCTATATATCTCGGTTGATTGTAAAGCGCCAGGGAGCATTTTTTGTTAAAATGGATTTGGCGCTATATAAATTTCCATTATTATTATTATTATTATTGTTTTAGAGAAGATGTCTTGCCAACTAGACCACCGAGATTCCCCAGTAGCTAGAAGCCGTTTGGATCCTTTTTAGCAGCGGCTACCACAACGATTGCAAAAACATGTATAATTTTCCCACGTTGAAATTAAGATCAAAGTTAAAACCAGACATGTACCATCCATCCAACTCATGATCATTCTATTGACATTTGAACCATAAGTAAGGTTTTCTATTTTTAACCGTTTTACAGTTATCAGTATTGAACATCCCTCAGACTACAGAGTGGAAAGGTTGGATGCAGCTTGTTATACTTGTCTATCATATCACAGGAGCTAGCAAGGTAAAGACCGCCTCTAACACTACCTGAAATCCTCTCTAATCTAGGGCTTCTTTTGGTCTTAAAATGATAGATTCCTAACTGCATAATCATAAATGACCATGCTTTGAATGGGTCGGGCATACCAGTTCGATCACAATCTTTACACTTAAATTGGGTCACTATATTAGACATGATACTCCTCCTATTTTGAACTGATTTCTGATATTTTGCCATCAGAAAATCTGTGAAGTTGTTATTAAATAGCCGGAAAAAGTCTGTTAAAGCCTATACCATACATGGACATGTAGGTCAGACCTTGTGCTGAATTAAATTTTCCTGCTGTTTCCAAAAGCTAAAAATCATGCTTGCTTTATGCGCCAAGATTTGGATGGATTCGGAGGAGATCCTTGATGGAGAAAGATGAAGTTGAAGATGAATGTAGCAGCTTTGCCGGCATTTAGTTGTTTTATTTTCCTTTTTTTTTTGTTCACATCGACACTAAACTTGACCAATGAGAAATTTGGATAGTCACCTAAAATATACAATGCACTTATTAGAGTTTCTGGTAGTGTTCTTAAACACTTGGCTACGGGTTTTTAAAAAAATTCCACGCTTATGTCTGGGACTATTTTTTTTAAGAACATTGGAATAATTTGTTTTTGAGTTTTTGAGAATATCGTTGTCACAACGAAACCATGACTAAACAATGTAAAGAAAAAAATGTTCTCATACAATGCGCTGGGATTTTTTGTTCTCTTTTGAGAAAATATGGAATGTCTTCATCGTGAATCAGCCAGCCCTAGGCCATGAGCCACGGCTGATAATCGGTCATGGTATGCTGGAATCTCGGACTTCCCTCTCATGTGCCAAAAACAATGAAAACAATGGTGGCAGCCTATCGGATCTCTCGTAATGCTCCTTTGTACAATAAAAGCATGATGGTCTGGAATCGGGAATTATAAAATAACCCTCTGAAAAAGGGAGATTTAGAGCATGAATTCCAGTACCCGTTGTCCCTCTTTGTATTGGAAAACAAAGCAAAGCATGGTTAGTGCATGCCTGTCCAGGTGTATTAACACGTCAATTGCTTTGACCGGGTGTATACAAAACCGGGTTTACTTCCGTTTGTCAAAAAAAGTTGTGTGTTTATATACATGTCTTCTGGCATTAACTGTTTAAAAAGTTGGAAAATTAATTTCGTTTTGATTTCCAGAAAATTCCAATCTACATGCATGTAAGACTTTTAGTTGCGTGTTATCTCTTTCTGACTGCCTATGGTCAGTTTACTGCCTCCTGGGACAGAAAGAAATTTGGCCTGGTGCGAGTTTGTCAGGTGAGTTGTAAAATAAGGGCAACAAAGTTTGGGCAAGGTTGTAAGAAATCTGTATTGATAGTATAATGTAATGTATTTAATGTATTTACACAAGTGCAGTGTTTTAAAGTTGTTGACAAGACACATGTATTTTTAATTAACACCGTGCCCAACTTCATAGAGTTGCGTAAAGTCCAATTTGTGCTTACTGTATTTCATGTTATTTCATGTATCAACTTTTTTTAGGGGGGGGGACATCTAGGGGGCTACTGGAAATTTGCACGTGCCCCCCCCCCCCCCCCCCCCCCCCCGGACCCCCCTTGGCTACGCCACTGTGTATGGTTTCCATTTCATAGCGCTGCTCACTTGAAAAGGCATGCAAACCATCTGGTGCTTACTGTAAGGAAATGAATGACAGAACAATGTCAATCCATAGTGAACGCGCAAGCTGCTCGACTAATTGTCTTGCTGACCTGTGAAACAGACTTGCACTTTAGCAAATTTGTCTGCTAAAGTAAGCAGACAGATTTGCTTACTGTAAAGCCGCTCTGTGAAATTGACCCCTGATATGTAAGTGCTGCCTTTCTAAACTGAAACCCTTGCTGTTTTTAATCACTTCATGTGAAATAATCATTAACTTATGAAATATGGTCTTGATAAAATAATTGAAATCTTTCTCCACTGGAAGGGATTTGGTGCCGAAAATTATGCCGAAAATATTTGATTTTGTTATTTTATATGTCTGTTTTCTTACCTGGCCACTGCTTTTTGCTGTCTCAAACATGTATTTTCTTGTCACGAAAACTTAGTTAAAGTTGTCACATCACAGTTTGACAAAGACAACACCCTTTGTGAGTTCATCTTTCCATTCAGAGCCCCAGCCCTGCTATAATCCTGGCGACACAGCCCCTATTAAGACTCTGCATTGATCAAAAATGTGTCATTGCACTTTTTTTCTGTATTATATCTTGCATTGCAGGGTTTTTTTTAATGGTAACTGTTTTCACATTATTCACTTTTGTTTCGGTAGGTTTTATTCAGACAGAATCTTCTCGTAGTCCTGCTTTGTATTGTCATGAACAGACCGTACCAGGCCTACTACTTTGTTCCACTAATATCCTTCTGGTTTCTGGTCATCTACGCCACCATGGCAGTCCCTCCAAGAGTCACTAGGGAATCAGCTGAAGGTACGTGCAGGGATACAAAGTTGTCTCTATTCAAATGTAAGCCTGTTTCAGACTGGCGCTCCAGAGTCGTGCCGAACCAAATAGATCAGAAGTGACTCTAGATTTCGGTTTCAGACCGGCGAACTTAATTAACATAAATTTGCATTAGGTTCGGTTCATGACAAGATCGACGTCTGAACCCAAGACGCTCCAAAGTCATTCCAACAAACTGCAACAGTCGATCTTTTAATTTCTAGCACGTCCAGTCGTTCCTAGCTGTTTCAGACGTTTTCAGAACTTTTCATGTATTTAATTCAGTAGTTTGGTTCAGCGCGACTCTGGAGTGCCGGTCTGAAATGGCTGTAATAGACTTTATCTGGATCTAATTTCATTAAGTTTATATGGCAGGGTACCAATCACATGCAGTGTAATACAAGCCTCCCCAAAATGTCACCCTCAAAATGTCACAGGGCCCTAAGGCAGGTCTCATATGTTTGTTTTGGGGGTTAATTTGGGGTGGGATTGATTTCCTATCGCAAGGACTGAATCAGGAGAATAACCTGCAGCGTCACTCAACAATGTTATTAGACACCAACTTCATGTACCACATATCAAAAGCCATTCAGGAGTTTACATGTCATGTATTTATCTTATCTCTTTCAGCTAAGCCATCCCATAATATATTTATGTTAATGAAGCTTGGAGGGTTGCTTGCAGTGTGTGTGATTCTCTCCATGTCAGAGGTAAGTGATTGTTGGGTTGAGAAGGTTCAATGTTACATGCTGAGCCAATAATGACCATCTAGATTTTTGGCCTTTGGCTGAGGCTGTAGACTTCAACATCAATGAAGACGAGCAGAGTTTACTGTTTGAAACGTCGAGACCACACCCGCTCTTTTCCTAAAAGAGATTCTTACATGGTTGTACCCGCAAAATTTGACCAGTTTACTAGTTATAGTTTCCTATCCTTCACACCACACAAAGCTTCAGAACATGCAGAGAGGAATCAGATGCTGAGATCTAGCCAGAGCTGCAATCTAAATAGCTTCATTTTTCAAACATTGCAGCCTAGCGTTGAAGAAATACCTTTCACTGTGTGTGTGTGCATTTAAAGCATCAATCCCATCAAGTTGGTTGCATCATTAGTCTCTTTGCCTTTATACCAACAAAAAGAATAAGACGTTTGACTTTGTTCTTGAAGGAACATGTTGATTTTCCCCCAGCAGAGGTACGTCTATAAGGATGTCTGTTGGCACTTTCTTTTCAGAGGTCACCATAGAAATAAACCAGAGATAAGGAACTTCTCCGCCATTGCTGTTGTCTATGGAGCACAAAACAGTGTACCCTCGGCATGCCTCAGCTGTGCCGAAAACGCCTTCGGTTACCATCGTTGTGATTGCGTATCATAACAAAAACACATGGAATGGCGTGACACATGGAATGGCGTGACACACGCACAGCAGTCGTGCCATGCACTTTTGTGATTGCGCTGGACAAGGACCCGGGAAAGCTGCAGATCACGCATAGAAAACACCCCATATTTTTCAGGTGCACCAACAAATGTCAGGTTTTCCAAGGGTACATTTGAGACGCCATAAGTAACCACAGGGTTACATAGGGCGGTATAGGAAGTCTCCATTCTCTGCTTTATTTCTATGGAGGGCACCCCAATATTTCAAGGCCCGACAATGTATTGTGCATGCCCTTGTGTGAAAAAACTTGCTTGTAATCCAGGCAGTTTCTCCAATGTGCTATTGTATATTGATAATTGTCTGTTTGGATTTGTTGCAGATTTTCTTCAATTTCTTTTTTAAGTGGTGGCCAATGAACACATTATTTTACTGGCCAGGTCAAAGTCTCTATGAATGGTGGTTTCGATGGAGACTAGACAGATATGTGAGTATTATTGTGTTGGCTTTAAAAGACAAAGATCAAGAGAAACATCACAGTGACTCTTGTCTTTGTCAATTCGACATCAACAAAAACTGTACCACTTTGTTTTCCTTAAACAAAATTTTATCAACCTGTGACATAGACTCTTTGCACAGGCTGCCATTACTGAGGTCAAACAATGGAATTGTGCATGTGTGTATGCACCACTCACAACTCTCAGCCAATGATGGGTCTTCCTTTGACCTCAGTGAGGGCACTGTTTGAGTATGTAGCATCATATGCAAGGAGTCTATTTATTTTTAGAACATGTTTCTTGTAACATTTTTTTTTTGGGGGGGGGATTTAATCATACTTTTTGTATAGTTTGTGTGGTTATGGGTTTTCCTTTTTCTCTTCCCCTATAGATGGGTTGCAATAGACGCCATCTTTGATGACAATTTCTATTTTGGCATGCATTCGCGTCAAGCTCTGTAAATTTCAACGCAGCTTCAGTTGCTTACCAACCAATCATGGAGGGAGTTTATGAAACGCATGCATGCCACATGCAGTACTTACGCGTAATACACAGTTGTGCGCTAAAAAATGTGCAGTCGTTGTCATCAAAGATGGCTGATTTTCCCATCTATTCCTGTCCCCTCTGAGTTCACAAATCTCTTTTAACATTTTGTTCTTTCAAGATTGTCTCTCTTTCATTCCGGATTTGAACCTCTCCACCTTTCCCCTTTTCATTCCACTCCTTTTAAAGCAATTTCCAATTTTGCTCTTTTGATTGATTTATTTTTTATTATTTTTTTTGTATGTGTTTAAATGCTGATTCTTCAACTAACTCATGAACACTTGATATGTGCTTGACATTTCAGATTTTAGTGTATGGAATGTTGTTTGCCATGGGCTACATTCACCTAAGGGTAACCAAGAAGTTGAAGGACAGCCAACCAGAAAACTTATTTTCTACAGCATGGGCAATAGTCAGCGTTATCGTAGGAGTTTTATTTATTGCTGTGAGTTTAACTTGCTTAAGTGCTGCATGTCGGTATCAAACAAAAATGACCTTGCCTCTGCATGGAAGTACTTTTTCGGAACTTCCAAAATAATTTTTTTTTTTTTTTTGAGAATATCGTTGTCACATTGAAACCCTGATTAAACAAAGTAAAGACAACAAATGTTCTTATAAAATGCATCAGGATTTTTTGTTCTCTTTCGAGAAAATATGGAATGTCTTCACCGTGAATCGGCCAAACCTTGGCCGTAAGCCATGGCCGATAATCGGCCATGGTATGCTGGAATCTCGGACTTGCCTCCCATATGCCGAATACAATCGTAAACAATGGTAGCAGCCTATTGATCTCCAGTAGTCCTCGTTTGTACAAAAGGATGAAGGTCTGGAATTTTGGATTACACAATAACTTCCAGAAAAAGGGAGATTTGGAGCATGAATTCCATAACCCTTTGTCCCTCTTTGTAAGGAGGTAACGAAGTAGCACAGGGTGAGTGTATACTTGTGCATGCTACACAATGGAATGTCCTGGTGTAGTTGGTCATCAACTGGTCAACCGACCACAACCAAAAGAGGATAGTCCAAAATTGTTCCAAAACATATATAAATGTCCACCTAAATTCAGTTTGGAAAAAAATCATGCCTAGGAAGACGCCATGCGATGTCAAATAGCTAATTTGGGGTTTCATCGAGTCAGTGTTGGCCTTAGAGGTGCTGTATCAAATGATGCCAAGGGGAAAAAATGGAGTTTGAAAACAGGATTGGTAATCAATGTTTCTTTTATTAGGCCGTGTCCGAATCAAGCGACTTCGGCTACGGCTATGGCCGCTGGCTGCAACGACAACGTTGAAGAATAGGAATCCTCGGCGTTCCGGCCGTAGCCACTGCTGAAGCCATTCATTCGGACACGGCCTTAGTGTCAATCTGAAAGCTTACCGATTCTGAAGTTGATACCTGTCCCAATCTTCCATAGAACTATTTCTGTCTGAAATACTGTCAATGTCGTGAGAATAGAATTTGAAAACCTGGATTTCAATGTAACAACCGAAATTGAGGACAATGTGTTCACATGCTGAAAAGTGTGCATGTTTTTTCACTATTTTCTCCTGACTCAGACGATGGATTGAGCCCAAATTTGCACAGGTTTGTTTTCAAATGTATATATTGAATCACACAAAGTAAGAACACTGCACTATCAGCTTTACAAATCCTTTATTTTTCCTTTAATGCAAAAGAAATTCAATTCTTTACATGTTTGTTTTTGACACACTCATTGTGACTTTTTGGTGGTTTGTTTTTGTTGTTGTTGTAGATATACACAGTACATTCCTTCCTTTGCTACAGTAAGCCAGACTGTAATGAGGTCCACACATACATCAGTCCACTCCCGGTATGTATTTATTGGGTGCTGTCAGCTTTCATTCAAATCTCTGCCCACTTTAGCATAACAAATTGCTAAGATGGATAAAAAAGCTTAGCAAAAAACAAGTAAGCAGCCGAAACAGCAGGGTTTTTGTTTGTTTGTAAATGATTCTTTACAGCACCATTTGCTGTGTGAAAGCCATGTCACACAGGGCAATTTTTACAGGCAACTTTGAGGCAACCAACTGCGCTGTATGCACAAGGAACACTTCAGCAGCACAATAGTCATTCATCTAGTTGTTACTTATTATCCCCAAGAAAATAACGAGAAAACTTGAAATGTGAACGAATTTTCTTATTTGAGATTGCCTGTAAATTGACTGGTTGCCTGTAAAATGACTGGTTGTCTGTAAATTGCCTTGTGTGACATGACCTTAACTGTCAATGGATGCACTCGCGAATTAGCGAAATACTGGCGAAATAGCATGGATTTTTTCGTTTGTAAATAATTCTGTACGGCACTATTTGCTGTCTAACTGTGTTGGTGATAGATGGGTTGCAATAGACGCCATCTTAGATGACAATTTCTATTTTGGCCTGTAGCCGCGTTAAGCTATGTAAATTTCAACGCAGCTTGAGTTGCTAACCAACCAATCATGAAAGGAGTTTATGAAATGCATGCGTGCTGCGTGTTGTGTTCAACGCAGCTTGAGTTGCTAACCAACCAATCATGAAAGGAGTTTATGAAATGCATGCGTGCTGCGTGTTGTGTTCAATGCAGCTTGAGTTGCTAACCAACCAGTCATGAAAGGAGTTTATGAAATGCATGCGTGCTGCGTGTTGTGCTCAACGCAGCTTGAGTTGCTAACCAACCAATCATGAAAGGAGTTTATGAAATGCATGCGTGCTGCGTGTTGTGTTCAATGCAGCTTGAGTTGCTAACCAACCAATCATGAAAGGAGTTTATGAAATGCATGCGTGCTGCGTGTTGTGCTCAACGCAACTTGAGTTGCTAACCAACCAATCATGAAAGGAGTTTATGAAATGCATGCGTGCTGCGTGTTGTGTTCAATGCAGCTTGAGTTGCTAACCAACCAATCATGAAAGGAGTTTATGAAATGCATGCGTGCTGCGTGTTGTGTTCAATGCAGCTTGAGTTGCTAACCAACCAATCATGAAAGGAGTTTATGAAATGCATGGGTGCTGCGTGTTGTGTTCACGTGGAACACACAGTTGTGTGCTGGAAAATGAGCTGTCATTGTCAATAAAGATGGCTGATTTTTCCCTTTGTTGATGTCATGTGCAACCCATCTATACAACATGAATTCCACCAACCATGCCTACTTCAAGCTGACTGGTTCCATTTAATGTTTAGAAGCCCATGGGAACAGTTCAACAATTTTGCCTTTTCTCCTTTTTGCAAGAATCAAGAAAGCTCAGGACTTGCCTTTCATGTATGTGTTGAAAAGATTTAAGGTTTCATAACAAATTTCTGTGCTTGCCTTGAGAATTTCTTTTGAATAGTGAAAGGAAGGAATCAAGTTTATGTATTATAATACTAGACTAGGTTTTCCTGTCATGCAATTCAAATTCTAAGATCAGAAGTACTCGACAATTTTTTTCCCACACTCTGCTTCACTGTGGAGCTCTTTGCCTGTATCCTGTTTCCCTGTGGGCTACAATCTTTTTCAATTTAAGCAGAATGTAAACAGTTTTCTTCTGCCCCAATTTCTTTTGCTTTCTTTCTCTTTTCCTCGTAGCCCTCACCTAGAGGGGCCTTGTGCCTTGTGATGGGTGACTTATATAAAAAAAAAAAAAAAAAATTGAAGACAAATAATGATTGCTCACTAGTCCATCCTGTGTACTCCACATAGGTAGCTATGTGCTTCCATTATTTTCATCTTTGTTTCACTTTCAAGATCTATGTAGAATAACATGTAAACCATTTTTGGAGCAAGAAGTTGAAGTTGTGTTTGTAATAATTAGGATAGAGTTATGAAATCGGGACCTTGATATTTGTAGTACATATTTTGTATAATATCCAGATGTATACATCTTTAGGAATTTTTAAAAATGAGGTTTGACAACATTTCCTTTTACCCTTTACTCAGGTGACAGGTATAATTATCTTGAGAAATTCCACTGGGTTTGTCCGTGCACGCTACAGCACATTCTTTGCCTGGTTTGGCTCAATATCATTAGAGGTAAGTCGTGATTCCAACATGGAAACTCCTGATGGAATCTAGAGTATTTCCTATCGCTGGTTCATCTTGCTTAGACCTCTCTCGCCCTCCTGCTTTTACAACAAATTATGAGAAAGCGGTCAGGGTTTTTTTCTTAATCGATGCTACGATGTGATAAATATTTGTTCGTTTTGAGTTATTCTTTCTCTCATCGGTTTTTCCGACTCCACCACAGCTCTTCATCAGTCAGTATCACATTTGGCTGGCAGACGACACCCGCGGCATCTTGGTTCTCATCCCTGGACATCCCAGCCTCAATCTCCTGGTCTCCACCTTCATCTTTATCTTCATTGCTCATGAGATCTCCCGCCTTACAGGAGTCATCACCAAGTGTGTCATCTCAGAAGACTATACCACTACTCGCAATAGAGCTCTGTTTTTTTGTGTTATCCTTGGCGCTTTGTTAGCGAATTCAACCCTAAGTTAGATAGGTCATGATTTGGTTTGTTTAACCAGTTGGTGCCGGATGTCCTGTTTACATGCAAATGTTTCCCCTGCCTGGAAACGGGAGCCAAGTAAAGACGCCATTGTGTAATTTCAGAATACCTGAGCAGAGGTCTCACAGTCTTCAACTACTGAGCGTGCCCAAACCACACACGCCGTCTAACGCTTCGTTTCACCCTCACAAAGAAAAAAACAAGGTCTTGAATATTTTGATGTTTTCTGGCTATTGAGAGGTGGTTTTTGTGTAACCCTGATTCCAGACCTTTGTCCTTTTGTTCCAAGAAGAGGATTTTGAGGCATCGAGAGGCTTCCACCGTTGTTTATTCATTGTATTTTGGCTCAATGGGTGTAAGTCAAAGTGAGCTGGAAATCGAGCCATGGTTCCGGGTTTAGTACCACTTGTATGCCGTATGTAGGTAACAGCCGACGAGAATCTGTTTTTTCTTTTGGCATTGTCAAGTCAGGGTTTCTTTGTGCCAGCGGTACCCTCAAATAAAACTGATTCTGGCAATTCCGCCAAAAGATTTTCCGCCAGGGGGACAGGGGGAAAAGGAGTCCCGGCGGCAACTGGTTAAAGACTCTAGTTTTTATGAATAATATGTGTTAACTAGCCACTGAAATTTCATTGAAAAAAGGTGCTCATGTTTTGGGATAAACAACAACTTACATTGTTAAAGGTAAAATATAGGATTGGTAAAGCTGTTAGTGCAATGGTCTTACTTTGTGTGATTCGATATATACATAAAAAAACAAACCTGTGAAAACTTTGGCGCAATCCGTCAGACTCAGAAGAAAATAGTGAAAAAACAAGCACATTTTCAGCATGTATACACATTTTCCTTAATTTTGATTGTTATAATCGCAATTAAAATTGGGGTATTCAAATTCTGCTTTCTTGACTTGACAGTATTTCAGACAGAAATATTTTTATGGAAGATTGGTATAGTAAGATTTCAGACTGATACTTGTACAAACAAAATTCACTGAATACCAATCCAGTATTCTACCTTTAGAGGCAGGAAATTCAGGTTTTTCAGAAATTTATTTATTTGTGACGAGTTCATTTAGTTCCCACCTATTTCCAGCAGTATTAGTTGAAAGTTGTTTTGAAATGAAGTATTTGGGCACCACCCAAGCACATTGAAAGATGTTTATAATTGTAAAGCTCAGACCGACTTCAAACTTGCTACATATAAACACTATGATCAGTAGATGACATGGTAAGCAGAAAGGCACCAGGTTTATTATTTCAAAACTTCATACCTGAAAAAAACACAGTTAACATGATTTGTATAGATTTTGTAACCTTTGTTTACAAAAAGAGTGACCTTGTACATTCCGGAGCCTTGCTGGCAGGCAAGATACTGCATTTTGTGTCTTATATTTCCACATAAATTCAAAAGTTATAAAAATAACAGCTGAACAAGTTTTGAGATGTGCCCCCCACTCCTTCTTCATATCAAAAGTTGACAAAAATCTGACAGTGCAATCTCCATAAAATATAAGATTTGATGTGGTCGTCCATTGGGCTGTGTACAAATCGTGCCTGCAGGAAGTCCAGGCTCTGTGGCTCTTTTCTAAACATGTGATGTCACAGACTACATGCGTTAATTTTAGCGTCACATTAAGTTTTGTGAATAATTTATATGTTTCCTGGTAATCTGATTTGACTTTGCCTTCCAAACCGGAAATGCATGTTGAAAACATATCCTGCATTTTGATGTATGGTTTTTTCATCAAAACTGATGAGCAATTAAACAATACATGAAGTCAGGGATGAGATTCCTCCCAACTTGTCCGGATGTCTGGATATTACAAACTTATTGTTGTGGAATTTTATTTAAAATGTCAGTACTTGTACTGTATTTTGACTACATCAAGGTGATTGCCCCCATCTTCATTTAAGCACAGAATGCTGCCATTGATACGGGTTATGGCTTGGTTAGTAGCCACCAAAACCTCCACCGGTGTTTTAAGGTTTTTTTAATTTTCATCCACTCTCTTCCCTGATTAAGTTCTCCGTGTTTACTAACACTTTCAGTTCCTAAAACCCAAACACCTAGTGTTTGTAATCCTACAAACGCTACATTTCTAGTGAGTAATGACATGGAACTGCAGACCACCATGTACTGCTGACTGGTTGACTCCTCATGTTTACCATCATGCCCGACAGCCTAATCATTCAAAATGTGCCCCATCAGAAACTAACTACATCACCGTTAATCTGTTTTGACATCCAAAGTCAAATATTTCTTGCTTAAGATTGTTGTGATCTTACTGGGTTTTTTTGGTTTTTTTAAGCAGAAACTGTCGACTTTCTATCTATCTTGAAAGGCTTTCTTTTTCATCGCATCAGGCCGAATCACATTGGGCAGATTTTCAATGGAGTGTTGTCTTTGAATAAGGGATGAATAGAAAGGATATTCATGTAATTTTTCAAGGGGAAATAATACTAAATGACTGAAATTCAAATTGTATCTGTTTTGCTACTAAAAGATTTTTGTTCCCTCTCAATATCTTCCAGGCGTTGAAATTGTAACGTACCACAAGCTTGCATGAAGTCTTTCTATTCCACTCATTGTTGTTAAGCAAGAATTGTTCAGAATTATGTTTTATGTATTGTCACCGTCGCTAGCTGCTTTTCAATGAACATTACTAGAGTAGACATAGGCGTATGGGGACTCTTTGGTTGAGTGGGGGGGGGGGGCGCAGAGGGATTGATGTGGCCAAAATTGTTCACAGATAAGGACAGTTAACAATTTCTCATAAAAAGTATTTGTTTTTTGTTTTTTCTTCTTTGTGTGAATTTCCCCCCACCAATTTTTTTTTTCTTTCTGGGAGCAACTTCTCCCCACTGCCCCACCCCCGACTTGTACGCCTATGAGAGTAGAGACTAACACAGTTCTTGATTATCACATTATTCCGATTTTGTGATAATAAATACAGTATGGTAAACCACAAAGTACTTATCTTCTATCGTGGTATTATCTCACATCTTTTAATGGACATCAATTCATAATATTGTTATCTTGGAGATGATCTTATTTTACTGTTGAAGTCTTTATCAAGATTTCTTATTCTTGTGCAATAGTGTCACAAATCGCCACTGTACTTGCAATAAAGCCATTTTGGTGATCACCTCCCCCTATAAAAAGCACAATGGGTATTTAAGGAATGACAAAAACTCCTATTCGTTATTTCTCTTTATAAGTTTTCATCTTGGGTTTACTTTTTCTGGTTGAAATGGACCTTCTGACTAAATTTGGGTTATTTTGTGCAATCGTTGACTAGCAAAAAAAAAACTGCATCTGGGATGTAACACTGCTCAGTTGGTACTCATGTACATGTATGCACTGGTGATCACCAAAGTGATTTGCATGTGAGGTTACACACATGGGGTCTTAAGAATAGAGAAGTTGCGTGACCCCGGGAAAAGTTCGTTTCGCAGCCATGTTTGGTCCAGCCATGTACAAACTCAATGGCTGGCGCGTCGTCTACTGAATGATTTTCCAGCGCCTGTTTGCGCACGCAGCATTAGAAAAAGGTATCGGGTGACGTCACGTGAAACATCTCTATAATATGGTTAAGCATTTACTGGTAGCCAGCAATGTTTTACTCTGTAAATATTATTATATTTTCATGGCTACACCTTGAGAATAACTCAAATGAAAACATTTGTAAAAAGATCAACATAATCATATCATCAGGTTCCCGGAAGAAGGATGTATAATGTAAGGTTATTTAGGGGGAAAGGGCATGAGCAATTAATGTGCAAAATTGTGTTTCAAGAAAGTTTGATCGGTTTTCTGCCATTCATAAGTGGGTATAGAAAGGTTAGATTCTGCATGGGAATGTGAAAACAATGCTTTGGGGGGTAATTCTAGCAACACAAATGTAACAGTAACGCCATTTTTTTAAGGGCTATTTTTCTCTGGGATGAAAAAATACCTTGTGTGTCCAGAAGAAGTTCGTACCCCCTTTTTGCTGGGCACCTGACGATATACAACTGTATGAATGATTTGTATATACAATGATGTAATTTGTTCTCGTACTATTTCCATAGAACATACTATTCTTTCTTGAAGGGGGTTGTTATATTATGGCCAATTTTATTTGTTAATTGAAATTGTCAGATTTTTACCCCAATTTTGTTTGTACAATACAATCAAGTTGGAAATGAAATGATGTGGTCATGTGATTTCTCAGGATTTTTCCAGATTTCAGGATTTTCTCAAAAGAAATAGTTCACATTGTGTCCAAACCTGTAGTTTTGTATTTCTGGTGGTGCACAGAGTCTGTAAACCTCCTGAATTATAACATCTGAGAGGTTCAAGGTCTAGAGCCCAGGCTTGCAAGCCATTTTCCAGAAATGTCTACGCTCGTCAGGTCTCATCCCTGGAAATGCAGTGTTCCATCTGGCCTCATTATTATTGTCAGTTTCCCTGTCGGACTACAAGTCGGACTACAACCATGGCAGTCTCATTTAGGTCGTTCGCACGGATTGTTGATCTATGATGATAATGGGATACCAAAACTGCCCCCTTTGATAATGCACTAGTCCTTGTTTCAGGTTGGAACGAAGATTGTATACTCTCTTTTGAATTATCAAGCGAGGATGTAAATTTCACCTTTTTTCAAAGTCTTCAGTTGTTTTTGGAAACACGTCTGTTCACAATATTCCACTCGAAAGAGGTGTAGTTTTTGTACAAACATTCTAACAAATATTTTACACCCCCAAAATGTGGAAGAGATGTAAAAGTTATTTTTCACGTCATCACATAGGCCTAGTGTGCTCTTTCTTTATTTATACACTTGAGTATGAAAGACAACAAATCTTACACTATAATCAGAGTCGCTCATTGAGAGACTTGCAGTTAGAAGCCATACCAGACTGCACATGACCGAAGAAAACTGGTCCCTCAATGCCACAACTCTCAATACCAGTGGCGCAACCAGAGGGGGGAGGGGACGCCCCCCTCTTGCCCCTGCACCCCCCCCCCCCCAAAAAAAAAAAAAAAAAAAAAAAAAATGAGATTAAAAAAAATCACAAATGAACGGTTAAATTAAATAGGCCCCAAATTATGTCTTTGCCCCTTGCCCCCAAAATGAAATTGGTTTCGCCACTGCTCAATACACAGCTCTGTCAATTTACTTAGTCGTTAGATGTAGGTCGATCCTGTGACAGCCTAACTTAATTTAATCAGGCAATTTTGTAACCTCCACATTACAAGAAGTATACATCTTAACATACAAGTCGAGTTGAAAGACATGCTGGGACTGTAAACCTTTTACAATGTAGTGTTAAAAAGGAGTGTGCTGTGATATCCTTGTGACGTCACATGAGTAATTTAATTCAGTGATTCTAAACCTACCATATCTCAAAAGCATACAGTTGATCTTTATTTTTATTCACCTATTGACGACTGATGAAGACCTACAATTTAGCCTAAAATGTGTTGTCAAGATGTCACAAGTAAACTTTGTACATACCATTTTAGAAAAAGATAAAAAAGGCTGCACAAAATGTAGGTTAGATATGCTCCAGTTTCCAGATCTTGCACTAGAAGCCAGAAAAACAATTCTTAATCACGTGGGCCCACCATATAGGTCTATAAAAGAAACTGAATTTAACCACCCAAGGTTAATCCAATACTCTTTACAGATGCATAGTTCTGAGCATGGTCTTTTAAATACACCGATGTAGTTTCTATTTAGAAACAATAGCTATATACTTGATAATATTTTGGTTGGTCATCCATATAGTATTATTATTAATTGCTAGGCATAATATATATATGTACATATTTACTTTATATACTTTATTGATACTTTTCAAATTGATTTGTTGACAAGCGACTTATTTAAAGGGCCCATGAAATGTAATTTTTTAATGCAATTAGGAAATGCACCGTTGTGCCCCGTTTAACCTCATATTCATCTTTCATTTTGCCATTTTCAAGGGTATTTTGGTGCCTTTTTGGTTTTTATGCTAATGAGAATTTCCATATTCATGAGCAAAAGTGTGATGTCATATCAGGAAGAAACCTCAATGTTGCAATTAGTTTATGCACAAAAAGTTTGCAGAATTTAGGATATTTCGCTGTCGTAAACTCTCTTTGCTTCAGTGATTCATTATGTCAGTTCATGGCAGTGAGCCATTGAGCAAACTTTTCTCACAACTGCTTTCAATAAGCAAATTTTAGGGTTCACAATTTCAACAGAAAACCAGTGTGTCTCCCTAAAGTGGCATCACGGCAACAGCGCCCTCAGTTGTCGGAAAAGCATGGCTAATTTTTGATGTTTTAAATAAGTGCATTTTTCAATAAAGTTAACCAAAAAGGGATGTTAATTTCTTTTCATACACTTAAGTGGATTAAGAAAGCAGCAGAAATATGTTCCAAAGATATATTTACATCAAGGGTCCTTTAAATTACGTTTCGCGTCATCATTTAGAACTTGTTAGTTTTTTTACTCTTCAGGCCGTGTAAAGAAATGATCATCACAGTACCTGTTGTGGATTCAAAGTGGCCGCCAAGCCTTCGATCTAGACAACGGGACAAAAATCCCACCCTAGGCCCCGCTCGCTTGTTGAGCTACAGACTGATCCTCGTACTGGGCAGGAAGTTGTCTCGTACTTGAGACTTCTAGATCAAGCTTTCGTCAGTTTGCAGCTGTCGCTGTAATCTAAATAGACCTTATGCACATGACGTCATTTGAGTAGGGCGCCCTCGTCTAGAGGTCAAAATAAGGTTCATTGGCCAATCCTGTGCGCCGCGCCTACAAATCTCTTTGTTTCCATTGTTACATCATCGATTTACCTCTAAGTTGGCGGCGTGATGACGTCAATGCATAAGGTCTGATTGCGCGACTGTCATCACGTGATCTATTGTGGGCACTACGTCATCTGGGCTGATGGCAAACTGCGTGCAAATACATGCCGTGACCGACAGAGTCACACACACAGTCAGCTTTTGGTAATTAATCACATTACTGTTTCATAAACTACCAGTATTCTACTACAAAGGAGGTTTATTTTGGGTAATATGCACTACTGGCATCGGACGACTATATCGCCATCCGCCTGTTAATTTGTTTGTAATGTAGGCCTAAATCACTATAAAAAAGGGTAAAGAACGTTGAAGTGAGCATTTATACCTAGCCTTGCGAAATTTCAAATAGGCAAAGGAATCACACAGTTTTGGAAAGCAATTTCTTTGGATGATTCAGCTTCATAACTTTGAAATTCTTGTGTTGAAAAGTGTGTGATCGCGGTCGTCTGGCCTAAACGTTCCGTCGTGCACTAGTACACATCGTGCACATTTATACGTTACTTGTACAATTTCCAAGAATTGCTGGAACTGTCCTAACTGGCTTTATTCAGCTACTTGAAGGTCTTTGGTACAAACTCTTGAATATTTTTCACAGATTTCGAGAAAGACAAGCCTCAAACGAATAAACAATGCAACAATCATCATGTACCGTACCGCACTTTAGGCTATGGAGGACGTCGTGTTTGTTTACATTTAATACCCACAATAGGACGCAGTCGGTCTATTAAAAACAATAGCTCAATTTTCCTCAAGATGTTCAAAGACTGTCCGTCAGGTCTTGACATGCCGTGCATTGGGGAAAAAAACTTACTGATCACTAAAATGCATTAATAAATACCTAGGACAGTTTGTGGATTCTGATTGGTCAAAACGTGATCACGTGGGGGTGTATTAACGGCGATATAAAGACCGGCTAACAAAACAAGCAAGTATCGCCGAGAAAGAAAAGTTACAAAATGGACGATTTTAGCCGTTTATTTCGTTAAAAAGGTATTTATTAATGGGAATAACAGTGCGAGGACCCGGTCTTCACTGCTTGGTAATGACCTTGGGTGGTGGCTGGCCGCTGTTAACGACCGCGCCTCCGGCTTGGTCGTTAACAGCGGCCAGCCACCACCCCGGTCATTACCAAGCAGTGAAGACCGGGTCCTCGCACTGTTATTCCCTAAGTAACTGTCTTTACTGAATGTATGGGCAAATGTTTCCACAGAGGCGGTTGTGGGCGTTTGGCTTTGACAACATCGATGTTTTTAGAGATCTTTTTGCATGAAGGTTAACACGGTTGTTCCGACTTCTGTGTTTTATTTTTATTTTATTTCTTCCTTTTGCTTACATTCCATTGACTACTTTACCGGCTAGAAAGATAAGCGCAACTTTTCAGTTCGGCACATAAGCTCACGGAGAAAAAATATAGGCCTGGTAGTTAACTGTCACTTGTTATTGTTTTTTTTTTAGTATCGGCTATTCTAGTCTTGAAAACTTCGAAATACGTTTTTTCGGCCAGCAAGTTACTAGGGCATCGGGAGTAAATCAGTTAGGCCGTTATAATTAACGAAACCGCCTCGCCGGATTAGACCCAGTAACTGGGGCGCTGAACTCCTTTTTTGAGATTTTGACGTTATCGACCGATAAGGTCAAAATCTCAAGAAAGCGGCACTCTTAATAGTCTTACTTCCAACGACGCCGGTCGTTCAAACGTCATTAATTAGTGACGTGTACAAAAACAAATGTAAGCTTAAGCCTATATAATTATATTGACTTAGTCATTTCATGCTCGGAATTATCATGTGCTGAAGATAAAGCGTATTGATGCCTGAATTATATCTACTTCTCAAAGGCGTCACCTAATTACCGGTAATATTTGTAAATAGACCTGCGTAGTTTACCAATCTCCAAGCAAGCAAAAGAAATTAATTAACACGAAACGAATCTCAACGATTAGCAAGAATTCCCACGAGACGGATTTAATGTCAACAAAGGATAATTAGAGATGACGCACAAAGCAATTGGTCACAGAGAAATGTTAATGTCGTGGTGTGGCATTCTATAAAACCATGGTCTTACTTTAGCATAAATCAATTTGGCAATTCAACAGAGACCTAGAAAAAATATCGCCTTCAAATACAGTGATTGATGAAGATAGTATATGCTAAGAACACCTTCCGTGAGTTGGCAACACTTGCTTTTTTTTTGACAGTATTTCGTTTACAGAAAATTAGACCTAGACAACCAGGAAGAGGAAAAGGTATATGTTCTGTATACACCGACGCTGAATTCACACAGACCATAGAAGTACAGGACAGTGAAGTCATCACGTACAAGGTTCAACAGGCTGGAGCTGATGTGGATTCTTTCCTCCATGAATTTAATAAACGAGGCGGTTTGATGCAGACAGGGTGAACTACAACAATTGATGTTGCAGACAACGTGTAGGGGAGTAGTGGGACTTGATATGTCATCTACCAACGATACATTACGTTTTGAGTACTTAAACCAAGTAAGTACGTCTCGACCGTCTTTGTACGAAACACCAATGTTTATGGTCGAACCAGCACCAGTCGTCGTTGTAGTTTTTACAGTGACGTTAGAAAGTCTCCTGGTCCCATTCATTCTTATCGGAAACGGTGTTGTAGTGTTGCTCGTGACGAAGAACGATGCACTCAGGACCACTACCAACGCCTTCATGGTGAGTCTTGCCACGGCAGACTCACTCCAGGGACTCTCACTAGTTCCTGTCATAGCAGCAACGTTGGACCCCACCTTTGTGAATAGTGAGTTTGCATGTTTGACACTGTGGTGCATGTTGTTACTTGCGTCTGGTTGTAGCTCCTTGTCCCTTCTTCTCGTCACAGTTGACCGCTACATCAAGATATTACATCCACTGACCTATCAACAGATTATGAACAAAACTCGAGCATCATTGGCGATATCCACTGTGTGGATATACACTTTTGTTTTAACAGTCATCCTCCCATTTTCAGGATGGAATCAGATCCGAAGTTCGCCCAGTTTCTCCTGTTTGGATTTCACCGGCGTGTTCAAATCCATCCACCTGCAGATACTGCTCTTCACTAACGGCATTCTCCCGTTCGTTGTGATGTGCTTCATCTACGTGAGATTGTTCTCCGTGGTCCTTGAGAAGCTCAAACAGAGAGATGGGACGAATCTGAACGGGCGTCGCCGGTTCATGAAACGAGAGCTTCGCTCCGTCAAGACCTTTCTGATACTCCTTGGTTTTACTGGTCTGGCCTGGTTGCCGGTCACCATCATCGTTCTGCTGGAGATTCATACAAATTACAAAGCTAGCCTTGGTCTACGAAGTGTTCTGAGCTGGTTAACATTTATGAACAGTGCTGCAAATCCAGTCGTATACACCCTCCGAAGTGAACCATTTCAAAGGGCAATAAATAACACTGCTCTGTGCAGGATTCTCAAACGTTGTTGTAAATGCAAGAACAGCCCACGAATTGAACCGAGTTCATTTGCAACGTTTCCTACTAGACGCTTAGCGAACAACGGCGAGATAAAGTGGATTGCTACGGCAGCTGCCGACCAATAAACTGTGTAGTTGTCTTTTTTGAGTTTATGTAGATTATAGGATCAATCATTACGGTAGTTTGGGTAGTTACATCTCCAAAAACGTTCCTACCAGAAGGTATAGGGGAGACTTAGGTCCTTCTTCAAACCATGCACGGCTGCGGCTACGGCTGCGGCTTCAGTGCAGGTATACAGGGCTTCAAACAGGCGTACGGACCTTAAGTGGGAGCACAAGCCTCAGCTGTGTTTTCGAAAAGGGCTGCAATTTCTTGACCAGCATAACAGGTCACCTCCTCAACTGACCAGGAATCTGTTCCAGTGATGTGTCGATAGTGTTTAAGTTTTAAGCAGGGACAAAGACATAATCGGGGGAGGCTATAATGAGAACAGAGTATTTTTTTTAACACAATAATGGTGAATAATTCAGGGACAAAGCTTGAAAAAATCACGAGGATTTCAGGGGTTGGATATAGGACTCCAAACAAGTCTTTGCCTTGAAAATATCAAGAACTTTGGACTTTACAATTAAGACATAATGATACCGAAGTCTCATATAGCGCATGTATCTACCAGCAATAGGTACTCAATGCGCTTATTATATTATTTTTAAGACAGGTTTTTAATGTGTGTTTTTTTATTATGAGACCCATTCATGTATCACCTTATACGGAATTAATACAAGGTACTGCATCGTATTCAATAGCCACTGCCGGAAACACCGGGGCAAAACCCTTCACAAGAAACCAAGACTCAAACATTGTATATGTATTATTGTTTGGGGGAAATGTTGAATAAAGTCTGGGTGCCAGTGGCGTATACAGGGGCAAGGGAGACAGCTGCCCCCCGTGGAACATCTTGCCCCCTGCTTTATCCCCTGTAGCCTCTGGAATCCCTGAAATTTGCTATAATCAGGCAATTTTAACTGAAATTGTTCCCTCTACAAATATATGTGCCCCTTTTGCCACCTTCAAAAAAGATGCTTGCTATACGCCACTGTTGGGTACATTAGACAGTGTTCCCAGCCCACCGGGTGAGGGGCTGTTGAGTGGTACATGCCAGCCTATGGGAACAGCTAAAATACACTCCTTGAAAAAATAATTGTTGTGCTACTCCTAAGATAAAACGAACAAAGGCAGGTTTGTGTGAACATACCTTTAATGAGCAGGCCTATGTATCTAAAATCTTTCGGGTTCCATGGGAAATATCGCAGAGATTACGCCTACACTTTATCGCAATACAACCTTTCATTTCCACATTTCCCTTTTCAGTCCCGCACCAGGTGGTTTATAAAAATGAAACGACTGTCTTGTTTGTGTTGCATGCTTGTCTAAACTTTTCTTTTAGATTGACCATTATGTTTTGTTTTTACTTTAAATTTTATGATGTAATGAACTTGTTTGGTTGGTTGGACGAATATAAAACGCTCTGCAACAAGATAGTGCTAATGCAAATCACGTGTCACCGTACCTCAATGTATATCAGAGTTTGCTGTGGACTTTTGTCTCAATAAACAAGTGCTCTGTATACTTTTTCGTCTGTTTTTCTTTGTTTTACTGTTTTCCTCAAACACCCGCTCACAGTAGAATATGAAAAAGCGCTATACTATTGTGGAAGAAACAATGTTAACTTGAATCAGACGTTTTTGTAATCACAATTGCAACTTTTAAAAGTGAGCGCATCTAAAAACAAGTCTGTTAAAAATTTACAAAATACACAAGGAGTGTTATTCTTGTTGCTCTAACCACCATTCATGCCACCTTCTTCCCCCTTAGGTCAGAGGCCTACCTTCTTTCCATTTCCCCCGTTATTGGTCGATTCCCACTGGTAGTGCCTCTTCTACAACCTGACTCCTTAAATGGAGTGACTAGTAAGTCGGCATATACTGATATCTGCATTTTGTGGACCTCAGAATCTGTATATATATATATATGACAAAATTTTTTTTTTTATATTTAATAAATGGGCAGTGTATACTTTGTTATCGTGAGTACCGTTGGAGCTTTGTACACAGTTGAAGTTATTTAAAGGTCGATTTTTTTTTATAAGTGTCAGTCTCCTGATTCAGACGACGTATTGAGCACAAATGTGCACGTTTTGTTTTTTGTTTTATTTTTCTTTGGTTTTTAAATGTGTATATTGAATCACACAAAGCAAGAGCACTACACAATCAGCTTGACCAACTATATTTTGCCCTTAAGTTTCAGCAACACGATGTTCTAACGAGAAGAAATTTAATATTTAATGTACATATAGGGCCTATTGAGAGTGTAATCATCCATGCACCCTCGTGATGTTAGGTTACTTATTAATGGTTCGACACTGAGAGTTAATGTTAACACGATCTTTGCTACCCAAACTAAATTGATGTCTTTTAAACCAAATGATGCTTCCAGTAGGCTACGGTTATACAAACACAATGTATGCTTTCAATGAAAAGGATGATACGGCGGTTTGTTTGGGGAGTGTGCGTTTTATTCCAGTCCTCTAATTTGGCCCGTCTACATCAAAAATTTAACCCATACAAATCTGATCACAACAGAAGATCACTTGTTCCTTGCAAGCAGTAGTAGTTGTCGTTTTATTCCTACTATTATGTTGTACTCACAAGAGACAATCAAAGGTTTCATTACTTTTAATAAACACTTTTGTATTGCTAAGTAAACATCAGTAAGTTCACGCAATTATGGAGAAAACTGATATTAAAGAATATTCAATGGTGTAATTACATGTAATACATTTTGGGTTTTTTATTCATTGAACGTAGAGAAAACTGAATGGATTCGATTTGGGGGTTGAATACTGTATATTTTTTCCCAGAAATTTCGATCCCTTAATTTGCCAGGTACGACAATGCTCCTGTTTTAACCTACAAATATGATTTTCTAAGATTTGTTTTCAATCTTATATTGTTTACCTTTTGTGATGACTTTCCATAATTTATATATAACGAGATTAATTTGGAATGAAATGAACCAGAACAAATGTTCCATTGTGAATTAAATTAATACAACGTTGTTATATCAAAAACATGTCGATGGAACATGTGTAAGTATAATATCGGGTTAGGCAGAGTCATGAAAAATGTGAATTATTCAGCTTTCAGTTTGTTGTTTACTGGTTTATATTTTGTTTGACCTGTATATCTTTCACAAGCTGGTCCAAGACCGTCCAACTCATCTCCTCGCCACCAAGAACAGCCCTGCATAATAAATAGTTAATTATAAGCGTATACACTTCCTTACCAATGGCCCGCCCATTTTAATTTGTCCTCATTATGCTTTCCAACACTACGGAACCGGTGATGTCCATTATTAGAAAATGATAACTTGAGTACTCGAGATTCTGTTGAGGATATTAACTTAACACCCTCGGCGTCGAGAAATGGTTGTATTATATCAACCCTTTCATTATTGCACTTTCCAAACATTATTTGGATAGTCTCGAATTCGTAATAAAAAAGCCACAGCAAGAAAGAAATAATGAAACTGAAAATCTCCCTTAAAAATATTTCATTTTCGAAGAAATGATGCCATTAGTTAGTTAGTCTTGTTGTTTCTGTGTTTAAGTGTTCTTATTTTTATTTATCGGGCCTTAGGCCTACATGGATCTAGATTATTATGCGCAAGCCACTCTTTGCATGACGTCATGAAACTCTGTCAATATGATTGTTGTTGTGAATGGTCGTACTATGGACGTCACGACACTAAAGTGTTTATTACAAGCCTAGTGCAAATTCTTAATTAAAATGCAATTAATTCGCCACCGGTTGTCAGGACGAACTTGTGAATTTTGGCGAGTGTCAGTAAAAACAAGAAAGCAGGCAATCAGTATAAAACCAATTCTGTTAATTTACTACCTGTATCAAAAGGGCGGGGAGGGGGGGGGGGCGTCTGGTTGGGGTAGGCCTAGTGGTATCTTTCCTCGCCTTCCACCTCTAGGACCTTGGTTCGAATCCCGCCGGGGACACTATGTGGATTAGGTTTGTCAGTCCCTGATTGCGTGGGTTTTTCCTGGAATAATATTCTGTGGTTTTTCCTTTCACATCTAAAACTGAAACTACATTTTTTGTCTTCTCTCCATGTGGTTCTTGGCTGGTACAGTGATTAAGTTCGCTTTTCTGAGAATCCCTGGCTTCACATCCAGAATTAATAAATAAAAAAGTTGTTGTCGCGGGTAAGTGGGAAACTTTTTCAGCAACAACCTCAGCAGTAATACAAAAATCTAAGAAGACACGTTCGTCACTCAACCAAAGTATTCGGAATCATTTAAGTTGTCTTGCTGGACAACGGACACCTTGTAAAGCATGGCCTACTACGCAGCTGGGCAAACTGATATAACTGATGTGTCTTGTAAACAAGCTGAATAATTATTTATCGGCTTAAAGACACTGCTCCCGTCACGTTTCACTGCACCTCACTTGTAAAATAATAAAAGAGAAAAAAAAACATTGCAAAATAAATACAACAATGCAAAGCGGAAGTAACGCGAAGACGAAAACATTGGCACATAGTGTCAAACACGATTACACAGATGCACTTGTATAATATAGGCGCAGCACACTAAATAGTGAGAAAAAATCATAATTTTGAAGGTTAAGGCTTTTAGAGATTTAATCATGGCATTTCGGCTATACTATTTTCTATAGAAATGACACTATTTTGATCACGAGAAGGGCCCATTTAATGGAATAGGGGTCTGTTTACTCTTAAGGGTATTTTTAATGTATATATTTTAGATGGGCCGACCAAATTATAAGAAAGAAAATTTTGTTTAACTTGGAAAATATTTTAATTTGAATGCAAGAGGCTATGATAAAATATTTCGCACGATTGGTTGATTCTA
This sequence comes from Marthasterias glacialis, assembly GCA_911728455.2. Taxonomy (NCBI): domain Eukaryota; kingdom Metazoa; phylum Echinodermata; class Asteroidea; order Forcipulatida; family Asteriidae; genus Marthasterias; species Marthasterias glacialis. Next base: position 20,793,956 of record OU452223.1, read on the forward strand.
TCCTATCCTACCGATGCTGACCTCTGACACACAGTGACATGGCAGCCAGTTCAAAGTAGGGAGTCGGACCCTTCTTGCACCGCCGAGCCCCATCAGTGTCTCCCTGCGATTGCCGTATGGGGGGGGGGGGCGGGGCGAAGGGCCCACCGACGGGAATGCGGGAGAGTTTTTCCCGGGTGTTGGTAAAGGTGGGGAGTTTGAGCCCCCTTGGCCTACAATGCGTCTCTCAAGGATTGGTGATCTTTGTCAAATAGCTGGGTACTAAGTCCGTTCCAGTTTTTGGTATTGTCTTCCCAGATTTCTCTAGGTCGTCCTCTAGATCTTTTCCTATCAACTTTGCCTTCTAGGTTGCTAACGACTGGCCACATAGTAGAGCAGCTTCACGCGGACGTCCAAAAGCTGCTGTCGATCCTATAAAATATTGTAGCGCCCTCTAGCGGTTAAAGTCATACTTTTTTGGGGTTCCTTACTTTTTGTTCACATCCATCACGAGCGGACCGCACCAGAAAGCTGTCGCTGAGAAGGGTAAAGGAGAGTAAATTCCTGACTCGAGTGGTGAGTTCAGTGGCAGTGCAGTGCGCCAGCCAGTTCGTCTTGACGGTGCTGTGTGGTCTATTTTTATCTTACTTGGCTTGGACTTCAGTGTGTGTGGGATTCCGGATGGGGAGCTCCGTTTCTGGGTTCGGAAACTTTCCCTACACTACTCTTCAAGTTCGTGACCGGGTGGGTGGAACATCTCTCTGACCGATTGAAGTCGATTGAAACCTAAGTATTGTAAGTACCGTTAACAATAACAACATAACTGTGTACTAAATGGTGATACTCATTATTAACTTTCCGTTCGGTTTCAGCATTTATAAGTCGAATTGAGGTTGTTTAAACTGAGACGAAGACAGCCAAGGAGGGTGGATAGAGGAACCACCTACAGCGGAAATCACTTCGAGTTCGATCATGTCGGGTGACTCGCGGGACACTTAGCATCCGTTGACCCCATTCAAGGGGACGTGTTCGACACATACTCTGTACCTAGTTCTCCGGAGTTTTACTGTCTACCGTGGAGCGAAGGCACCTACCGGCCTAGACCCAGTAACTGGGGCGCTGTACTCCTTTTTTGAGATTTTGACATTATCTGTCGTACTAGCTAGATACGACAGATAATGTCAAAATCTCAAAAAGGAGTACAGTGCCCCAGTTACTGGGTCTACTACCGGCCTACAGCCCCGTATATCTGATAGAATTAGAATCATGATTGAGACGTTGAACGTTTTGTAGGAACTCAAATGGTGAAGTTCTTAAAAAATATAGTTTATTTTTCTGCGATTGATTTATAAGTTGTATAGTCATTGCCCCAAAGTTGCATCCAAAGTTTAGGTCATTTCATATTGTATTTTTTGTTATGATAGTTGATACATTAAGTGTAAGTTAGTGTTAATATCTGATTATCATTAATATTGGGCTTGCTTATTTTTTATAACGTATAACATTGCTTTTTTGTTTGTTTTGGCAAATAATGTTTAGAATTACTTTGACATAGAAGACCTTTTCTAAACACCAATAAATGTCATAATCCAATGTGGATATATTGATTGTTGTTTTAAACAACAACAAAAACGTATCTTGAATTGAATCATATGTAGTCTAGTAATTTCCTTTATTGCCCGGGCGTTCCTTCCTCCATGGTCAGAGTGTGTTGTTGATTTAAACAGGATGGTGTTGGCTGTGTTGGGGACTTGATGTTGTCGTCCATGTTGTCTAGCTCTTAGAAATGTCCAAATCTCATTAATCTGTTTAACAGCAAAATGAATTTTTTTTTGTAATTCATCATTGTACCCCTTTTTTTTTTTTTACAAAACATTCATCATGCAAGGCCATGAAACAAATTAGCAAGTTCGAAACAAATCTAACAAACTATTTGAACATAGTCTCTTTTGACACTTAGTAGGCCTAATATTTGTATAATACCAGATTTTTCACACTTTTTGCAGTACACTTTTAGGCGGGATCTTTGCTTCATCCGTGCTTTGTATTGATACCATCCCCATGCATTCCGTTTAATCTTTTAGTCTGAAAGAATCACTTTGTCACCATTGAAAGTGGACTCATGTTTATCCTCATCAAATAGGCCTATATTGTCTACTTGGCCCTGTATCTCTGCAACTTATGTTGAGTGACGATGGACAAAATCATAGATTTGGGAAATTGAAGCATCATTTGCTTAGAAATTAACTTTGTAACTGAGAGTAGATAAATTATTAATGCTTATAAATACTGTCCAATCTCAAATAATTATCATGTTTTGAATGTTTGTCACTGTACTGTACATGCGATTAATGTGCATGTTGGTCTGTTATTAAAGGGATCTTGCTAATCACCAAGTCTTACATTTTGTTTGTTGCTGTGGTTTGACAGATTGGCTGTGATGTCCTGTTCTGTCTATCTCACTTCCCATCATACAGACTGCCAAATGGGGACAGATTTTTATTGTGTCTATTTATAAAACAAAAATCGAATTAACTTTTAGCTGGGTTAGAAAAGGGGACAGCACCCTTGTAGTCTTGGTTTGTTCTGTTGACAATTTTTAGTCTAACAATACCGTAACAATGCTTTTTCATTATATTCATTTGTTATCACTGTCTTTGTATGTGTTTTATGAAAGCTGCATAAAAATGACACACTACGTAGTTTATAGTTTACGCTGATGCCTCAGCGACCATAGACTGCAAGGAAAAGGCTCAGCGTCCAGCGATTATCATCGCGCGACCAGCTATAAACCGGCCTTTATTGTGAATTTTCTTGAAGAAATATGAACTTTTGATTTAATCTTACTTATATTTTCTTCCTCAGCCCATCCACTTTGGAATCACCTGGAATGGTCAATACACAATGTTCGGGAAACACGACTAGCCAGGATAAAATACACTCTGGAAATAAATTGCAGACCGTTGCGGCATACTGAAGGATTTAAATTTGTGAGTGGTCAAGATGGCTGCTGGATGTGGATTAGTGTTCGGTCTAACCGTCTGTACATGTATGTTCTTGTCTTCATTGGTTCCAGCATGGAGTCAAGCTGTTGGTGAGGACAGATTTAAAATAGGTGAGTAACTGAGTTGCATAGCCTACCCCCATCGTTACGTCATGTGTGGTGTGTCCCATTATGTACCATGTTACCTGTGACATCACGTCTACAAAAGAGGCAGAGCCTTGACTTCGTACTGGCAGGATTTATACACAGCCCACTTGAAGAGCAGATGAAATCTTATATTTTATGGAGATTGCACTGTCTGTTTTTCTATCAACATTTGAGATAAAGAAAGGGGACTTAAATCTCAAAACTTGTTCAGCTGTTGCTTCTGTTTACTCTTGAATTTATGTGGAAATTATGACACAAAATGTAAAAATTTCTCATATGACCAATGCAGTATCTTGCCTGCCAGAAAGGCCCTGGAATGCACAAGGTCACTCTTTTGTAAACAGAGGTTACAGGTCTGTAGTAGCGATTTTAATTTCTAAAACCCAACTTCCCACGGCTATAGTTCAGGCACTGTTCCTTGCTCTGTAGTTCAGGGGTTCAGCCAAGTTAGGAGCCTTGACATAAGTATGCCGGGAGTATTTTCGCGTGAAATGACTGACCATTGTTGTTGTCAACATTTTTAACTCTGTGTGGACAAATGACCGGTTGCCACCTACTGGTCACATAGGGTCTCTACAGAGTCGGCCCAGGTGGTCGGGCAATTGTGGTAAATTACAAAATAATTGCTTCATTATCAAGCCGTAAGGGAGAACTGATTTGTTATCTGGAATGATTGAATGTCAAAACCTGTCACCAAAGAATTGGGCCCCTATTTGTTATTGATTGCATTGTTTAGTGATCAATTGATTTAATAAGCCCAGTCAATTGACTATGTAGGCTTAGTGGTCAAAATTGTAAAAAAATAAATAAAAGATAAGAATATGATGTCAGGTAACATACATCTGTAGTACAGTATTGGATGACCCAATACTCTGAAAAGTTCTATAGCATTGTGATTATATTGACGCCGTCTGGAGAGGAAATGTCAAGACTTAAGTTTAGAGGAAGAGGGAGTTTCTCAAGTCTGTAATTTGAAGGAATACATTTCAGTCAGTATCAAGAGAAATTGCAATAGTTTGAAAGCTGTGAATTGAGTTAAACGGTAAGAAATTCTGGACCCTCACTTTTTTGTTTTTGTTCAAAAGAATGTGTACACAAGAAATTTCAAGTAATTGTACTATCATGGTTTACATAAATTTAACACATACATGTAGGTTCTGGACCCTCCCATCCTATCACTCAATAGTTGGAAAGTTTTGCTACATTTTTGCAGCTGAATGTTACCAATATCATTGTTGATAGCAGCATCACAAAAACGTATAGTTTTGTGAATGAAGGTACAACATTGAAGGTACAATCAATAAAAAAACAATGTAGTTTTACGTACATTATGAAGTGTCAGAAAAAGAGAAAGTTGAGTGCTATTCTGTTGAATACAAACATAACTGCATACAATGGACTCCCCTGTATGGAGGTCCACAAAGGTTAACAAAAGATAAACAGGATTACAGAGCCATGTGTGTTTTGAGTCCAGTCAGCCTCAAGTGCCTTGACAAAACCCTTTATTGATGAAGGAATTGAACAGGCAGTGGGACTTTTCATGGTTCGTTCCCCACAGGAAATGCAACGAGGCTTAAAATGGAAAGTGCTTTGTTCAACCCATAATCAAAGCATTAGTCCTGTACATGTACATGTTTATATATGCTTTTTAAGAACGATGTTTATGTCAATGTACTTACAGTCAAGTAAAACTTGGAGGACAGCCTCCTTATTAGGATAGACAGAGGGCAGCAGTGTAACTAGGGTAAAAGTTTAGGGTGGGCATAAGGGGGGAACCATTTTTTTCTAGGGGGGGCACTTTTGGCCAATTCATATTTTTTTAAACAAGCCTCTTTTCAGCACTCTTCTGAGGTGTTGAGGTCAAAGAAATACATTATGTGTAAATAATAAAAACAACTGTTAAAAACATTGAAATTACTACATACTGTACATGTACAAGCTAATAAAATGTAACATTTTATTCTGATAATTTTTAACCTAAAAAAATCCAGATTTTCAAATGGGGGCACAGGGGGGGGGGGGGGGAGGGGGAGCATAATAACAATCTCTTTTGCTGTTTGGAATGGCTCCTTATCCTTTTCAAGACTTGTTCATGTATGTTTCACCATTTTTAGGAGTCTGATATTTGGGAACTATTCTGTCACAAGTTAAACAAAAACCACACAATTCACCAGGACTGTTACATGTATTTATAAATTCTTTTTTTCCTTTTTTCAATTTTAGATATGCTGCAAGTTTTTAAAGATGGCGAGACAACTATGAAAGGGGTCTCGGAGGATGTTGGCTCGCACCCCAGAACAACCTCATTCAGAGTCCGTCCCTCTGTCCCAATGTTAACATTACAAAGGGAATCAGTTGAAGAACTAAAAAGACATCTTAATGACACCCTCACTGTAGTCATCACTGCTAAACAGGTTTACAATAGTGCCGGGACAATCATGACTGTGACGACGGGGGACAGTAGCCCTCTGCTCATGCTCAGTAGCAACTTGAGAACTGGTATTATGCGATTGAAGTATCGCGCCATAGGTAGGAGGTCACTCAGTGAAGTCCTGACCACGTCGCCATTTGCTGAGACGGACTTGCAGGAGTGGGCGAATGTTGGGATTGTTCTGGCTGGAAGGAGGATGAGGATTTATGAGGGATGCGATAGAGTGAGAGATGTAACCCTGCAAGGTGGCGCTATTGATTTGAGCATACCTGAAGATGCAATTGTGTATGTTCCACAAGGTGTAAAAGGAAAGAACAAATTCAGTGTAAGTTTTGAAAAAGAATTAGTAGAGGGCATATTTTTTGTACCTTTGGTAAAATATTTGTAAGAGAAAATGCGTCTTTTCAGAAAACACAACAAAAACAACATCTGTGAAGGTTAACATTGTAGAATTTGGAGACTTTGTTTTCAAAACCTTATTCCTGACATGATAAATGCATTGTAGCCCAACAAAATGCAAGCAAGTTGTTTTGCCATTCGATTGGTAGCGTTCAGACCACCACAAAGTGACCTGCTATACACTCATAGGGCTGCCAGTGAGATCTGAAGGGGGAAAAAAAGCTAAGAAAAATAAACAAAAACAGTCCCAAAGGCTTGGGTTAAAGCACTATAAACTAACCAAGATCTTGTACTACATGTATCAGGTGATGTGAAGGGTCCATCCCTTTATTTAAAGACATAAGCTAGTACAGGATTGGTCATTATAAAAAAGGGATATTTGTTTCAATCTGAATTCTGAAAGCTCACTTATTATAAAGTTTATACATGATACACGTACCAATACCAACCTTCCAATTCAATACTTTTGTCTAAAATATATGTACTATAAAAAGTGGGAAACGAGCTATTCACCACAGCAAAATTGTCATTGCTTATTTTGATTGCCACCATCAAAATGCATGTTACAAACATGTAAGAATATGCACAAAATAACCTGACAAAACGTACCTTTTTCATTTTTTTTAACAGTAAAAGTTGGCCACCAAATTTGATGAAATTTTAAAGATTGGTTGGATGGTATGTCCACTGAAAAACACCCTTTCAAAAACCATTGATATACATGTAATCTAATATCTTCCCAACACAATGTTTGAACATGTCATCATAATGGATGCTAAGTTTAGAGATTCTTTGTTTTGAATTAAGGGTGCTTGTTGAAAAGAACTTCTAAATTTTCCCCTCATTCCCCAAAGGTGACTGCATTTGAAGTGAGTACATGTATGTTCCTCAGGTTGATACTTGTTTCAACACCTGCGTAAAACATAAATTTGATGGTAAAATGCTGTGATGAACACAGATGTTCTTTAAATCTCTCAAAAGATGCAGAACTGGTGTGCTATTGTTGTGGGGACAAGGATACTATTTATGTTCAAGGGTACATGTACTACCTTTGTGAACAGCAGTAGTTGTGGCTGGGGGAGGAAGGGGGAGGGTGGGAAGGGGGTTGGCAAGCTACTTGAATGCACCCGTTGAATCTTTCTTCCCTGCACTCCTGGGGTGATCGCTGTTTCTCACATTCTGGGCCATCACTTTGGAACAGTCTCCCACTCCAACTCAGACAAGCAGACACTTGCTCTCATTTTAAAACAACTCTGAATACCTATTCATTTCTCAAATCTTAGCTGTGGCCTTTTGGTTGTCTTCTTGCTTTTTAGCAGAGCTCTTGTAAATTGCGCCAGGAGTGTCATTCTTGACAGACATGGCGCAATACAAATTTTTGTTATTATTACAATAGATGTTCCCAATGTGTGTAGTGGGAGACTGTTACACTTACGGTATGCCCATTTGTAGTTAAAAGACGGCAGTGGTTTTTATGGACCCAAATGAAGGTTTGATAAATTATGGTGGTACTTGCTGTCACTGTCAGGTCAAATGTGTCAGAATACTTGATGTACACGTAGGAGACCTTAGGGCAAGATGATATCTAGTCCACACATTTATTCAGTTGCATCGTTTCACTATTCAGATGCATTAAACATATCCTTGTGTCTTTTTGCAGGGATGGCTACAGGATTTTTGGCTCTATCCCTCTGAATTAACAGAGATGCCATGGACTTGTTCTACTCCTGAAGGTAAATTGACATGTAGGAAAGAGCAACAAAGAAATACAACATGTACCAGGATTTTGTTTTACATACTTAAAGCTGTGTCTGTCCCGTGCAAAAGTCAATAACCCCAATCTAGTATGAATGAAGTACCAAGACCAAGGAAAACTCCACCCGTGGGGAAAAAAAATGACTCCCCATTTCAGCTGCTACAGACAGAATTCCTTTTTTTTTTAGTATTCCCAATTCGCTTGTCTAAACGGTGTAGTTATGTTCACCTATGACACATGTACTTTTAGGTGTGTCAAATTTAAGGACTTCAGGAAGTTAAGGGAACATACCCATGCCATGGACCTACACAGTGTACGTGTATGTACATATGTTTGTAGGATTTGAAGCTTTGAGTTGTGGATTGTGGAGGTGCTTTTTATGCCTTTGAAATATTTGATAACTTCACAATCATAGTCATGTCTTGTGTAAAGTTAATTCTTTACATGTCAAACTGATAGACTTGCATGTAGAACCATGTCGCACATGGCAATATTCACTGGTAACTTGGAGTAACCAACTCCTCTACATGCAAAACGAACACCTCTGCATAAAGATGATTTTGTTTTACCCCGAGATTGCCTGGGACTGGTTGCGTGTAAATTGCCTCAAGTTACATAGCCCTAACAACTCAGGAACAACCTATAAAAACAAATAATAGACTTGCAGTTAACCTATCAAATATGTTAAGCCTGTACAAAGGAAGCGGTTATTTTGATTGCGGTATGAGCAAGAGGTGAACAGTGAGTTTGTCATAGCCTGTTGTCTGGGTTCGTCTGTCTAGGGCTTTTCGGTCCATAGTCGGTCATTAGTAATTGATAAAGAGGAAGTTTCCTTTCCCCCCCATTCAAGCAATTCTTCGTTTTCTTGTACTGCTCGTATGTGAGTGGAACTCTCCCGCCCAGTTGTCATTCCCAATCTGTTACTCATAATTGTGTTTCTTTTGTTGAATTGCATATAAACCCCTTTGGTTACATGTGAAAAGTACAGTAGAGTATTGCCTGGCTAAGCAATAGGAATAATAAGATTACATTAATAAATTGTGAATTTTGATTGGTCGGGAACCAATCACATGATATGCTTCAAAGACGCATGCACATGGCGGGCACGCTCAGGAGGGGAACAAGGGTGATATATGAACCCCAGGGGGGTACATTACCTTGATGGTACCCACCGTTCGTCATTTCCACCAAATTGTACAATACTTGAAATAGGCCCTGGTATGAGGTTGTATGTAACTTTTATAGAGTTACATATAGTAATTTCCTGTTAAAATTTTCAAATTACTATAATAAGCAACGGAATGCAATGTTCAACAATAAATTGTCAAAGAAATATAATTCATTTTACATTATACTGTTTGTTTCCCCCCTCCTGCAATCAATTACCATGGTATAACAAAACAAGTGTTGCTTGTGTGATGGAGTCCATGGGTTTTGTACACCCTTGGGGGCAAATGGTGCTCCCTCAGGTGTACTAAACACCATGGACCCCATCTCAGCGTGCAACAATTGTATACTGTGTTTGAGAAATCCAGTATGGTGTTACACATGCATTCTCAAGACAATTTACGTCCAACTTGTATTGCATTGAAGCTGGCTCCACGTCCAGTTATCACTGATTGTGCACAACATAAGAGCCGATTCAAAAAAGCCTAGTCTGCTGTGATTTATTTGGCAGTTGTTTGTGGTGAATAGCGTAAGGTTAGTTCTTCCACATGTACTTTAAATTTGTTCCTGAAGGAAGTCCATTGATTTCCTCCATGCTTTGACCAAGTTCACAGACTATTTAGCCAAATGACTACTTTGTTGTTGCACTGGGGGTGGGGGAGGGGTTCATCCAGAGGCTGAAATGTAGTTAGTTGATATGAAAATGTATTTGTTTTATTATAATGCACATATACACATATTGCACATAATCTGGTTGTCTTTTGTTATGTACATGATCAGTAAGTTATTTTTCTTATTACAGTATCTGGTTTGCTTTGGTTTGCGTATGTGTGTATGTTGAATATTGGTGGTGGTTCACGTGTGTGTTTGTGTGTGTTTTTTCCCCCCTCATTACTAGAAGCACCCGACTATGTTCCCAGTATTGCACCAAGTGACAAACACAGTGATATAAATGTGACTGCACCCAGCACTACCCACACTAATACATCAAGTGACCCACCCAAGGTTACTACATCCCTCAACAGAACCACTGTCACACCACCAAGGAAGGTCGTGGCTGCTGCACTCGGTGATGAAGCACCCATGGAGTCACCAGCAGTGACAGACAATGAAGAAGTCCTCTCTGATCCAGCCAGGGCTGCTTTAGAAGAGTTGAAAAGAGAGACTCTGACTGGCATCAGGGCTGCCCAAACTGCCCCAGGTTTGTATGGTGGACAGGTTAAGCTGGTGGGGGAAAACATATAAATTCTAAAAACACCCTCGTTCAAACTTTAGAATATGTTTAGAAAAATATTTACATGCTTCGACCCTAGCAGAGTCTTTCTCAAAGATTAAAAAGCCTTTAAGAAAGATTCTACCAGAGTTGAAACATGAGGCCATTAACTTCTTCTTTGTTTGCGTTTATATAACAGGTCCTTGTGGTTGGTAAGCAGTTTGCAACAGCGAATCTCATTTTTTTCAAAATTGTTCTGTATACGTACAAATGTAAATACCAAAACTATGTAGTTTTTTTGACAGGCTAGTCTGGTCCTCTAAAGATCCCTTAGAGTTTCTTAAGGCTCTGGGCAAGACACATTGTGGATTTCATTGGTACTCTTGGGTGTGTGCGTAGTCACAAAAGTGTGTTGCTTGTGAGAAAGCATATATGCTTCAGATGTGTGGCTCACCTAACAAGGTTAAAGTTCAAAGGAACCCAAATTTAGAGGCCAGTATTTGTACTCTGTTAAAAACCACAAGCTTGATGTGTGATGATTAATTATCTGACCGGCTCACTCTAAATTATATGTTAAATAAAAACCAAGCAATGAACCACAAGGGAAACTGACTGGGTAAATTTGTAAATCAATTTTGGGGAGAACAAAGAAAAATTGACTGGAGCGGGATTTGAACCTGCGACCACCGGCTTAACGTACCGACTATACTGAGCTATCCAGCCCTAATGGAATGTTGGTGGTCTCCCTGGATAGCTCAGTTGGAAGAGCGTCGGTACGTTAAGCCGGTGGTTGCAGGTTCAATTTCCTGCTTAGTAAATTTTTCTTTGTTCACCCCAAAATTAAATAAAAACCAAATAACAAAATGCTGTTCCCATGGAGAAACAATTTCCCCAATATTAAAAGATGTACTGGCTACACACTACATCCCCTATAAACTGTCTTGTTCTGTGTTGAGAAAACTTTCTTAGGTACAATTCATCTGAATAAATTGAAAACTGTCCAAAAAAAAAATTAATACAGAAGTTCAATATTTATTAAGTTAAATACCTTCATTGCTGCAGTTTTCCTCCTTTACTTAGAGATAGAAAGCCTTGTAAAACCACGAAGGCTTTTCTTGTTACTGGTTACAATCAAGGTAGACATTGCAGCTATAATGACATATGACAACAGGGTACCCGGCGACCCTGCAGGGAGGTTAACTAGTGCCATGTGGGTGTCACAAACTATCCTAGCTTCGGGGTACATTAATGAATGTAGAACCAAAAAAAATGAAAAAAATGTATATATATTGACCATGGTCCAGAAATGTCATGATGTTTTATTTTAAGTTGATAAAGAAGATGTGAATTTTTTATTCACTCTTCTATCCCCTTTTTTATGTTATATGATGTCTTTAACATGTTAACATAATTTTACACGATCTACAAAACTGCTGTATTTGCACCAACAACTTAAAAAAAGAAGACAGCGTTTACACCATATACATGTTGAAGATAAATGCGGTTTTTCCCACAACTGTTCGAATTTGTCAATCAAAAATCAGTTGGTTTATTGTTTATGACAGTTATAAAGACTGGGAAAACTACACTGTTAGTTTTGTGGTTGGCTAATTGAAGTTTCACCTTTTGAACTGAAGGTTGACCGTGCCATTATGAGCAGTGTGATTGAACTTTGTGTACTTTTTGTTGCTCACTCACCATATTTTGCCTTGGAAGTTTTTACCACTTTTTGACTCGTTTATCCCTGAATGTTTTGAGCACATTTATCTGGATTTGTTGATGTGTAAAACATGGTGTTTGAGTTTAACTCTAATATCTAGTATCTTTTCTGTGCTGCACACAGTTACAGAGTCCTAGGCAAGAAGGATTTTTCTTAGCTCTGTAATTTAAATTCTTACCTATATTTTGAAAATGCAAGAGGGCCAGTGTTTCAGAGCCAATGTTTCAGGGCCAATATTTCAGTGTCTATGTAAACTAATCCGAGCAGCCCGTTTATGGGCACTATTTACACCTATGGCCTCCGCTACCGCACCTCGATGCACACGCACTGTGAATCCTCCATGCCGATTGATACATATGTGCGCTGACGCGCTATTGTGATGTCGCGCGTGCGCGTGTGCGGCGGCCATAGCTGCGGTGGTGTAGAACATCATAAACGAACACTGCTCAGATTAGTGTATATGTAGATGTACATGAACTTTTCAATGGAGATTTCCTTTAGTTTGAAAAAAAATCAAGATTTAGGTTTCGTTACTAAAATACACACTACTAATATTACTAGTTTTATTACAAACAATTAATGGGCTCACCTCACGTTTGACCCTATCAGATCTCAAAGGCAGAGTCTTTCTTTAGCCTTTGAGAAAGACTCTGCTAGCATCGAAACGTGAGGCCATAAACAATTTTTTGCCTTTAAACAACAGGTCCTAATTTTATTTTTTGTCATTTGGTTTTATTACACATTACTTTTCAGTTCATCCATATACACATGTACTTAAAAGTTCAATACCTCAATAGGTATGGCTCTATTTTTATTTTATTTTTTATAATAAATCATTTTTGCACTAATACTTTTTTTTAGTAACAGCCACTGAGAAATGTGTTTTATAACAATTTGGTTTCTGGTAACTAACAGTAAAAACATATGTGCATGAACAGTTGGAAATTTGGGCCAATCAGGAACAGCACACACACCCTCACGTTAATATGACCAATATTTCCAATGGCTTAAAAGATATTTGCCTGGATGGGGCAGCTGGTAAAAGTTGCTGAGGTTACCAGGGCTCGATTTCACAAAGAGTTAAGATTGATCTTAAGTGTGAGTCAATCGACCCCTGAGCTGATAGAGACAGTTATTTTTTCGTTTAAAAACTCTGTGACCTCATGGAAATCCAAGTACCTGAACCATTATGTATGAATACTGCCTGCTATTCTGTTTAAAAATCTGTCTCTACAAAAGTTTGTTATGTGAAATTTTGTACAGGAAATGCAGTGAATTATAGGCATCAGAAAAGTCAGACTATTTTTTATTCACCTATGAAAGATTACACACACCTAGTAATTGAATGGTACATTAGCTTAACAGAATTAGGTATTTTTCCTGTCAAAATACCAATTTTATTTGCGTATTTATGACTGCTTCCCTGCTATTTTGTGCTTAGCAAATACATTTTTTTTGAGCAATATTTCTTGCATAGTTGCACTATGAAAAGAATGAAGGCCCTTGTCTTCTGAAAGTTCATGCAACCTTTCATTGGGGAAATGGATGAAGTCCACGACCTCTAAAGGAATTAGAATTTGTGGTGGTTACAATCGGTTTTTTTATCATCAGGCAAAGTGATTATCCCTGATGTGGTTTATACTATACAGAAGCTGTGATATCAGAGCAGGGTCGTGGGCTGTCCATTCTGGCACTGCAGGAACAAAGGATCCTTGAGTTGGAGACGATGGTTCAACAGATGGACAACATGATGGATATGCTCAAGACACAGGTATCGGACTTGAACCTATTGTGTCGTTGTCAACAATACCATCCTAATTATAGGAGATACTTTTATTCCTGATTTCAATCATTTTCTCCCGTTGAGTATATTAAGGGTCCCCAATCAGGAAACTGGGGATGTCAAAACATCTGGTCGACTAAAAAACAATAACATGGAAACCGGAAAAAGGCTCTGAGAAACCCTTGTATAGGGTGAGAATACTATTTGGAGAGATGGTCCAATTGCTTCGTTTACCAGGGAAATTGATCTAAATTCAGAAGATTTTTATTGTCAAGGAATCTGTTTTTGTTGCATGATGAGGGGCTTTGTTTGGGAGGAGTTGGGTTTATTTTAGAAGTAAAATAGAAAGAAAAAAAATTAAAACTAGACATGAATTTTTGTTCCAAGAACAAAAACTGGGTGTTCGGATAGAGTTGTTATTTGATGTAAATAAAGTTAACACAACTAAAATAATTTGAAAATAGAAACATGAAATATTGCTTTATGAAATAATATCTGATTAGGACTTCAAGAACATCAGTCATGTTCCTACATTTATTTACCTTTAAATGAGGAGCACAATGAAGGACCTCCCCTAACGTTAGTTTTGGGTGAGAGAATCTTGTTCCTACATCTAACCATTTTTAAATGAAGAGCTACTTCCGGTTTGACCGGAATTAGAGGTCAAAGAGGTCAAGCAATGTACAACAGAGAAGGGCCTTCCTTAACCTTGGTAATTGGTGAAAGAATCATGTTCCTAGCTCTTAGCATTTTTTAATGAAGAACTACTTCCGGTTTGACCGGAATAGAGGTCACAAAGGTCATTTAATGTTTCACAAAGAAAGGCCTTCCCTTAGTTTGATATTTCTAGGAACAATCATGTTCCTACTTCTATTTACTTTTAAATGAGGGGCTACTTCCGGTTCGACCGGAAGTAGAGTTCAAAGGGGTCAAACAATGTGCAAGGGAATAATTATGTCTTCCATATCCTTGGTAATGGTGAAAAAATCATGTTCCAAGCACTTAGCATTATTCTAATAAAGAGATATTTCCAGTTTGACCGGAAGTAGATGACACAGAGGTCACTCAATGGGTCACAAAGAAAGACCCTCCCTAACCTTTACATTTGTCGAAGAATTAAGTTCATATCTCAAACGGTTGATTTTTAAAGGTTTAAATAAGCTATGTGTAACAGACTAACAAAGCGTGGAGTGCGTGCCTTGAGAAGAGACTATGAACAACGTGCGGTTTATTGTATCATACAGTAGCACATGTACATGTACAGTTTCAACGTAACTTAGCCACACACGCACACACCCACCCGGACGTGTACATGTATAATGGCATTGGATTGTTGTATAGCATTGCCGATCACGCTTGAACGCACATGCACAAAAGAATGCGTTAAATGTCCGTTTTGAACCGCAAGTATAGGTCAGAATGGTGTGACCTCAATGCAAAAGTTGGAGAGGACTAAATTCTCTACAATCTGATGTAAGATTTGTGATCATGTGATATATACTTCAAAAAATACGAATTTTTGAAGTTTTCAACTTCAGGTTTGAACCAGAAGGCAAGGTCAAATTGGGGTCATGTCTGTGGAGCGATTACGTAGTTTTGGATGACCTTTCTGATGATGTATAGATTGTAAAAATCCATTGTGTACTTTAGGAGTTATGATTTTTTGAAATAATAAACGTTTATTTAGCGTAATTCGACACCTGATGACGTCATCATGACGTCACTCAAGCCCTGTCAT
The DNA here is from genome assembly GCA_911728455.2 of Marthasterias glacialis. NCBI lineage: Eukaryota > Metazoa > Echinodermata > Asteroidea > Forcipulatida > Asteriidae > Marthasterias > Marthasterias glacialis. The sequence goes on from OU452223.1 coordinate 20,809,293, forward strand.
GTCCTAGTCAAGTTCTAACTATGTGTGAAGTTTGAAGTTTATATGAGCTTGAGAAGGGTGCATTTGTTAGCGGACAATCGACAGGCAGAAGAAGAAGAAGAAGAAGAAGAAGAACTAGAAATGAGTTTTTGTGGCATCACAAAAACTAGGTGTTCGGAGTGTGATGTATAAAAAAATATTTTATGTGTTAAAAGTTAAATGAAATTAAAAGTTAATCCAACTTGTATTTAAGAAAATATGAAGAAAAACATACGTTAAATTGAGGTTTATAATACAATATTTAATTTGAACATCCGGTTTGGACAGGAATTTCTAACCACTTTTAAATGAGGAGGTAGTTCCGGTCAAAACGGAAGTAGAGTTCAGAGAGGTCACGCAATGTGTAACAAAGAAGGACCTTCCCTAACCTTGGTATTTGGTGGAGAATCATGTTCCCAGCTCTTACCATGTATAAATGAGGAGCTACTTCCGGTTTGATCTTAAGTAGAGGTCACAGAGGTCACCCAATGTGCAACAGAGAAGGACCCTCCCTAACCTTGGTATGTGGTGAAAGAATCATGTTCCTAGCTCTCACCATTTTTAAATAAAGAGCTACTTCCGGTTTGACCGGAAGTAGATGTCACAAAGGTCACTTAATGTTTCACAAATGAAGTCTTTCCCTAGCCTTGATATTTCTCGAAATAATCATGTTCCTAACTCTAACCACTTTTACATGAGGAGCTACTTCCGGTTTAACCGGAAGTAGAGGTCATAGAGGTCACCCAATGTGCAACAGAGAATGACCTTTCCTAACCTTGGTATTTGGTGAAAGAATCATGTTCCTAGCTCTTAGAAATTTTAAATAAAAAGCTACTTCCGGTTTGACCGGAAGTAGATGTCACAGAGGTCACTTTTTGTGTCATAAAGAAAGACCCTCCCTTACCTTGACATTTGTCGAAAGAATTATGTTCATACCTCAAACGGTTGATTTTTTGTTGATTTTTAAATGTTTAAATAAGCCCTGTATTAAAGACTAACAAAGCGTGGAGTATGCACCTTGAGAAGAGACTAAGAACAACGTGTGGTTAATGTGCATAGCAATGGGGCATCGATGTCACACAGCCAGGCACACACACACACGTGTACATGTATAATGGCATTGGATTTTGTACAGCAATGTTGGACACGCTTGAACGCACACGGACAATCGATTTGCGTTAAACGTCCGGTTTGAACCGGAAGTAAAGGTCAAAATGGTGTCACTCCAATGCAAAAGTTTGAGAAGACTCAATTCTCTACAATCTGATGCAAGATTTGTGATCATGTGATAAGTACTTCTTAAAATATGATTTTTTGAAATTTTCAAAAAATTTCAACTTCCGGTTTGAACCGGAAGACAAGGTCAAATTGGGGTCATGTCTGTGGAGCGTTTACGCAGTTTTGAATGACCTTTCCGATGATGTATAGATTGTAAAAATCCATTGTGTACTTCAGAAGTAATGATTTTTTGAAATAATAAACTTTGATTTAATGTAATTCGACACCCGATGACGTCATCATGACGTCACTCAAACGGTTTCCTGTCCTAGTGAAGTTCTAACTGTGTGTGAAGTTTGAAGTTTGTGTGACTATAAGAAGTGTGCATTTGTTAGCGGACAACGTTCGGTTAGAAGAAGAAGAAGAAGTATTAAAAAAAAAAAAAAAAAAACCGAACAAAATCAATAGGTGTTCCGGGCTGAGTGCCCGAACACCTAAGAAGTACCAAAAAAAAAAAACCCGAACAAAATCAAGAGGTGTTCCGGGCTAGTGCCTGAACACCTAAGAAGAAGGAGAAGTAAAAAAAAAAAAAACCGAACAAAAACAGAGGGTCTTCGGACTTGTGTCCGAACACCCAATTAAAGCCTAAAATGAACGTAGAGAAAAAGCTCAAGAAAAACAAAACAAATAATTAATTAATTAATGCCATCCGCATTCTAGAAGAGAAGACTAGCCTCATCATTGAGAATGGTCAAGTGGTAAAGACATTTTCTCAAAATCGCGGAATGTAGGTTCGAATCTCACCAGAGGTGTTTGAGGTATTTTTCTTCTGTAGGCCGCTTTTTTTAAATCATAAACAACAAACAACATTGTTCTGTATTCTTGATGCAACTGTTACATTAATTAGTGCGTATAACTCTGGACAGTGTTTCAAATAAAGATTGCTGGTTTATTTCTTGAAATAACGGTTTATAAACTTCACTATAACCCTAGTGATTTTTCTTATTTGCTCACAATAACTCTTTGTTCTGGTGGTAGGTGTCATCAATGGAACAGCGTCTTGTCCAACGAGAAGCTTGTGAATGTCTATTAAAAGCTTGCATGTTTAATGGTGCTGAGTACGGAGAAGGGCAAGCCTGGCAACCAGACCCTTGCACCGTATGCTACTGTCAGGTTTGTCAACTCATTATTATTTGGAAGATCACCTTAGACTGGTAACCACAGGGAGATGTATTGAGACTATCCCACTTGAATTCTGATCGGTACATTTTGCTTTGCCGTAGCTCAATCATTTGAAGGTCTGAGACCTCGTTATGAGAGTCCATTCCAATTCATAATAATGCAGTGATTTGGACTGTGTGTAGCGTGAGATGCATGTGCTGCATGGCAGCACTACCAATGTTAGTGCTATCCATGTTGGTGCCTTTGATAGACACAGTTGCAGTGGTTGGAAGGGCTAAATGGATCGGTCTGTTGTGAATGTCTGCATAATCAATCAAAATAAGCCAAATTCGGGCATTAAGACATTCTAGCTTGTTATCATTGTAGATGGGTATCTGAAGAGCCCTTAGGTTCAACCTCAAGGCTGTGCTTCAGTGTTTTCTCATTGACCTTCAGTCTAGAAACTGCCTCTATAAAATCTCTGCTGGTCAAAAGTAGGTGTTTCAGTTATTTCTTTTATTGCTGTTACTTGTCATATTCTTACTTTTTTCTGTACATGTAGTTATGAGTTATATTTATCCAAAATTGGTTAACTGTCAACAGCGAATTTGATCATGAATTATTCTCGATGATTTTATTCAAAAGTAAGTTTTTTTTATCCCAACTGTCCAGCAAGGCCAACCGGTCTGTTCATTCCAAAATGACCGTCCAGAGTGTTTCAACCCTTGTCTATCAAATCCCTGTCACAACAGTGGAACGTGCCAGAGTGTCCCTGGCTACAGTAACTACTCCTGTATCTGTCCACCGGGTTGTGGGGGTGATCAATGCCAGCACATGAAAAATGTCTGCACTCTGCCTCAGAAAAACAACGGCTGTGAAAACCGTGGAGTGATGTATTATTTTGACATGTTCACCCAGAGATGTGAGATAAACTACTCAGGTGAGTTAGGAAGTCAATGTTTAAATACATGGTGTGTCAATTACTCATGCATGGGAACAACTAATTGAAGATTTTTATCTGAAAGATCTTTATTAGTTACCACACAGGCAAGTGGAATAGGGAAAAATGTAGCGCTTCTGTGTCCCATATGCGGCCCTTGTTGGGGCCCTCCCCCCACTCAGAATGCTTGCCCCACCCCCTAGAAATTGAAAGATGCACAAATGCCCAAATGATGTCTATGCCCCCGCTTAGCCCCCTCCCCCAATGAAATTGTCTGTTTACATAGTGTGTCAAATAGTGTGTCATGCATGGGAATAACTAATTGAAGATTTTTGTCTTAAGGATTATTATTAGTTGTCAAACAGGCGGGTGGAATATGGAAAAATGAAAATGTCTTTTTACGCCACTGCAACCGCCCAGTCTGGGTCTTATATCTTTTTCATTCTGGTATCAACTTCAGCGCTTCTTTCAGCATACCGTTGTAACATGATGAAACTAGTTATATATATGTATTTATTTTAACAGGTTGTCTTGACAATGGAAATAGCTTTAACACATTACAGCAATGTGAAGATCGATGCATGATCGGTGCATGTTGCTATCGCACCTACATGCGTGGATCGTCTGGCCAAGAATATCTTGATTTCACTGACCTCCGTCCAGGTTTTACATGTGAGGTAAGGAAATTGTCCATAAAAAAATAAATATGTATTTTTTCAAAATATGTAATTATTCAAAACTAGATTTCAGATACCATGTAAAGTAGCCAATTAAAGGTTTTAAGTTCTGAGAAAACGGCAGATTACAGCAATTTCTTTTGTAAATGTCAGGGAGATTTGATTCAAACACTTTTTTAAGACTATATTTTGGACAGTTCAAGTATGCTCGGGACTACGGAACACCAACTGTGTACCAGTTAAGCTTCTGAATGTATTTAGTTTATCAGAACTTTGCATGTTTTTAAATAACTTTAACATTTCCTACAGGTTCAACCTCTGCGGGAATGTCGTCAACTGAATGTTTTTACTCCATCTGGCAACCAGCGCCATGAAGTTACTGGTTTTCACCCAGGTAGGTCATGTGATGAGGTTTCATGTGACCTACCCGATGGTTGCATTTATATGGATTCAACCTATGCTATCGGAGAGACATTTCGGACTCATTGCCAAGAATGTAGGTGCATGCCAGAGGGTCGTCTAAACTGCAGGTTTGCCAATGTTCAGCTTTTCTTATTTTCTTATATATCACACCCAAAAGCAACTTGCCCCGATGACAGGATGTATAAGTTTGAAGTTTGTTATGTGAACCGGAAACTCTAGAGTAAACCCTTACATTTCTTGGATAACACAGGATGTATATATGCATTTTAAGCTGTAAATTACATTTTTTCTCACTGATATGAAAACAAAAATCAACATTTTTGAAATGATACTCTTTGTCACAGACATTTTCACCCATTGCTGGCTTGCAGGTGGAATTGATAAGCCAGAATAGTAACAATGATGGTTTCACCTGTTCTTTGTGCATGTGTTATTTCATGAAATAGATGTACTGATATGACCATACGCAAGGAGCTGCGTGACATGACTCGAGATGAGTTAGATCGATTCCAGGCGGCCGTACAGCAGCTTCGAATGTCAGCCAAGGGTAATTCCTGGGAACACGCCCGTGATGTCTATATGCAGCATATCATGGAGGCAAACAGCATACCAGCCTACCTCATGTGGCATCGGTTGTTTCTTCGCCAGATGGAAAGGCAACTGCAGGTACAGTAATTGAGCAGAGTAAACGGCATGTTTTAGGTGTCATGAATTTCAATGTTTGGCATGGCCCGTGTTGCCTCAGAGACCTCGGCCATGGTACCCCTTGAAAAGATCTTTGAAACATAAATTGTTGCCATCCAAAATTTTATTTACCAGTTATTTTGTTGTTGTTAAAAAAGGGGAAGTAATCAAGAAAGGTCAAAGACAAAGTAGCATGTCATTGTTCTCTTCACCCAGGGGATATGTATGGGTACCTGCGAAGGTAGAGGTTGATATTGTGTTTGAAAAAGCCTTTGGAGTGCCATGGCAGCTCGGGGCTGTATACTCCCCAGGGAGCTGAGAAAGATTACAGGAATGTTATTGGCTCAATGACAAGGGCACTGATGTAAAGCATATTGAGACGTTATTGTGAAATGTGCTATATAAGAACTAGTTATTATTGTTGTAAAGTACAAAGTCAGGATAAACACTTTTTTTGTTTTTAATTAACAGGAAATCGACTGCTCTGTTGCCCTGCCCTACTTTGACTTTACCACCGATGTGGCAGATTTCTCCAAAGCGGTCATCTGGCAACCTAACTATTTTGGTGGTGACGGCCTTGGGTCGTGTGTCGAGGATCACCCATTCCGGGGTGGCTCTCCGTGGGATCCATGCCTCATTCGCAAATTCTCAAAGTCCATGAAACTGCCTTCCAAAATTGACGTGGCCATGGCTATGTCAGCCACTGACTTTGATACCTTCAGTATGTGCATGCAGACCATCATGGGTCATGTCTTTAACTATGTGGGCGGCCATGTTGCAAGCTCAGGGGCCCCATATGATCCAGTCTTTTATGCCTTGCAGGCGTACGTTGACATGATCTTCTGGCGCTGGCAGCAGAAGGTTGGAAGCTACGGAAGTTTCCCGCCAGCCATGTTGGATGTACCAATGGTACCCTTTAATGCCAGGGCTCGTGATATTCTCAACTCAGAATCGCATTTGTGTGTGTCGTATTCATTAATAACCGATGGTAGTCCATGCAATGGTTCAAGTCAGGTGTTTGGCAGGGATGGATATGATCAAGAAGGCTATGATAGAAACGGTTTCAATCGACAAGGCTACGACAGGTATGATATCTAAAAAATCAATTAAAATCAAATCAATAATCTTTATTATATCCCAAAAAGGGTAATTAAAAAGCTTGCATACAGTAAAAACATTGAAACATTAAAATCATTAGTACTACAGAACTAAATAAAAAATATCCAGCAATTAAACCAATATTTATTTACTCTAAATATTTTTATTGGGAAAACTGCTTTTCTGTCAAGTTAATGTTTTGAAATGTTTCTTTCTATTCTGTATTTTCCTTGAAGCCTTCATTTGTAACAGAGACAATCCAGATTTGATATACAATTTCTGCGAAACTATAAAAGAAATCTGTTGACTAATGAGTTTGTTTTTCATAGAGCTGGATATACTGTGGGTGGATACAACATCTTCGGAGAGCGGGACACGCGAGATTTATTCCTCTATGGAGAGGGAGGGCGCTATGACTATGAAGGCTATGATCGCAGCGGATATGACCAATTTGGCTTCAACAGATACGGCTTTAAAGGAGACGGTAAGGACAACGACAATCTCAAAAAGCTGCTAAATAGCAAACTAGTCAGCAAATTTATATAAAGCATGTGTGTGGTGGGAAAGTCACAGATAATCTTTATGAAAAAAAAAATTAGCTGTTGCAAACTGCTTACCAACCAAAAGGAACTGTTGTATAAATGCAAAAAATGTTTAATGGCCTCACATTTCAACCCTACAGAGTCTTTCTCAAAGGCTAAATGACAACACAACACACACGCATACAAGCATACTGGAGGAACAGAAGCAGATAATCTTTATCACATTCCATTTGTTTGAATGACATTGTTTTCTGAGCTAAGTAGATTACTGTGCATTTATTATTGTCAACAGGATTCAACAGAGACGGTTTTAACATCTTTGGTTTCAACATCCATGGCTACGATCGGTACGGCTACGATGAGAACGGCTACAGTGTCCATGGTTACGATCGTAACGGCTACAGTGATACGGGTTTCCCAGATACCTCGAGACGTTACAACGCTAACGGATATGACCAATACTGTCTTGACCGCTACGGTCTGAGTCAAGATGGTTATGATACATTTGGTTTCAACCTGAATGGTGTGGACATCTTCAACTGTGACTATCTCTACAATGGCCCGTTCAGCATGGGCATCTCAGCTCGACTGGACAGGCTTCTCTATCGTCAGAGTAAGCAGTTCTTGATGGATATGGTCCATACGTGTCCGCGGCCGAGCCAGCTGCCATTGATTTGGTTTGAGCAGACATGGAGCCTTCAACAGAAACCTTTGTCTAGAGGAAGGACCCAGCCGACAAGCTTCCCGTCCTCTGTTACTGCAAACAGGTACTTGCCAAATACTTAAAGGGAAAGTGAAGCAACATTGGTAACGTAAAACAACTACAAATGTAATAATATTGTGTCTACTGTAAAAAAAAGGTGTTGTGTAACATTTAAGACTTGGGTGGATCTTCAATACTTGGTCCAGTTTCCCATGTGATCAATGGAGATAGTTGTCTTCCTGGATGTAAATTCCTGGATAATTAATTTTATTGCATAAAAGATCAAATACATTTTTCACCATGGAGGACTCCCAAGTCAGCAGAGCTGTAATACAGTATACATGGCTCAGCTTATTTCTTAATATCGCCCTCTGCCGCCCGGTTGATGTACAATGTTTGTGGTTAGACTAGCCTTAGTGACGGCCCATTAGTTGGACGCAAGCCAGAAAGGCAAGCCTCCTCTTTCCTGGGCTGCAAGGCTGACCTTTATGCAAATTGCTTATGGGAATCTTTGACCAATCAGATTGGAATTTGGATTAAGCAAACGAGTGGGTATACTTTCGGTACAGTGGTCATTACTGTTATTATACAATTTTGAAACCTTATTCTGTGTTTCTTGTAGAGAGCAAGAAATTGTTATGACAAAAGTAAAATAAATTGGTGTGAATTCATTGTTACATTGCACATCAACTGGGTGTTAGAGGGCGATATTAAGAAATAAGCTGAGCCGTGTATACTGCATTACGGCTCTGCTGACTTGGGGTCCTCCACAGCAAATAATTATTATGGACTAAACTTGGTAAACGGTAGTTGCCAATATTACATAGTTCTGTTGCTTTTGTAAGACCAACTTTTTTTTCAAAATGACATTATTGGATGTATTGATGGAGATGACTAAAACTTTTGATAAAAAAACTTCCATATAATTTATCCCATAATCACCATTACTTCCAATGTCTTTTAGCCTACTCTGAAGTTGGTATTACACCGTCAATTATTTCCATGCAGGTTTTGCTTCGACGTTGAGACGTTTCTGGACAGCTGTATCTGTGAATCTTCGGAAGCATTTTGTCCAATCAATCCGTGCAATTCACTTTGCAACACCCATCCAGATGCAGTGTGCTTCTATGACCTATGTGGATCATGTACAGCAACGTGGTATGACAACGGACAAGAGGTCAACTGTGGACAGAGTCTTGGAGATGGTAAGACCAGAGTTGAAGTTTGAAAGAATTACTAGTTAATGTTGTCAATGATTTTTTTTTAATTTTTGATTGGAAATCTTCTAAAGAACATCTTCTTGCTTTATTACCCCCCCCCCAAAAAAGTGCAATTTTTGAATGTAAAAGCAGTTCAAATATACTTGCTGATATCAATTATCATTTTGCCAGATTGTTTGAATGGTACAACTACCCATGCTGATGGATCATCCTGGAAACCAGACCCCTGTACAACATGCATGTGCAATGTAAGTATTTAGTCAGGTACCTCATCTTGGGTCCTTACCACTCGGGGCATTTTTAGAAAAGCTTATCTGGGAGACCTTGTCTCAAAATGTCTGACGTTATGTATGTATGATGAAAAAACAAATGTACACTTTGAATCTTTTTTTACATTTGAAAAAGTTTTCAATGCTGTACTAAGTTGAATATTTGCTGTGTGAAACTAGTTTTTATGAAAGCTCTATTAATATTATGTTAGAAAATGTTTAATTTAAGGAAGACATACTTTCTTGTTTTAAAATAATGTATCTTTTAACTCGGAAGTATAATTTTTTTTCTATGGAAATAGAATCTCAATTTTTATTGATGAAATTTGATCATTTTAAATCCAATGAAATGTTGTCATGCAAACGATGTGAGATTCTGTTTGTGTATCTCAGAGTGGCTCCGTCAACTGTATCCTTGATCAGTGTGCACCATTGAGGTGTCGGTTCCCAGCAGTCAAGCCTGGATACTGCTGTCCAGTATGTGATGGTAAGTCACAATGTAATTGTGATTATGGGTATACTTACTGGCGAGGAAAACAGCTTTTTACTTTCTGGTTATGGATGCAACTGCTTTTATTTTCACTGACAAATGATCCGAAAGCTGAATCATGAAGAGGAACAAAATGACTTGCGCAACTAAGTAGAGGCTGAGTCCTCTGTGAATGCATAATATGCCTCTGTGAGGGCGCTACAACTTGGTTAGTAAATTCACATTAAAAGGAAAGTGATAAGTATCGCTGGTGGTCTGCGGAAGGATGTGTGGAATGGAGCTAATAATGAACAAACACAATAGAGCTGTGTTTTAACTTGTCACATAGTCAAAACAGTGATTTATAAGTTGATAGTGATCTTTGGTAGAGACATGCATAACTTGTGTTGATTTTATCTATGATGGTTGTTTAAAATGGAATTTGCAGTGGTTGTGAACATCTGTGTACAATCAAAAAATGATATTTTCTCAGTTATTTGATCAGTGAAGCTTAAAAGTTAAAGTTAACACTCGTCATTGATTTGGTTTCTTTCAGATTGTGTGATTGGAAATGTGTTTATACCCAATGGAAATCCTATCATAGGAGATACTGATGCCTGCCTGACCTGCATATGTCAAGTAAGACAAATCTCAGTTAATTTCCTTATTAAGATTCTATAGATTCGGATATGTGATGTCCTTTCCCCAAAGTAGGATGTCTGTGTCTGTCAAGAAAGAATTCCTTGATAATGTGTTACCTTTATTCATGGATCTCTATATTAGGGCGTGTATGAATTGGAGGCTGCGGCTATGGGTACGGCTAGATTGAAGCATAGCAACAGTCTCAGCTGTAGCCACAACTGCAGCTGTCAATTCGGATGTGGCCTTAATTTTATTAAAATGTGAGCTTCAGTCTACAAACCAGATGTCTATATGTGCAGTTTAAACTTCTAAACTCTTTTAAAAAAAAATTATAATACTTTGCCTGTATTTTAATTTTATTTAAAATGTAATTTGCTGCTCAAAGAATGATATTTGTTGAAGTATTTTTGCTGAAACTTTTCAGTTTAGCTAGAGTTTTTTGTTGAACAATATTCATATAAATAATTCAAAAATATTTGTTGCATATTTGTTTTATATAGACACTTGTAGCTACTTTGATTAATTTGCACTACAACAGAACCAAAAAAAAATTTAGATTGAGAAATTTTTATGTTGTTGTTTCTCCTTTTAAAAGTCATTACAGTTGGTCTAGTAAAACCTGATTATCCAAGTAGGGTACACAGTGTATCGTAAAACTGGACCAAGTCAAGATAAAATCGGCTTGAAGGATCTGCTTGGTGCTATGTATACAAATATAACCTATTTGCTGTATTTAATTCTAGAATGGCGACAGGGAATGTCAGCCAGTGCAGTGTCCATTCCTGTCCTGCAGTAATCCAATAAATCAGATCGGAGAATGCTGCCCGACATGTGAGGGTAAGAAATCGTTGACTCAACTCTCCATAAAATATGAACTGTTTACTCTCCCTTACCTTCAAACATTGGCTGAATAGTTTAATGGTTAAGTGAGGTTCCCCCCCAAACTGTTGAAAAGATGAACAGAAATATAGTAAAATGTAGCATTTCGTAAGGTAAGTTTAGGAGAGATTGAAGGTAAACAAACTTTGTCTGTGGCTAGTACTGGTATATCAGGGGGCAGTATTCCATGACCCATGTATGTAACCTCACCTGTCGTCTTAAATTGGAAGAAGTTCAACAGTTAACATTAAAATCTCTTTGTGAAAAAAATTTTCACTTTAATGACATTTAATGTTAATTGGTGATTTTTGAAATGTCCTTTTTCATGGTTCTTACCAGTAGTACACACCCTCAGAACTACGCAGTACTGAGCATGTGCGCTCAAGCTCAGAACTATCAAAAAGGACCGTTGTGTCTGTTGCTGCAGCATCTCAAAAGTATCCCGTTGAGATTAGTTGCATTGTGATGGCGCACAAATGATTAAGTATTCAAATGTATGAGACGTTTCAGGAGTGAAACCAGTTTCAATTTCTTGTTGTGTTTAGGAATAGGCTGTGAATATAATGGATACCAGCTAGATCACGGCCAGACATTTGAGCAAGATGCATGCACCCTGTGCACTTGCCTGCAAGGTAGAGTTGATTGTTCAACAACCACCTGTCCAGTGCTGACCTGCCCATCTCAGATTACACCTGATGGTGAATGTTGTCCACAGTGCGTCGGGCAAGGCGGGTGTGTCTACGAGGATATGTCGTTCAGTAGTGGGGATTTCTTTACCCCGATGGCAAACCCATGTCTCCGATGCTCATGTTTGGTGAGTCCAGTTTGGAATGAAAGATTAAGGGAGTGAAAGTGTGGTGAAGAGGTTTTCAATTAGTTTTTTTAAACACGGTGAGGCCTGGTTCTGGATAATTTTACGGAGACGAAGTCGAGGTAAAATTATCGAGGCGCAGTCCTCACAGTGTTCAAACAATTTGTTGAAAACCGATTCAACACACTTTTAGTCCCATTCATAAATACCTTTCTGTTATAAAAACATCCAAAAACCTTTAAAAGTTGATGACAAATCTGACAGTGACAGCTCACGTCCTCGACTCAAATCTGCGTCCTAAATTCTATCCATGTTGAGTGCCTTGCGTCAATTTCAAAATTGCGCATGCAAGTTTCAAACTTGCGCGAGCCAAATTTGGGTGCTCCCATCTACCTCCATGGGGCTACCAATTCAAATTGGGACGCGCAATTTGCGCACTGTGCACAATCGTCTCATAGAGCCCTCTTTTGACTCAATTTACGCAGTCCATGTTTAAACACTTTGACCATGTCAATATCACATGTTTAAACATGGCCGCGTGATCTCCTCTGGACCAATCAGAATGAATAAACTTGTCCCAGGTATTTATGAAATGTCATTTTAAAGCATTCAAGAGTTGCACATTGATAGAGACTTAATTTTCAAACTTATATATTGGATATATTCAAAAGTTCAGGCAATTGTCAAGAGTTAGAATTGTGTCCTGAGAAGTCCTCAAGCTAAACGTTGTCTCCTATGAATTGATGAGAAAATGATAACTAGATATTCCAACCTTTCCTATTTTACATTGTTCTTTCTTGTTTGAAAACCTTGGTCTTTGTATCAGAGTAGACTCAATGTGGTTTTCATCAATTAGGTTGGGGTTGTCCAGTTGTAGTTAACGATAAGGGAATAAAGGTGTGATGAAGAGGTTTTTAACTATTGTTTGAAACCGATGAGGGGGCCTGGAGCCGAAGGCGAGGGCAATTATCGGCCACCAGGCCCCTCAGAGGTTTTAAACAATAGTTAAAAACCTCTTCATCACACCTTTATTCCCATTCATAAATACCTTTTCTTACCAAAAAGCATGAAAAAGTAATTTCTGGGCTTCAAAAGTCACGGCTTTCCTTACTTTTTTTTCAAGATGTTCACATCTAAGTTTTCCCATGTGGGCGCTGAGTTTTCTGTGTCGTGCGCGTACGCGTACGCTTATGCGAGAACATTCGCGTGCCTATCATGCCTGAGCGCGTGTGCGCGCGCGTTACACAGAAATACGCACTACGCTCGTCACACCAACCGGTTTTAAACAGTTTTTACCGTGTCTATATCACTCATTTAATCACGGCCTCTCGACCAATCAGAATGGAGAAACTGTCACAGGTATTTGTGAATAGTTATTATGGACTCAAACTTACAGGTTGTATACATATCCTAAGAAATGTCCTCTTTTTGTTTACAGGATAGCAAAGTACGATGCAATCCCATAGCATGTGCCCAGCCATCCTGTGATAACCCCGTGCTGCTACTAGGAGCTTGCTGTCCTGAATGTACAGACAGTAAGTCATCAAATTAGGTCGTGGTTGAATTGGTGGCTACGGCTACGGCTACGGCTGATTTGTCACGTTATCATGCTTTGAAATATAGGAAATCCTTAGCAATACCGTCAGCAACAATCATAGCTGCCAATTCAGATACGGCTTTACTCTCTTTACAAAAAAATCAATTTCTTATTTCAATGTTGAATTTTGGTGAATTTTGAAAGTTTGACCATTGAAAAATGCTGTGTCGTTTCTTATTATGTTTTATTGAGCTGTCATTCTGCTGGCTGGCTTAATCCCACAAAATAAATGAAGTTTACCTTACTTGAGGTTAATTTATTTAACTATTCGAGGTAAACACCATTGACTTCTCATGTAATCCCAGTTAGACGTCATTGACCATTACTTGGCTTAATACTTCAGCCTCATTTTGACCTGAATTTGACCTCATTTTACGTTGACTTTGACCTCTCTCAGAATGTGTTGTGAATGGGAAGCAGTATAATAACGATCAACGCTGGATCTCTGAGGATCAGTGCCAGCACTGTACGTGTCATGAGCGGGAAGTAGACTGCGTGGATCTTAGACCCTGTGTGGGTACCTGCCAGCATGGTTATATACCTGTTGGTCAATGCTGCCCAATCTGCACAGGTTAGTGTCGTGGTATACCTTGGAGAGATAGAATGGGTGTCCAGTACACCAGTTACTTGATGATCTGGCCCCAGTTTCATAAAGCAGCTCAAGCACAAAAAGTAGCTAAGCATAAAAGAATTGTACTTACCGGAAGAAGGGTACCATCCAAAACATCATTTCGCATGTACCATCTGTGATTGGTGTCCTGCTTATTTTGCTTAGCAAAAAAATTGTTAAGCAACATTTTCTGCGTAAGCAGCTCTATGAAATTGGGCCCAGCTCGGCCCAGCTGTGTGCGTTTTAGACATCAGTACAAAGTGCCCTCGTAGTGGATGCCAGAATACAATATTGTACTTTTTGTTGATTGTATTTTTCCTCCAAATGACAAAGATCTACTTGGATGTTTTTAAAAACAGATACTGTTTTGCATTCGTGCAATGGAGAGAATATTTTCCTTCGCTGATAGATGGCATGTTCCAATCAACTCGGCTTTGCCTCGTTGAATGGAACATGCAATCTTTCAACGAATGAAAATATTCTCACCATTGCACCCATAAACATCCATCATTTGTGTAATATTATTAAATATGGCTACCTATTGTGATTCCAGAATAAGACTTATTCTTTCCTGAAACATACAGTAGTAATTAAATTTGACCATGTTCGATGTAGATTGTTTATATGATGAACGTCGTCAACCAAACGGAGAGATCTTTATCAGTCAGGATGAGTGTAGCCGATGTCTGTGCTCCTTTGGAACAGTTACCTGTGAGAAGTTACCATGTGAACCCTTGCCATGCCAGCTGAGTGAGGTCCTTCAAGGGGAGTGTTGCCCAGTCTGCCGAGGTAGGACTCCTTGATCTCTATTTATTTTTACTTATTTATTTTTTGTTTATGCTGGGTAAACCCTTCAGTAAAACACTTTTTTCAAAGGTGCCCAGCAACTACAAACATTCATTAAAATAAAAATAGAAAATTACCAAAAACATGACAAAGATAAAACAGAGAAAAAAAAGTGAGGCAAGGTCGATAAAATCGACACAATACGTGTACAGTAAACCTCAAGGGTGATATAAAATCTGGGCCAGCCAGAAGAGATGAATATAGAATATACGTCTGGTTTTATTTGTTGTCATGATTTGTCTGTCTGATTTGGTATATGAAAAAGGGTTTTGAAAACTTGTTGACATTTCTTTGTCTGGTTTAGATAAAATTTCACTCTTATATCTATTTCACAATTGCCAAGACAAGGTACAAATTGAACAGTTGAAAAAAAAAACAGTCATTAGGATAATCATATTGGATGCTAGAATGAGTAATCAGGATGGAAAATAAGGGAAGAGGCAGTTTGTTTGTCTCACAACGGATTCATTTACCCCTCCCTGTTCTTAGCTGTGCTGTGAAGAGACTTGCGTTTATATCTCTCCATGGCTTGGTTCTGTGCATTGGTGCAGGTTTCTGTCCCTTAATAAAAAAAGTAGGCCACTGGAGTGTGGCCTTTGGTCCTTGTGATGGGTGAATTGCATTAAAAGAAAAAAAGAAAAAAATTGTGATGAAAAATATTCGTCAGAATTCTTTAAAGATGATGAAATAGAGACATAGCCCTCTGCATTTGCCTTTTGCTTTTGAACATGCTCTAGAGTCAGGACATGTTATTCAAACAGATTACAGCTTCAGACATAGTTGATTATCTTATTAGAAATTTTATTATTTGTGTTTTTGCCCATACACCCATGTGTGTTAAGCACTGTATACTCAGTACTTTCCTGAGTCCTGTGAAAAACAACTCACAGGCATATTCCTCGGACGGGATTCGAACCCACGACCCCTGCCATTATTGCAAATTGTTCTATGTAAGCAATATTAAGGTTTTTTTTATAAGGGCTAGGTTTGCGTTAGCACCGTGTGTAGAATCTCTTTTGAGTGGTGGTGGCTCTGAGAAACATTTTGGTTAGTATGCTCTATCTGTCGTCATCAGACTGTTGTTTTTTTAATTATCAAGCAATAAACCACAAGGGAAACTGACTGGGTAAATTTGTAAATCAGTTTTGTAGTAAACAAAGAAAAATCGACTGGAATGAGATTTGAACCTTCGACCACTGGCTTAACGAACCAACGCTCGACCAACTGAGCTATCCAGCCCTATTTTGTCAATATCTTTGTTTGGGGGGGTGGGGGGGTGTCAGTCAGAAGCAATTCAACCAGTTACTGTCGTGTAGCCAGGAATCACACCCAATTATACGACACAACCTCTATGGATATAACCTGGGAAGCGGCAGCACGGGGATCTACCTTAAGAGTGATGCGACTTTTTATTATTCTAATTGTTTTAATTACTACTATTTATTAATGTTTCCGGATAGTAATTGACTTGTTTTTGTTGTCTGTTTGTTTTTTTTCCCAGGATGTTTGGATGATTTTGGTACCCGTCATGAGCATATGTCCCACTGGACACCTGTTCGTAACGTATGTCAGGATTGTTACTGTGAAGAAGGACAGATCTCATGTGAAACCATCCAATGTCAGTCAAGATGTTCACATGCCATCATCAGACCAGAGAACTGCTGCCCTATTTGTGATGGTGAGACAACTAGACATTATTTTGTTCGCAAATCAACTTTGCTTTTTTTTTTTTTTATGTACTTGGGTTTTTCTCTGTTCTCTTTAATAAGTATCTTTGTTATTTTTTAAGTGTCATTGTTGCGTAGGTTTGATAGTATTACTGTGAGGCACTTTGAGGTAATTTTACATAAAGCGCCAGACCACGTAAGAAAATACGCTTACATATCAAGCCTATATTTTCATGTCAATATGTCCGTGCAGTCGACCATACGCGAGCTGGAATGGGCAAAAAGTGACGACGTCATTTGGCAACAGCACAAACTTCGCGTTCATGTTAACGTTTTTTTTCTCACATAAAGTGCAGCTAAACCTCCCTAATAACTGGGGCCAATTTCATAACGCAGTTTAGAAGAAAATACTTCTTAGCAAATTTCTCTGCTAAGCAAAAAATTATTGGGGCACAAGTCACAACAGTATAAACATAATGGAATGTTGGCTGGTAACCTGTTTCTGCTAAGAAAGAGTTTTCTGTGCTTAGCAAGTTTCTGTGCTTACAGGCTTTATGAAATTACAGGCTTTGTGAAATTGGGCCCTGATGAGCACATTTTGGGGGTTGGATAGTCAGATCGATGTACAATGACCAGCACCAATGGCCAACCAAAGGGGAGACTGTGTTTGATTTAAAACGCATTTCATTCTCAGGACCTGAACTGTGAATTAGTCTTTTATTGTATTGACCCCCCTTTGCATCAACGTCACTCGCGGCGGCTGTCTACTGTGCTCACCGTTTTTTGAGTCAAATTGCATGTAAAAATATGGTAAGCGTGTATGATATGTCACCTAAAATTCACACTACCGTGTATAACACATGGGCACATTGACTCCCAAAATGGCGCAACCAGGATTATTGTGATGGTGACGTCAGGGGACTTGGGTTAATGCATGGACATGGACTTTCAGTGTGTTTTTTATGGCATAAAATCCCCAACTTCTTTTATAAAACATGTTAGTTCAAAGTTCTTACATTCAATGTTTAATTTTGTCAGTGAAGAATTTTTGCTCATTTTTATGAAATTATTCATGCTGTACTGTTAACACTGATTAACAGTTGGTTTTTGACAATAATGTAGAAAATATGCAAAACGCTCAACTTTTTTTCCAAGTTTTCTTGTTCTTGTTCTTTTCTATAAAACAGTTCTACATAAGCAGTTCTTGCATTTTGTAAATGTTTTGATGTTTTTCCCTTTTCTCATTTTGGTTTTTATTTTTAATGTAATTTTGCTCTTCCAGGCTGCTTCTATGAAGGTCAAGAATATCAGAATGGTGATGCGTTATTGACCTCTGACCCATGTCGTCAATGTACCTGTGAGATGGGGTCAGTGTCTTGTAGCTATACGACGTGTGATCAAGTCAGCTGTCCACGCCCCTACACACCCCCTGGACAATGCTGTGCTGTATGTCAGGGTAAGATGGAGACCAACCTCGCCACCATGGGCAGCGCGCCGTATCGACACCTCTCGTCTCTAACCCCTGGAATGGAAGCACTGAAAAACAACGCTGATTGGCTCCCAAGACTGCTTTGCGTGCACGCTTGTTATAACTTTCGAGCACCCTAGAGCGCTTGTAGGGGCACTTAGTACGTGCGTGTCAAAATAAGTGTGCGCGTTGCAAAATGGAAGTATTTTGACGCGATCCTACTTCAAGTGAATCATTTTTACGCGGTCACCCTAAACTGCATACAGTTAGACAGGTCACAAATCAAAGAAGATTGAGAGGAGACCAGTGTTGCTCTATGATTTGATGCCTCTTTTGCGGGATACCATATTTGAGCGGCGCATAGTGTGGATCGGCCACAGGCAAAAATGATGTGGCAAGATCAGTTACCCCTGGGACCGACATTGGATGGAGACACGCGCATTCCATCTGGCAGGTTGGGGATTTTTGAGGGTCAATTTAAGCTTTCTTTTTGCAACGTCACAGCCTGAGTTTTGCCAACCAAGGTTGGAGAAACTACAGGGAGCCATCAATGAAAAGCAAAAACAGATAATCACAGTGACAAAAACCTTTCCCAAATATACAAAGATAGTGTTGAATTTGTTGAAAACAAACCAGCAAATAAAGTCATGCTTTTCTTGATAAAATGTCTGCAAAAATAAGATCGAATGTTTGCTAAAATTTGGCCGTCCATGCCAACCAGCGTGGTTTGTTTATCAACAAAAGAAAGGTCTATTTTGCATAAAACAGTCTCATCAACACTAATTAATGAGTTCCTTTTTCAGATTTATTTAAGCCTTCTTTTGAGGAAGAGTCTGACAAGTCAAATTATGGTATTTATAATGAAATGATTTGTTTTCCCCTTAAAAATCCTGTAGAATGTGAGTTTCAGGGACAGTACTATAACAATGGCCAGGAATTTTACTCATCAGTAGACCGGTGCCAGTTGTGTAATTGCCAGGTAAGTATTATAGATACCCAATGGCTGTCAATAGTTGGCTGCATTTTCTCAGGGGTAATATTAATAATATAATAATATTTATACGCAGTTCTTGTCTAACACTTTATCACAACCCATGGGCCTCTCAAAGCGCTCAGTATTTTTTCCTGCAAGGTATGCATAGTTTAGTTATGAAGTATGAGACCTGTTTCTTTACATAACACCATGTAAGGGTTTACAAGGTGCTGTGGCGCAATCTGCAGCCGATCAAACCAGAATTATTGGGACGAACCCCTTCTCTTTATGATAAGTGCACTGGGTTCTTTTACGTGCATTATACAACACATGGGACCTACGGCTTTACGTCCCATCTGACGGACGCAGCAATAATGGTTAAATGTCTTGCTTAAGGACACAAGTGTCATGACCGGGACTCGAACCCACGCTCTGCTGATCAGAAACACCAGAGCTTTAGTTTGGTGTTCTTTTCTGCTTGGCCATGACACGCCACGTACACAAAGATGACTATCCTGGGGCAGTTAATGCACAGTTTTTGACATCTTGTTGAGTAAAAAGTTGAATAAAAAAGAACACAGACAAAGCAGGAAAAACAGTTAAATACATTTATTTAGGGGTGAAAGGAAGTGAGGGGTTTGGTAGTCTTAAAACATAGCACTCTCTCCCACCAAGAAATGTTCTGTACTGTATTGTTGCTAATATTTTTTACATCAGTACTGGGTTAAATTATTAACTCAGAAATTTTTGTTTTTTTTACAAAATCCTGTTGGTAAGTGATGACGTTTTGGAGCCGGAAATGCAATGTAAATAAATGGTATACATGCAATGTACATGAACATTCGTTACACTGCATTTTTGGCTCCAAAACGTCATCCCTTACCAACAGGATAGACCGTTTTGATAAATATGCTGGTGGCAATTTGTTGTCAATATTCTCATATTATAATAACTGTAATTGATGCTATATTTTCTGGTAACTTGACTATAACTATTGTCATTCAGCAAGGTGAAGTGGTGTGTCGGAACGTTCAGAATTCTTGTAGCCCACAATGCACCCATCCAAGCAGTGTTCCAGATCAGTGTTGTCCAGTTTGCAACAACTGTTTGTTTGAGAGTCGAGAAATCCCTAATGGTCGCCGTTTTAGGCATCCTGATGATCACTGTCAAGTGTGTACATGCACAGTAAGTTATTATCTCTATATTTGTCAACATTGAAGTTGTATGGCCCGATTTTTCGCCGAAAGAATTATAAGAAAAAGAAGTTTTTCTCTGAATGAGTTTTGACAGATGATGCTGCTTCAAAATGAACAACAAAAAAACTTTCACATATGCCAAGGACAATGCACAAAATATCTGTTACATGCAAATTGTTTGTACGTGGCTGATGATCAAGAGGTATTGTTGGGATCCTGACAATAACTCATTTTTAGTTTGTAACTAACAATAATCATTGGTGGTTTTTTTCGTGCGATACCTTAAATGAAAGCTTCTAACTTTCTTGAATTTATATAAAGAGCTATTTAAAATGTTTACAATGTTTGAGTTCTCCATAAAGAGGGAGGATATTTAAAATGAATTGTTTTTATCAAAATCTGAGGGGTTTACTGTGTCTGCTCTTGAACCTACCATAGGATGGCTTTGTAGTGTGTGAACCAGAACCATGTAAACCAGTGTCATGTCGGAACCCAGTACTGCCTCCTGGAGAATGCTGCTTCCAATGTGAGACCTGCATAGCGGTTGATGGCAGAGAGTACATAGATGGGCAACAGTGGACCAGTTCTCAAGACAAGTGTTACACTTGTACATGCAGGGTAAGTGATTTAATCCCCTGTGCATGAGTGCTAATAGTCTCTGTGCATGGTTGAGAAGCTCGACTGCAATGATTCAATGTGGCATGTTGTTTTTAATGTGATAATATCACCTCAAACCTAAAGAATGATTCTCTAGTTTGTGTCAGTAAAGCCTGGCTCATGTTTCACACGAAAGCGAATGTTGGTGACGCAGCAATTCGTTAGGGACTGTTGTTCAATTCTGACGCAATGAGCCGTGCTCAATTTTGTTGGATTTATTACTTCATAGCCAAACCGACCTTGCTTGGCGGGGTTCTTGTGGCGGAATTGCCGGAATCTTTTTTTCTTTGAGGGTACTGCTGGCACAAAGAAACCCTGACTTGACAATGCCAAGAGAACAAAGATTCTCTATATGGGATCGTCTGTTTTGTTTCTCGACCGAGAAAATGTCAAATTTACGCAGCGTGAATTACAAAACATCGGCTGTTACCTACAGAATAGGAGTGGTACTAAACACGGAACCATGGCTTGATTGTCGGCCCACTCTGACTTTCACCTCCATTGAGCCGAAATACAATGAATGAACAATGGTGGCAGCCTCTCGATGCCTCGTAATCCTCTTCTGGAAACAAAAGGACAAAAATCTATAATCGGGGATTTCCACAGAAAAGGCCTCTCAATGGGCACAAAATTTGAATATATTCAAGACCTTTTTTTTGTCCTTGTGTGGGCGAATCTAAGTGTTAGACTGCTTGTGTACGGTCTGTGCACGCTCAGCAGTGGTCCTAAATTACATAATGCCGTCTTTACACTGCTTCCGATTCCAGGCTGGGGAAACATTTGTGTGTATTCACGTCATCCGGTTTCAACTGGTTTAGGATTGGTCAGAATAACGTTTTTTGACACTGAGAAAAATTTGTTTTGTTGAAAAGAGACTACACAAACACCGATTCAGAATCAAAAGTCAGAAGAAATAAAAGATTATCAAAAGCACCATCCAAATAATTGATTATGTCCACAGCTATCCCAAATCATACTTTGTGTGGAACAGGTAAATAAAAAATTTTCGGTTCACAATTTGGAAAATGAAATAGCATTTTTTTCCCTTTTTTTCCGGGGGGGGGGGGGGGGGGTGGGTTTGCATTGATAAATTTTGCATGTACAATGTATGTGTAAATCCCTGGGAGTGTTAGTTTGCATGATGAATGATTGCATAAAGACTTTATTTTTTAGTATAAAGTTGTGGTTGTAATTAGGGATTATGGCTATGGCCATGAGAGGTGGCTATGGCTATGGCTAGGGCAGTCGCAATGTTGAAAGACAGACAGATTCAGTGATGAAGCCATAACTGTGGCCATTAGTTTTTGGTTTTTTTAACATGTGAATAGATATATGCATGTCAAGAATGAGAATGCAAGTGGAATGTGTAGTAAAATGCATGATTATCTATCTCAAAATAGAACTGTCTGTATTGGCTTTAATAATGTGTCGGTAGCACTTGGTGTTTTCTTAAAACTTTGTCTCCATTGGCCGAGCTCTTTTCCAAAGAAGGGGCTTTGAGACCTCAATGCATGAATAGACAACAGAGTATTTGGACCTGTGTAAACACACTACAGTAAAAAGTCACCTGATTCCTCCTTGGATGCTTTTCACATCCTGTGCACTACAAAGGGCACAACTTGTGGTTACTTTTATTTGAAAGGCGTCACTGTTTGAGTACGTGGTATTTGTGTTTTTCTAAAAGACAGAATTCTGATTTCCAAACCCACTGCTTCTGGCATAAATATAGGTCACAATAATATTCCCGAAAAGAAATGAGCATTTGAAATACAGTCATCTTTGGAGAAAAAAAAGCTTGAATCCAACTTTAAGTATTCTGATTTGTACAAAACATGTTGAACGCTAAAAAACATGAATACATATTTCAGTGAACTTTCCACTGTTAGTTTTGGGATTTGATTCATAAAACCTTGAAAGATAAAATAGTGACTTTTAAAGAACACACAATTCATCTGTAAATACACCCATGCTTTCCACATTGTGCTAGTTTCTTTTTTTCAATTTAAACAGTTGTTGGATATATATGGATGTCTCACTGATGACACACATAAAGATTTTTTCGATAGTTGTCATGTATTCTTAGAGGCTTTTCAACAAATGAAATCCTTTCAAAACACAATTATCCGATGATGATATGGGGTAACGTTCAAAGACTAAGCTGGGGAAACTCTCCTGCAAACGAGAGGATTGAGACAATTGCAAGCCTGGTTATTAACCCCAGCTTCCAAATTTAATCAACAAACAAGTAAACTATCTCCATTAGACCAACTGTATTTCCCTTTTATGTCTTTACATGAACTGATAATAGATTTTGCTGAATGTTGCACGTTGCTATATTATTATTTTGCTTGTATTTTTTTCCCCAACGCTCACCCCCCCCGCCTTGATAACCAACAAAAAACCAAAACGAACAAACTTCAAAACCTGCATAGGACAGGCAAATACGCTGCGAGCTGTCAGAATGCCCTATACTAGATTGCAGTAACCCAGGTCGCCCTCAAGATGCATGCTGTGCTGAATGTGAGAATTGCGAGTACGACAGACGCTATTTCCGCAACTACCAGGAGTTTATCAACCCACTGAACGAGTGTGAGCATTGTCAGTGTTTGGTAAGTGAGTGGTGGTTACGTTGTGTGCTTTCTCTGTGTTTTTATTGAGGGCATAGTTGAACACGTGCAAATCACAGACGAGAGGAGTCTGATGTTCAGTGTCTGTATTAACTCTCTCATTTAATGAATTCCCTTTTGTGCAGCTAGGTAAAAAGGCACTTGCATACATGTATGTACATGTAGGCAACCTCATACAATTTTGCCCTCATGCCATGACACTTACTTGTTATTATGATTATTACTATCTATTCAGCCAAAGATTTCAGCAAACTTACAAGATTACAAGAGTACTAAATCTTACGAAAAGTAGAAAAATTGTTAACTAGAAATCAGTAAAGAAATGTTACGGCAACAAAACGGTTGCAGATTAAGGCAAAAAGACAAAAACTATGAAATCAGACAACAAACTCATTATAAGAAGGCATGGGTTAATAAATGTAAAATTTTACTGTGACTAGAAGACATAATAATCCAATCTTAAAATAGGAACTAAATCCTAAACAACTACAAAGGCAAACATTGGAAATCAATATTTAAGATCAAATAGATTCATGTAAGTCGAAATACCACTGTTCTTGGCAATCAGCAAAAATCAACTGAAAAAGGACCCAGATTTTAGCTACACTGAAATATTGAACACAGAAAGTGAAAAAGAATCAATCAAGGTAAAATTCTATAAGTCCTGGAAGTGGCTATACAGGAAATTATGAAAAACATGATATGATTCTAAAGTGAGAGCATTGGCGACATTTGCAGGCACACCACTTCATACACGAGGAAAAGAAATGAATTGAAGTGATCTGAAGGCCGAGGGTTTTAGCATACAAACGGATACAAGCGGGTCACATGGCGGGTTTTGACTGAAGTATTTCTTAAGTTGGTGGTCGGACAATGACACATTTACTGGTGAATTGAGCAATGAGTAATCGATGCTAGGGTTCTTGTATCGGGGTTAGGATTTTTTTTTTTAGGGGTTAGCTAGCGGGGGAAAGTTGTGGTAGAACTAGTGAGTTGGAAAACTATACGCATACTGATTGCACCCGATTCTCCTGATTTGTGTCAGTAGTAAGCGGAACAAAGTAACACAGAGCCCTCGTTCTTAAGCGACACAGATTATAATCCCATTACGTAGATTACTCTAGTGTTCTTAAATAACGTCAGACAATATAATCTTGGCTCTGGTTGTGATGAGAGGCAACCCAGATTATAGTGAGAACACGCTTTATTTCAGGACACTAGAGTAATCTAGATTATGGGGTTATAATCTGTGTCGCTTAGGAACGAGGGCTCAGTGTTACTTTGTTCCGCTTACTACTGACACAAATGAGGAGAATCGGGTGCGGATTTACTGTTCAGTGTACATTTGTAATGGACACAGTTCACGTTTGATTCCTGTACGGCTTACATATGTGTGAAACATGACATTGCTTTTGAGCTATCTGGCTGCCTACCATGTGCGGCCCTCAATATAGCTATCTTGTGTCCTTCCAAAGATGCATAGAAAGTTTGTACAAAGGTGCAAGTAAGAACCCACATTTCCCCTCGTAAGTTGATATGACCACAAGATTTTCAAGTGTTACTTAGTAGTTGGTTTATTGGATACCATGTGGACTTTGGAGGATAAATGCTGGTTGTGATGTAAGTATACATTGGAATGGATTGTATGACATTGACAGTTGCTTGGCTTGCATGTTTCTTCTGTTACTATCAATCTTAGATGTTTTTTTATTTGTTTTTCTTGTATATTTGTTGTTGTATTTGTTTCTCTATTTCCGTGTTGTTCTGTCAGGTGTTTTTTTGTATCCCAATATCCTGATCAATTCATGGGTTGTTTGGTTTTGTGTCTTTTCATTTTGTTTCTATTCATCTTGTATTATTATCCAATTAACTAGTTGGATTTGCATGTTGTTAACATTTGGTGTTGTTTATTGACAGAATGGCAATATTATATGCGAAGCCTTAGATTGTCCACCTCTGCCTTGCCCAAATCCTGTAACGCTTTCCGGAGAATGCTGCCCTCAGTGTCTCGGTAAGTTTTTTTCAAAGTATGTTTTCCAACTGGAATTCATCCCTTTTCTTCGCCCCTTTCCAAGATTTAAGATTTCAAGATTCAACAATTTCTTTGTTTTACAATTTAAGCACAAAATCTCTCCGGATGTGCATAAGTTATAAAAACAGTTTTTGTACAAAACGTTTTTTTTGTTGTTGCATCAGTTGTGGCTCTAATGAGAGAAGGTCAAGGGTTGATATATTATTTATCTTTGTGACTACCCCCCTGTGATCATTTAGTCATAATCATTGAAATAGTCGTGTCCATTTTAGTGGTATAGTGGTAGCATGAATTTCATCTTGCAGTTTTGTCTTGAAGATTTTAAAGCTCTGACGGTGCCACAAAAAAAAAATATTCCAAACACAATTTGCTTTCTGTAATTCTATCAACTGATTTTCGTTGGCAGAATGTGAACATCTTGGCAATGTGTACCGTGATGGTGAAGCTTTTAAAGATCCGTCCAATCCTTGCATTGACTGCCTGTGCCAACAGGGTCAGGTACAGTGTGACTATGCCTTCTGCCCACCAGTCAGCTGTGAATACCCAATCAGCAGAGATTGCTGTGATGTTTGTGATGGTAAAATCCTCATTTTGTTTGTGAAGTATAAAATGCTGTTGTGTTATTAAATCGTATACCAATATTTAAAATATATGTATATAACACTATGTATTTTGCTTTTTGTCATTTTTGGTTGTTGATATTTTGTAATGTGTTTTAGCGACAGGAAACTGCTCAACTATTTAGCATTGTTCCAAGATATTTTGTTTAAAAAAATGAGGGCAGGGCCCAATTTCATATAGCTGCTCAAGCACAAAAGTACCTAAGCATGAAAAAAGATTATGCTGACCAGAACATGGTTACCAGCCAAACTACCTTGTCACATGTACCATCTGTGACTGGTATCCTGCTCGTTTTTGCTTAGCAGGAAATAGTTCAGCAATTTTTTCTGCTTATGAAATCGGGACCCGTTTGTAAGGTTGTCATATGCATGGAATTTAAGGGCATAGCTCTTTTGGAAAAAGTACCACCGAAGTTGTCGTTGATGTATCCAGTTTTTAAAGGTAAAATTAAGCACACATTATCTCCCAGAAATTAGTTATTGGCAATATCATATGTTTTAAACCTCATTTTGCAATATGTTTATGTTAAAAGTACTCATACTCGTCCTTGGAGATTCAAGAACTTGGTACTCAATTGATGGACTTAGTACTCAGATACCAGAATATTCAGTACTCAGATACTTGTACTCAATGGCCCAAGTACTCAAACTCGAGTGCTACTCGGCCGCCTCTGTACTCGGCAATATTTGGTAATCAGATATTTCGGATATCAAAATCCTGTTGGTAAGTGATGACGTTTTGGAGCTGGAAGTGCAATGTAAACCAATGGTATACATACATGTACATGAAGATTCGTTACACTGCACTTCTGGCTCCAAAACGTCATCACTTACCAACAGGATACTCAGATACTTGTACTCGAACGGGATGGCCCAAATACTCACACCCGAGTATTACTCGGCCACTTCTGTTCTTCGCAGTACTTGGTACTCAACTCAAAAGTTCCTGCCTACAACACAGGGATACATCATAATACATTGTCATGTTTTGAATGCCATGGTATAGCTGACCTTTGTAACTGTCAAAATATTTTCCTTTTCAACTATAAAAACCACACCAGGTGTGAGAGCATTCATGTTTACGCAAGCGATAAGCCAGTATACATTGCATTTAATGTAAACTGGAATACACCATGAGGCGATGGAATTATTTCTCATGAGGGATTTTCCAAAGCTTGAAATCAGTCATATGGATGAAGTCTTAATCTTAACCACTTTTTCTTGCCTTGATCAGGGTGTTTGTATCGCTCACAAGAATTTCAAAATGGAGAGCCGTTCACAGACCCGGACAACCCATGCATTGAGTGCAACTGTTTGGTAAGTGGCTTTTCAGAGTGGACAGATGGGAATAACAGACCTGAGATATCTGAGTGTCTGTACATCAATCCTAACCCTTGTTCATATGCTTTATAGTAATTGTGAAATTGAAGCAGTACTGGAAACCCAGTACATGAAGTAAAGACAAACTAGATTGACTGTCAGTTGTTATTTGCTGATCATTATCGTTGGTAAGTAGAAGTAGCGTAAATTGAATCGCCTTTGCTGGTTTGGCACAACTTGGTGGAGAAAGAGATAATTTTTCACACAAAATAGTTGCAACTAATTCAGAAATAAAGAACGGACTTGCTCCTTTTTGCTGTATGCATTACACAAGCAAGACATACTGCCTGATACCCATCCATACCCTTGTGGTTTAACAGAGCTGTCGATAGTTCCCACTTTTTTTTATTGATTTTTGTTTGAACTTGGAGTCAGAGATTTGAAGAAAACATCGAAAGAGATGAAAAGCAAAAGCTAGAATCAAGTTGCAATAGAAGAACTACGACAAAGAAGGAACAATGAATGATTCTATAAAACAACAAAAACTAAGGTAAAAACTAGGGTTAGTGAAGCGGTGTCCCTGAAACCTACTGCTAACGGACAAGAGCCCTATTGTCATCACAGAGTATAAAGTCATCGATTTTTACAGTCAATTTTCTATCATTTTTTGAACGCACAATACATTATGCTTATTTATCACATGCGGCACATGGGAGTTTGATTAAATTCCTCGCATGATTGGTCGGTGACTCACTTGGGTGTGTTCAAATCATTAGAACGCTTGACGAAGCTGAAAGCCAAAGCCTACATTGCCTGTAAAGATGGCACTTGTAAGGAGCCCAGAGTTGCCAACGCAACATGATGGTTGCAACCTCAGTAGTTTCCCATTCAAGCCACAATGCCAACGTTGAATAGAGACATTATTGCACTGGCCCTTTGAGCTGTATGCAGTGGCAAACGCATAAATGTATTTAACAAATATTATGGAGTGGATAATTTCACAGGCCATATGCACTGTATTCATGGCCCATTGTCTCCTTTGTGGGTGGCTAGTGTCTAGCATATGGCTGAGCTGTTCAAATTCAATAGACCAAGGCCTTATCAGTGTTAGCTGATCTATTTAGTACCAGGCGTAACGACAAATGTCAAATGTAATGAATTGAGTAACGCATTGAAAGAGAAAAATACTGTTAAACATAAAAAAGGCCTGTTATTTGTCAGGATTTTTCCTGGTGTCATGATATCCACACAGATCTCCTTTTGCTTGTAAAGATGTAAACTCGGATTTAAGGAAAGAAAGACACAGACCCTCTTGTGTCCAAACCTCTAATTTATGTTTGTGCTTGTTTAGAGAGCTTGTGGTTCCTCTAAATGTAACACCTTGGAAGTTCATCTCCTATCTCCTTGGTTTCATCTCCTATCTAAGAGTCAACCACGAAACCCTTTTCTAGGATCTATTTTTTTCTGAATCACATCACACCCAGCAAAAAAAATGAAAATATTTTTATTTGAATAATAAGACACACCCTTGCACAGGCTACAAGCTGGGGGAGTGGGTAGGGAAGGGGGGCAACTGCCCCTCCGAATTCAGGCAATATAGGACAACGCAAGGAAAAAAACAGACCTATTTATTAGAAATTTGTACTTTATTTGAAAATATTTGTATCTGTGTAAAATTTAGGGCAAATCAACCCTTTAATCCCTTAACCAAAGAGTCCCCATAAGTCTGTTCACCCTTGTTTACCAATGTCTAGACAGTCAGTCTAGATTTGTTTAGACAGTGCAAGATATCAGTCTATTTTTAACATTACTGATGTATGGTGTGTATGATGAATCATCTTAGTTAAATGGCAACAACATAATATATCAAGTTTCTATAAAATAAAAACTAGTCAACAATTAAAAGAAGCACAGACTTTGGTTATAGGCCTGTGCCTGGTGTTCGTGTATCTGGATACCATAAGGTACCCTGTGTTATAATTTTTCAGTTCCATTACCCACAAGTTACTGTGAAAATTTCCATGTAACACTTCGGACACCACGAACAACCTTCCAACAATCACTGACCAAAAACATTCCCTAAATGATTTTCTCTTTGAGCCACAAACAAACTTTTTTGCCAGTTAAAAAGATTTGTCCATCTTAAAAAACAAAAACATTTCACAGTAAATAAAAAAAAAGCAAAACAAAAAATTGTCTCTGATAGAGGCAAGCTGGAATTGGAAATAAAACAATGAGTCCATCAATAACGTGTGAACTTTGAGCTGTGTGACTATAATGTGTGCTGTTACATACGACTAGCCATTACAGCCAGCGCCTTCAAAGTTGGTGTGATGCACGGCAGACAAATACAAAAATTAGGGAATAACAAAAATGATAACAAGGGGGAAACCAGCAAATGACAAAGGAAAACGGATGAGACATTCTATTTTCAATAACAACACATTAAAAGAATTTATTAACATAAAACAATAATGCTAAGGGTGAATACAAATTGGAATTAATCGGTGTTCAAAATAATACACAATCTACAGTGATTTGAATGAACAGAGGAAGATACATGAATTCAGTCGAATATTAAATATTATAAAGTATATAAGTCAAATAAATACCACAAAGAAATGGTGCCAGCTTGCTCGGTCAACTCAGGTTTGCTCAGGAATGGGGAGTCCGGCTCTTACCACCGGCAGGTAGCTTTTGGCTAAAATGTCATGCCCAAACATCTCGTCTATACTAGGTTGTAGTAGTACTAGCACCAAAACATAAACATTGAACATCAAGGCAGTCATCATCCTGTTCCGAGCTTGCCTGAGTAGAAGGAGGGCGTGGCTTTGGTGGGCATAGCCTTATATACCGCACCTTAATAAATGAATTAAACACCTGGATTGAGACTGTATAGCTTGAATGAAAATTCCTGATGATCTTTACAGATGGTTTATGTTAAGTGTCTTGGAAATCAAGCACTGATATAGATAGATCATAGTGAATGCCATATTCCAAGAGGCCATGGCAAAACATGTTTGCTATTTCTGCCTTACTTTTTCAATTTATATTTGGTTTGCGGTAACACCATGTGATTATATCTACTTTGCTATATACAGTAGATCGGCCGGAACTACTACACATGTACTACTTTTTCGCTTAGTGGATTGGGGGGACTTCTCGGATAACTTCACTACCGCGGAGTGAGTTTGGTCTCAACGTTTCGACTAGCCTGCTCTAGTCATCATCAGGAGACTAGAGCAGGCTAGTCGAAACATTGAGACCAAACTCACTCCGCGGTAGTGAAGTTATCCGAGAAGTCCCCCCAATCCACTAAGCGAAAAAGTAGTAGTAGTCCCGGCCAATTTCCTACCCCCAGGTAGTACTTAAAAAGCAGGACAGTTCTTTTCAGAACTACGTTGTCTCCCGAATTCCGAAAATCTACTCGGCGGTAGTAGAATAATAACAAGACAAGTTCTCACAGAACAATCTACTGTATATAGCAAAGTAGATATAATCACATGGTGTTACCGCAAACCAAATATACATTGATACCTCACCATGCAATGCCTCAAATCCTATATTTTTCAATTTAGCTTTTACTGTAAGAGATTAAGTTCAAAAATCAGCACAATCAGACGTAGCAGGGCGTATGCACATAAAAATTTACATGAACATGGTCTCTAAAGACTTCAAGTTAATATCATGTTTAGAAAAATAGTCTCTTCAGCAAACAAATGGAAGGAAAGTATTGGTTTTTTTTTACCCAGTGGCCATATAAAAACAAGATAATTTAAATTCATGTTGTAATGCTGAGAAAAGGCAGCTCGAACAAATACCTGTTCTGACAGCCAGTGAAAGAGCAAGGTTTAAATTTACATCCTAATGTAATTCCTGTTGTATTGGACTTTTAAAAAAGCTGAAGAGTTGTGCGGCAAAAGAGTTTAATAGTGTCGTTGGTTTGGCGGGAAGAAATTACTCAACAGGTGGAGATTGAGCTTGAGAACGCAGAGTGCTTTATTAACATGTCTGACCTGGATGAGACCAATTTACCAACTACCATATCAAAGTCATTCTGTAACCCTTACTCACAGGCAACCTCAATCCTCCACTAACCTCCACTCTTATGTCACTCCATATCAAAATGTTTGGACTTGGACATCAAGATTGGTATACTTGGCCCAGTGATAAGCAACTGTTTTGGGGGCTTACTGTCCTCATTCCGCTTCAATCAGACAATTTCCTAAAGAAGATATTGGAGGAGTTTGGAGGATTAGGGTTAAGGCTATTCCCAACGGACGATGTTAACAATCCAATTTATTGTTTAACTCCCTTATAACAAGATTATGGCACTCCCCTTTGCCAATACTGAGCGCTAGCGCGGCCAGTTCAGGTGCGAGGTGTCCACATTATGTTCTCACACCGCCCACAACAGGTTGATTTTTCAAACAGCAGGTGCGGCGTATTACAGCAAGCCGATCGCTGCATAAGTAGATACAATTTACTGATAATTAATAAAGGACACTTCTTAATCAATCACCGTTAATCTATGTGTAATTCCACGACAGTGACTAGTGACTGCTTTTCGAGTCTCATTTTAAAGTTTTTGAATGTTTGCGTCATCGTTCTTTTACGTGAATTTCAAACACTCGGGACCAACGGCTTTACGTCCCATCCAAAGGACAAAGCATTGACGGTTAAGTGTCATGCATAAAGACACTAGTGTCAAGAACGGAACTCGAACCCACACTCTGCAGAACACCAGAGCTTGAGTCCAGTGTGCTTGACCACTCGGCCACAGCACACCAATCATCACAAAAAAGGAATTTTGTTTGCGCCATTTTGGAAGTCAATGTCTCCGTGTGTTATACAGTGTAGTGTGCGTTTTAGGCGACGTGGCGTTTTACACGTATACTTATTGAATTCCAAAATGGTGAGCGTGGTACAGTCACTGCGTGTGACGTGCATGCAAGGGGGTCAATATGTGGCTTAAGTGTAGTTTTGATTACTTATATTAGAAGATCGGACTGGTACCTTAGGATACCGTCTTCTCGTTGTGCAAACAAATCTACAGTAAACGACTGATATGTTCTAATTCACGGCTAGTGCAAAGCTGATGCAAGTAAGTAGTATCATCATACGCACCGATCCATCTTGCTGTTGACCTTTGCACCTTAACCCTGTAGTTTCACTCTCGGTGGTAACTGCAACAAAATTGTATATGGATAACAAATAAAGCAGAGAATTGATGTATACAAAATTTACATAAGGAGTTTGGAAGTGACATCTTTCTCTAGATATTTTGTAAAAAAGAAAGCAGTGTGGTATGATCTGACTAGAAAAGGGATAAGGGATATCTGGGTGGCTGTTAACACAATATACATTTTTTCAGGGTCCTTTCTACATCTCCTGATAGTTTGCCATAGTGCATATGTAGACTAATCCGAGCAGCTCGTTCATGAGCGTTCACCCACCACAGCTATGGCCGCCTCACAAGCGTCGATGTACATGCACTGTGAATCCTCCATGCTGATTGGTACATATGCACGGCTGATGCGCTAGTATCACGTCGCGCGCTCGTGCAGCGGCCTTAGTTTCGGTAGACTTGACTTCAAGTCGGAGATCGTGCTTATTTGTCCCTATACTCCACACAACATCATCTGATCAGTTTGCCCGTACAAACACATGCTATCACTACAGTCGACTCACATCTCAGACTTGATGTATTCATGTATTCATAAGTTAAATTTCCATAACAAAGGTGACGCCAGAAAGATGGTCAATCACATTTACAAACGTTGCTCATGCACGCAAGTTGTATTTTTCTTTATACCAACCAGTAAAAGGTTTCTTTGAATATTCATTGTTTTGGGGGTTACTGACCAATCAGATTGCGCCTTCCAGTTTTGGACGGATTGCCGTATGCTGTGTACAAACCGATGAACAACATTCCCAAGTCTGTGATCGAAGGTTAAAATTCTCATGCTCAGGCCACAAGAGGGCGCTATTTCGGGCAATAATGATTCTGTGTCGGACACGATTAATAGCGAACCACGATCACAGACTTGGAACCAAGTCTATAGCTTTGATGGTGTAAACCACCATGACAGGCCGCTCGGATTAGTGTAATTGGGTGTTAAAATTGCAAAATCTGCTCTCACAAATAGACCTTTATAAAGGGCGGTCATACACCAGACTAAAGTTGGTCTAATTCAACTTAGACCGGTTCTGGTTTAACTCTTTTGCGTCTGATTGGAAAAACAGTAAAACCGGAGCAGGTCTAAACCCCAAAACTTAAACCGTCCAGCGGGATGGTCTACAGTATAAACCACTTTGGGTTGATCTTTTAACATGGCATGTGGACTGAATGACATCCGGTTTTAAGTCTAGCCCAGTTACTGTTGACCTGAAGGACGTCTTACGTATTATGTAACTGCCTATAAATTGTAAAAGCGCGCATGTATACCAATGATCTAAGCAATGCCACATCCATCGCCGGTAAATATACCGGATGTTTGGGTCATGATGCTGTGTTTGCCTCTTGAAACTGAAGATGAAGCGAATGTGGTTCAACTTTAGACTTTCTGAACGCAAGGTTTTAGTTTTTTATGACAGCTTCCCTGCTGCTCATAAAAGTTATACCGATTCTGGTCTAAATCTAGTACTGTGTCTGAACGTACCCATATATTGTTTCAACCATTCCCCCTCCATTTAAAACAATGTAACTAAACTGAGTTTTTCTTCTGGAATGCAAATGATGCATTTCAACAGTCAAATTTCATGAACTGTGACTGTAGTGTAGTGTAAACATTTGAATATTCTTTGCTGTAAGTCCGGTATAGATTTTTAAAACGAGCATATCAATGAAATTACAAGGCATATGACCTAGTTATTCAGCATTAATTATTGGGTTTTACAAAGCATTTTTGATGTACATGCTAACCTAAACACCCCTGCATTTTTCTGTATTCTTAAAATCCTTGATGCGTTAGAATTTATGTAGACCACCGTCCAAAATTCACAGCTCTTCACCAAACCTTCACACTCCGAAAACATGTGTCTTATTAAAAAATATGTATTTAGAATCACCTTCCACTTTTTCCTCTTCATCTGCCAGTATAAAAATTGTCTCCACAGCTTATGTTTTTAAGGAAACCTTTGATGATATTTATTATTACTTACCATCGGAAGAAGTCGGTGTTGTGGTTGGTTGTTTTGGCGGCAATACCTTAACATGTTGCTGGAACTTAGTCTGAAGAGACGGATGAGACAACCAACACTCCATTGCTTGATTCTCCATAAGGTAGACTTTATAGTTGACAATGTAATGAGTGCCATTGTTCTCTCGATGTGTTGATGTCACAAGCGTGTTATTGATGAAACACTTCAATACAGTCCCGCATTCCGAACGATGAGTGCATTTTACTGCATAAAATGCCAGACTTGTATTGACTGGAGTGATGGGACAAGTTAGCTCTTCATTTTCAATACACACTACGAAATATTCTTCACAACTTTCCTGACGACTATTACTTTGGAGTGTTGCCTTACACTCCAAACTGAAAGCCTTAATCTCACTGAAGGCCTTTGTAAATACCATTGTGAGGAATTTTCCAGATGCGTTATATTCACATTTAATTTCAACACCATTTTCCACTGTAGCTAGAATCCTATCCTTGAACATTTCCAGTTCAACATTGCGAAAATCTGGAAATTCATAACTACATGTGAACTCGGCTGGCTTGTCACTAATATGAATGACAACTGGTTGACATTTAGGTTTATTTAGTGAAGCAGATAAATGTACAAAGCTGGAAAATACTATCCAAACAAATAGAACTTTGATGAAAGTCATCGTGAACGTGTTCATTGATACGATGACAAGAATACGTGTGTGGATAGTGGTACCAAACTGCGGCTTAGCCTGGTTCACCGACTAGCCGATGGTGTGTATCAGATTGGACTCATTTGAAGAAGTGACTAACTGAGCGTATGGTTAGAAAAGTAGGCTACCAGTCCACACAGCTAACTTTGGGCTAGTAAGAAAAAATGTAATGGGCCCATTGAATTTGTTTTTAATTCTGTGTACGTATGGTTACAAAAGGAAATGAACATAATTGGGAAATGGTGGGAACTTTATAATGTAATTTTAAATCAGCAATTATTCATGGTAAATTTCAACAATCTTGGGGTATCGAAAGCTGTGAATTATTTGCCGTGATATTGCTGCTAACCATGGACTTTGATTCGACAGGTCCTCTCCAAAGCCGTTACAAAATTTGTTGAATTAAACTTTTTAGTTCACTATTAAGTACCCTTTCTGAGAGTTTTCATGTTACATATTACTGTATATTTAATCAACTGGATACGTTGATGCAGTCTTGTTTCATAGTCATAGAGCTTGATAAGGAGATGAAATATTACTCATTGTAGTGAATAGTGGAGCCATTAAGTGGAGAACTTAAGTAACACAAACTATGCAGAGAACCAATCACTTGGCATTTTGCTAAATAAAACCTTTTAGGCTTTTTAATGATAACTGAATTGTCAAACTGATATTTGTTGATTTTGTAAAATACACCATACACTGTTTTTTTTGTTTTTTTTTTCATAAATAAAAATCACATTTATACAGTTAGGGGTTTTTGACGGAAAGGGTTTTATGAGCTATGTAAATGTCATGAAACAATATTACGAAACACCAATTTCTTAGTGTATTAAACATTAAAGGGATTGTAGAGTGTTGGTCTTTCAAAAAAGTAGGTTTTGTGAATATTTTCATCACTTTAACTTCTGTTGGTTGGTACCAGAAGAGAAGGTCACCTTGAGGTCAGTTCAATATAACTTGTATTGGATTTTGAAAGACCTGTCAATCATATGACATATGGGCTAATTTGTGAAAATAACTTATGCAGTTCTGAATATGATGTGTTGAAATAATAAACTTTAAATTATGTAACCTGATGACATCATAGTGACAGCACAACTACAGTTTTAACTACTTGTTCTATCAATGCGTTAGCTATCAGTGTGCTTTGCAAGTATATCTCACTGGAGTCTTTATTTTTTCAATGGATGTGGTTAAAACATTTTGCATGTACATGTAATTTTGACTGTTAACGTTGGTTGCTCTGAGACACTGTAACTTGTAACACTGTAAACTGCACTCTTTTGGCCTTAAACCGCATTTCACATTATTGACTTCTTTCAAATTTCATGAGCTTCTTTTCTGTTAATATTGTAGTCAATATGGTGAAATATGGTTTAAATGTTTTGAAATTTGAAAAATAGTCTAATTTCAACTTCTCAACCTTGTCAAATATTGGCGTAGATATTTTAACATTTAATGAGGACAAGGTTAATTGTCATTTCATACACAGGAACCATGTCCGAATTATCTTTCTTTTTTGCTCCAGACCTCAAAACCAGGCTCCGGAATATTTTTTTCAGTATAACTTCCAGTTATGGACAAGAAGACAAGGTCAAATTGGGGTCATGTCAATGTACATTGATTTTTTTTTTCAGACTTTTTCCAATGCTATAGATTGTTTAAATTCACTGTGTAGTGATGAGTTAAATGTTTGCGAAATGATAAATTTGTAATTAGTGTAAATCAATGCCTGGTGATGTCATCATGGCGTTTTAACTTTTAGAAACATGTAGAAGTTAAGGTCTACTTTGTGAGAAGGCTCAAGTCTCTGTGAGAAGGTTCAGTGAGAAGAAGAAGATGAAGAAAAAACAAAAACAAAAATTTAGTGTTTGTGACATCAATGGAAAAACATCAATACGTGAACACATAAAGGTTTTGTAAAATCAGCTGTCATGATCAAGGAAATCATAAGTAAAGCTTCATGATTTATTTTTCACTTGAACTGGTGTTTTGTAGGGGGAAAAGTTAAAATCTAGTCACCACTGATGTAAAAAATTGCAAACATTAAACCTTAAGAAACTGCAAAGAACTTCATTTTCCTGTTGCCTACAGACCTCAACAGAGAGCAAATTTAGGTCATATTGGCCGTGTAGTTTGTGACGTTTGGAAAACTGTTTTGTCTGAGTTGATCTGTTGACTGTTCAATTTTTCTTTTCAGTCTGGCAATGTTCATTGCAACATGCGGGAATGCCCTCCACTTCCTGATAATTGTGAACAGTTTTATACACCAGTGGGGGAATGCTGTCCAATCTGCCTCGTTATAAAAGGTAAAGTTTTGCTAAAGTTATAATAAATAATACTGGAGTCTTATATAGTGCACATATCTACCAACAATTGGGTACTCAAGGCGTTTGTTATTATTTTATAAGACAGGTTTTTGAAGTTTTTGAAGTATGAGACCCATTTATGTAGCAACTTATAAGGGTTTATAAGGTGCTGTGCTGTGCATTCAGCAGCCATTCCCAAAAACACTGGGGCAAACCCCTTCTCTTAATGATAAGTGTACTTGGGTTCTTTTACATGCATTACACAACACATTGGACCTACGGCTTTACATCCCATCTGAAGGAGAAAGCAACTTGCTAAAGGACACAAGTGTCAAGACCAGGACTCAAACTAGCAATCAGCTTTTCAGAAGCACCAGAGCTTGAGCCCTGACATGCCACATAGTTTATCGACAACTTATAAACTTTCTTTAAGATTTAAGCATTACGTGTCCATGTATTTCTGATAGGAATGGATGGGCTTTACAGCATTTACAGTGGCCTGATTCTGTTCAGAGATTCTGTCTCATGTACCTGTATTTCCTCTACCTACAGAAAAGGCTTGTGTATATGGAGAAGTTGAGTACCAGAGCGGTGATACTTTCTTGAATCCCATTAATCCTTGTGAGGAATGTAGATGTAAGGATAAGAAGGTAACATGTGAACGCCTGGAGTGTCCGGCACACGGAAACTGTCAACATCCCTACGACGGAGAATGTTGTCCTGTATGCAGTGGTGAGTAAATAAGAATTGTTTGTTTCTTGGCACGGGAAGAGGCCATTTACCCATCTCGGCATTGTTGGACCTTTCTTGTAAAAGACGTTAAACCCTCGGAGCAGCCAGAAATAATTTTACTTTGTTGGACCCACAAGGAACATTTTTTCACCACCCTGTCTTTTAGGTCAATAACCCACCCTGCAAGCCCAAAGCTATTACAAATCACTGTGGGGGTGAATTTGAGTGCCAGCCAAGACTTAGACTTGTGTTATTTACAATCCACGTGCCGCACAAGCTGTTTTCACAAATTGCATACCCTTGTGCCAAGGGACATCCTCTACATCCTTGGCACAAGGGTCAATCAATTACTGCATTGAGACATGTGGCTGTTTTCTTTCAACACTCCTTACTGTGCAGTGGTTAGGGTCTGGCCAATGGGAGTCTACAGGCTTGTGGGGGTATACCAGGGGTGAGGATTACATGGAATCTTGGCCTTATTGGCCCATTGAAACAAAAATTATGACCATATTTGGTAACATATGGAACATTTTTTAACCTTCCCGCTGACACCAGGGTTTTCAGACAAAGCATCCATCAATTGTATCAGGTTTTTTTTTCTCAAACTTTTGGTAAATTTATCTGTTTGGCTACATTATGACACCTTGTCCGCTTACAAGAATAGAATAATAAATGAAAGCAATAAACCAGGAGAAAAAGTTCTGTTTTAAGTGCACTAAAAGTTTGTCTTATAAATTTCAATTTGCCTTACACTGATGTGTGATAAGCACTGTATACTCAGTGCTTTCGAGTCCTGTGGAAAAAATCCGCAGGCAACTCGGGTGGGATTCGAACCCTCTACTCCCGCATGACTAGAGCAGATGTCTTAACCACTAGACCACCGAGCACGCCCGGTGACGAGGGGCCAGTTCGAGTCCAGTATTATTAGCAGCAGGCACCGCAAACATCTATCTAAGTTTGTCTTACTTATTAATGATGAAGTTGATTCTGTTTGTGCACAAATTACCATCCAGTGTAAAAACCCTCTTGTTTAAAACCTTTTTTGTTGAATCATTCCTTTTAATTGTGATTCTACCTTAAAATAGACTGTACTTACCAGAGTCTTCACTATTCTAATGGAGCTGTATTTGCCAACCCTGACGATGAATGTTCCCAATGCCGCTGCGAGGTTAGTCCAACTGTTTACTTATTCTGGATAAGAATCTTTACTTATTCTGTCATGTTGAATACAATTGTTTTTGTCAGGAACACTAGTAAGTTTAATAAGAGACAACTTCCATCATGAAAGCATAAAATCTACCAAAAAAACTAACGTGTAAGGGGGCAACAGGTGCAATGGGTGCCAAGCACTTATGTTGGATTTTAGTTCTTGTGCGTTGCTAGGGGGTTTGCTGGGTGCTTTGAAGTTTCTAGTTTATTTCTACATGTACTTTAGTATGTACTTATTGACCTTTGTACATATTTGGTTTGTCTTCCATATTTTTAGAACTTTCTATTTAACTGTAATTTGAATGAAGTCTCGTAATTTTATTATTTGACTCTGTAATTGCGCCCTCAAACATCCGCGGATGGAGAGGGCACACAAGAAATGCAATAAATTATTATAATTATTATTGTCGATCATTGGACAGCCGTTATTTTTATAAGATTTCTATTGAAATTGTTGTTGAGCGAGTGAAAATATAATGTAATGCCGTGTCCGAATCAAGTGACTTAGGCTACGGCTATGGCTGCTGGTTGCAACGACAACGTTAATGGGCAAGACAGATAAGTCTTGTATGCAATTGGTCCCAGTGTATATGTTCCAGGTGTTCGTGAGTTGATAGGCTGCAGATTGCGCCACAGCACCTTGTAAACCGTTACATGGTGCTAGGTAAAGGAACTGGTCTCATACTTGAAAAGTAACTCCGAATACCTTGCTGGAAAAATACTGAGCACTTTGAGACGCCCATCGGGTGTGATAAAGCGCTATATAAGAACTGCGTACTATTATTACTGATAATCTGTGCAAGCATGGCTTAGGATAGTTTAGTGAAAATTCATGTGTTACAACACTGCATCTGTATTAGAAGAGATGCTTCTTTAAACTTTCAGTTTTTATTCTGAAAGTTTGAAATATGTTAGCTTGATAATGATGATAATAAGTGTACAATTATAAAGCGCCATGTCTGTCATAAATGACACTCCTGACGCAGAGTTTATCAAATTTTTGGAGCTTGTTAAAATGATTTTATGAGACAAAGCAACTGTAATACAAAAGGTATACAAGGTGAGGTGGCGCATATTGCTGCCATACCATGCCAGAAACACTAGGGCAAACCCCTTCTCTTTACGATACCTGTACTGGGACCTACGACCTACGAAGCAATAATGGTGAAGTGTCTTGCTTAAGGACACAAGTGTTAAGACTGGAGTTGAACCCACACTCTGCTGATCAGCAAAATCAAGATCTTAAATGTCAGGAGCTTTAGCATTATACTATTTGTGACAGTTTCAACCATATTGATATTCATGATCCATCCCAGAATGGTAATGTACACTGTGGACCCCTACCATGCTCCCCAGTCTTCTGTGTCAAGAAGTACATCCCAGAAGGAGGGTGCTGTGAGGTGTGCCCAGGTAAGACATTCAAATCAGTGAGTCCATCCATGTTGATACAGAACATGGA
The DNA here is from genome assembly GCA_911728455.2 of Marthasterias glacialis. Taxonomy (NCBI): domain Eukaryota; kingdom Metazoa; phylum Echinodermata; class Asteroidea; order Forcipulatida; family Asteriidae; genus Marthasterias; species Marthasterias glacialis. Next base: position 20,850,239 of record OU452223.1, read on the forward strand.
AGTGTGAGTTCAGCCAACAAACCATCTATTGGCAGTGGCACAACTGGGGGTGGGGGTGGTCAGAATCCTTGCCCCATCTTGCCCCCAAATGAGATCAAAAAAATGTACAAATAAATAGTTTGATTCATTAAACAGCTTCCCCCCCTCAAAAAAAAAAAGATAATAATAATGATAATAAAAAATAAATAAATAAATAAATAAAAAATGTCTTTGCCCCCGCTTGCCCCGCAGATGAAAATGTCTGGTTCCACCACTGTCTATTGGGTTTCTTGCACATAGTCTTATAACTTATAAGGTTTAAGATTTAATGTGTTTTCAGTTTTTAACTTTGAAGTTTCCAATGTAAAACCTCCCCAAAAAGGCAGTGAGTGACAACATGGAACAAAATGTGTGATTTCTCATTTTAGGCTCATTTCTCACAAAATGTTCTCTGGTCCAGTACAAATGTTGAGCTTACTCTGTGAAATTTATAGCGGCAAGTGAAAATGTTAATTTGTTAAAATGTTATTGTCACCTCGCAAATCCACAAAAATAAATATCATCATCAAGCTCCATTGTATCTATTATCTAGCATAGTCAAACTTCAGAAACATAACACTTGTTTTCCCCAGCAGAGTGAAGTTTTGGTGTTGTGAATTTGTCAATTAATTGCTAATCAATTAGTTGATCAAGCAATATGCTAAGACAAGCAACTGTTTTAAAAATGGCCCCTTATAGTAGAAGCCACTTTTGTTTTGAATGATATGGGTCTTAGGAAGCGTTGATTTTGTTCTTGATGAATAACCAGACCATTCTGTTGCTGTCTACAGAGGCTGACTGTGAGCTGGATGGGCGGACATACCTTCATGGTGAAACATTCCAGAATCCTAGAGATTCTTGTCAGAATTGTGAATGTGATAACGGTAATCTGAGATGCGTACCTACACCATGTGACCCCATTGAGTGTGCCCATCCAATCAGAGAGCAGTGCTGTGAAACTTGCAATGGTGAGTCTCTACCAATCAGAATCGCTGATTGGTTTGCTTTTTGTTCCTCTTAATGTAGACTAACTATCTAAACAGTTGCAGTTCTTTCCTTATGAAATTTAAACTGATTTGAAATAAGATTTGGAAAGCCGGTGAGTTTATAATTTTAGTAACCTTGGTATTAGGTTTCTTGAATCAGTTGCCACACCGGGGTTCTTTTTTTAGGTCACATCCCCCTGGCGTGATTCTTCTGGCCGGGTTGCCGGAAACTTTTTTTCTTTGAGGGTACTGCTGGCACAAAGCAACCCTGACTTGACAATGCCAAGAGAACAGAGATTCTCTTTATTCGATCATCCGTTTTGTTTTCTCGACTCCTACGGCACAGGAGTGGTACTAAACACGGAACCATGGCTTGATTGTCGGCTCACTCTGACTTATCTCCATTGAGCCAAAATTCAATGAATGAACAATGGTGGAAGCCTCTCGATGCTTCGTAATCCTCTTCTTGGAACAAAAGGACAAAGGTCTGCAATTGGGGATTACACATGATTACATTATTATGACCTTTTTTTGTCCTTGTGTGGGTGAAATGAAGCGTTAGACGGCGTGTGTGTAGTCTGTGCATGCTCAGCAATGGAAGGACTGAAATTACATAATGGCTTCTTTACACGGCTGCCGTTTCCAGGCAGGGGAAAAATTTGCGTGTAAACAGTTCATCCGGCACCAACTGGTTAAGAAAAGCTTTATTATTGTGGCATGTTCAGCATGTTGACGTCAACGTTTTTTTTGGTTCCTCTTTACAGGATGTCTTTACAATGGGATAGAATACCAATCCACAGACGTGTTTGATGATCCTGAAGTTTCATGTCAACAATGCCAGTGTCTGGTATGTCATGCAAGTCAAATTTCAAAACGGCTTTTTATGCTCTTCAAATTTTTGCAAAGAATCATTTTAGAATTCACGTTTGCGTAAAGCCCTCAACTCCTAGCAAAGTGGCCCTTGTTCAATTCCCAGCTTGGGCCATATGTGAGTACAGTTGTTCATTGGTTCCCTCCTGTGCCACAATGGCTTTTCTCCAGGCCCTCCAGTTTTCCTTCCTTCGGAAAAATCAAACTCTTTCAATAGCAGCCATGTGGTTGCTTGCCAAATTCGCCCTGGCATGCCAGCAGCTCGAACACATTTAGCTTCGTCCTTCACAGTTCAGCTTCTCAGCTGTCAGTAAGGATGATTAGCCTCCTAAATGATTGATATTATTATTATAAAATGTCCTTTGCTCATGTGGTTTTTCCAGCTCGGGAGCGTGGAGTGTATTGATCAGCCATGCCAGCAACCCATCTGTAAATTTCCTGTCAAACCATCAGGAGAGTGTTGTCCTGTTTGTGATGATTGCTTCTACACCGGCAGGTTTTATCGTAACAGAGAGACTTTCATGGATCCCGAAGATCAGTGTCAGGAATGCACTTGTGTGGTAGGCCTTAGTTAAAGATGATTAATAGACCAGTCCATAGAGGATGTCCTGTGCCTGTGTTTTCTGCCGCTACTGGAACACAAATTGGCCCAGCGTTCATTTTTTTTCTTCTGCATGACGAGCGTCTTTGGCCAACGATGTTGACACAACTGTACAAAAGTACGAAAGCAAACATAAACTGTAAATGTAAATGCATCCCAGTAATTGCATAAGACTAAAAATTGTGGAAACTAAATTACAAAACTTAAAAGATTTCTTTTTTAATTTCACAGATGCTTGCCTGTCTTGACATGCTGTTATAATGTGGGTTTTTTTTCAAACATAAGTGTTACATCATTTTTTTGATAGTAGGGTGTTCAGTCTTCACCTAGTTGCAAATTTATATTTCTTCTAACACTTTTGCATTACAATCAGTGGCATAACCAGGGGTGGGTAGAGTTGTGGGAGGCCCCCCCCACACTCAGAATCCTTGCCCCCCCCCTTTTGGCCCCAGCAATAGAGATTGAAAAAGTGCACAAATGAAAACTTCAATACATTAAATAGCCCCCTTAACTATGTCTTTGCCCCCCCCCAAATGAAAATGTCTGGTTATGCCACTGATCAAATCAAATTTCTCAAATCATACTCTTTAATTTAAGGTATCCCTTTACAATTGATGAGATATTGTCTTATATCATCTAGGATGGTGACGTAACCTGTGTGTCTATCCAATGCCGTGATGCATCTTGTCCTAACCCTAGACAGAATGAGTGTGGATGCCCAACATGCGATGGTCAGTACTTTATGTGTTGCCCCAATGAAACTTTGTTTAAGTTTGTAATGATAGATTTATGTAATAATAGAAATCATGTTGTGCACAAAACAGATTAGAGTTAAATCGTTGCGGCACCCACTGCTAAAATATAGGATTCGAACTGCCTCTAGCTACCGGGCAATCTCGGTCGTCTAGTTGGTGAGACATCTGCTCTAGAATGGCAACGGTCATGGGTTTGAATTCCACCTGAGGAATATGCCTGTGGATTTTGTTTTTCACAGGACTTGGGAAAGCACTGAGTGTACAGTGCATAACACACATCAGTGTATAGGTAAAACACAAATAGTATAGATGTAGAGTTCATGTTTATTTACATTAGTGCGTCAATAGAACGACCCATTAAGCCCTGCCTACCTTAACAACTGCCCAACAACAGCACATGGTGTGACTTTCTTGCCACGATCGCAGCGGTGTGATCGGTTGCAAATGCACACACGTATTAGACATGGTTTTCGTGAATGGTATGGATTTAGTTTCGTTGCCTTTTGAGCAGTGCCTTCAGTCGGTTTGTTTTACTTTTCTAGTGGGATTTTTAACGGGTCAGACTTTTGTCGGACTGTCAGTTGGTCAATATGTTAGTAGGCAGAGCTTAAAGGATCGGTCTATTGTGAAGTCAAATTGAATGGTTTTCCTAATACTATCAAGTACTTTAAAAAGGTTTACTTGGAATTTTAATACCTATATACACGTAGAGACTTCAGATACATGCAGAAAATGATTGAGATATGACTTAACAATTGTTTTATAAATGAAGCCATTGTGTGTCATGACGTCACATTTTGCTTTTATAATTTAAATGATGGTCTATCGATGAAGTTCTCATCAAAAGATACATATTCCTATTATAGTAGTTTACAATCAGACATGACATTCTGCTTCTTAAGATTGATGCCGCTAATTAAACGTCTTCATAATTTTGTTCTTTAAAAGCATGTATTCTTGTTGTGTGTAGGATGCATTGTGGATGGTGCGGAGTACATGGATGGTTCCCAGTTCCCTGATATCAACGACACATGCCGTGGATGCACATGCAGGGTAGGTGGAGTGGTAACCCAGAGGAGAGGGTTGGATGCTTGAGGGTAGGTGGAGTGGTAACCCAGAGGAGAGGGTTGGATGCTTGAGGGTAGGTAGAGTGGTAAACCAGAGGAGAGGGTTGGATGCTTGAGGGTAGGTGTAGTGGTAACACAGAGGAGAGGGTTGGATGCTTGAGGGTAGGTGGAGTGGTAACCCAGAAGAGAGGGTTGGATGCTTGAGGGTAGGTGGAGTGGTAACCCAGAGGAGAGGGTTGGATGCTTGAGGGTAGGTGGAGTGGTAACCCAGAGGAGAGGGTTGGATGCTTGAGGGTAGGTGGAGTGGTAACCCAGAGGAGAGGGTTGGATGCTTGAGGGTAGGTGGAGTGGTAACCCAGAGGAGAGGGTTGGATGCTTGAGGGTAGGTGTAGTGGTAACACAGAGGAGAGGGTTGGATGCTTGAGGGTAGGTGTAGTGGTAACACAGAGGAGAGGGTTGGATGCTTGAGGGTAGGTGGAGTGGTAACCCAGAAGAGAGGGTTGGATGCTTGAGGGTAGGTGGAGTGGTAACCCAGAGGAGAGGGTTGGATGCTTGAGGGTAGGTAGAGTGGTAACACAGAGGAGAGGGTTGGATGCTTGAGGGTAGGTGGAGTGGTAACCCAGAGAAGAGGGTTGGATGCTTGAGGGTAGGTGGAGTGGTAACCCAGAGGAGAGGGTTGGATGCTTGAGGGTAGGTGGAGTGGTAACCCAGAGGAGAGGGTTGGATGCTTGAGGGTAGGTGTAGTGGTAACACAGAGGAGAGGGTTGGATGCTTGAGGGTAGGTGTAGTGGTAACACAGAGGAGAGGGTTGGATGCTTGAGGGTAGGTGGAGTGGTAACCCAGAAGAGAGGGTTGGATGCTTGAGGGTAGGTGGAGTGGTAACCCAGAGGAGAGGGTTGGATGCTTGAGGGTAGGTAGAGTGGTAACACAGAGGAGAGGGTTGGATGCTTGAGGGTAGGTGGAGTGGTAACCCAGAGGAGAGGGTTGGATGCTTGAGGGTAGGTGGAGTGGTAACCCAGAGGAGAGGGTTGGATGCTTGAGGGTAGGTGGAGTGGTAACCCAGAGGAGAGGGTTGGATGCTTGAGGGTAGGTGGAGTGGTAACCCAGAGGAGAGGGTTGGATGCTTGAGAGAAGGTGGAGTGGTAACACAGAGAAGAGGGTTGGATGCTTGAGGGTAGGTGGAGTGGTAACCCAGAGAAGAGGGTTGGATGCTTGAGGGTAGGTGGAGTGGTAACACAGAGAAGAGGGTTGGATGCTTGAGGGTAGGTAGAGTGGTAACCCAGAGGAGAGGGTTGGATGCTTGAGGGTAGGTGGAGTGGTAACACAGAGAAGAGGGTTGGATGCTTGAGGGTAGGTAGAGTGGTAACCCAGAGGAAAGGGTTGGATGCTTGAGGGTAGGTGGAGTGGTAACACAGAGGAGAGGGTTGGATGCTTGAGGGTAGGTGGAGTGGTAACCCAGAGGAGAGGGTTGGATGCTTGAGGGTAGGTGGAGTGGTAACCCAGAGAAGAGGGTTGGATGCTTGAGGGTAGGTGGAGTGGTAACACAGAGAAGAGGGTTGGATGCTTGAGGGTAGGTGGAGTGGTAACACAGAGAAGAGGGTTGGATGCTTGAGGGTAGGTAGAGTGGTAACCCAGAGGAAAGGGTTGGATGCTTGAGGGTAGGTGGAGTGGTAACACAGAGGAGAGGGTTGGATGCTTGAGGGTAGGTGGAGTGGTAACCCAGAGGAGAGGGTTGGATGCTTGAGGGTAGGTGGAGTGGTAACCCAGAGAAGAGGGTTGGATGCTTGAGGGTAGGTGGAGTGGTAACACAGAGAAGAGGGTTGGATGCTTGAGGGTAGGTAGAGTGGTAACCCAGAGGAGAGGGTTGGATGCTTGAGGGTAGGTGGAGTGGTAACACAGAGAAGAGGGTTGGATGCTTGAGGGTAGGTGGAGTGGTAACACAGAGAAGAGGGTTGGATGCTTGAGGGTAGGTAGAGTGGTAACCCAGAGGAGAGGGTTGGATGCTTGAGGGTAGGTGGAGTGGTAACACAGAGGAGAGGGTTGGATGCTTGAGGGTAGGTGGAGTGGTAAACCAGAGGAGAGGGTTGGATGTTTGAGGGTATAAATAAAGCTCACCATAATTATATTTGTGTACATGTCCCAAATGCCTCCCTCATTTTGATGGTAGAGTTTCAGTTTGTGCAGGATTCATTCGTTAAGACCATCAAATTATCAAGAAACATACCTTACAGTTTATCGTAATGTTTGTTTTGATTCATGTTATTTTTCCCCCCTGCCTTCCAAGACAAGACAAACAAGGTCAGATTCAAAACAGGGATTCCTCTAGACCAGAATTTAAAATGGAAACATCTATTAGAAAGATTGATGCAAAGTATCACTGTAGAGCCAGTAAGCTTTTACAACAAAGCATTTATTTTTATTTCTATAATCATCAAAACATTTTCCCTGAATCTGTTACAGCAAGGATATGTTGAGTGCCAGCGCAATGAGTGTCCACCAGCTCGCTGCCTGAACCCTATCACAAGATCAGATTATTGTTGCCCTGTATGTGATGGTTGTTCTTATGACAACAATTCCTATGACAACGGCCAGTCCTTCCAAGACACTGTGGATACTTGTCGAATCTGCACATGCCTGGTAATATCATTAGTTGCTTTTCAAGATAATCCTGACGCTTATATAGTTTTATATACTCAATGACTTGACAGCTTGGTGATTTTACAGATTTGTTTGAAGACTTGTTGCCGAGTTATACCATGGTATTAGATTGTGAGTTTTTATTGGTCGTGAACCAATCACGTGACATAATACAAAATTTCATGTCTTCCCCAAAAAGTGATGTTGTCGGGGTCCATTACCTAGATCGTTCTCAGAAAATTCATTTCATTGTCCCCATTGATATGTATATTGAAGTTAGCAATACACCCAAGAAAGAGGTAGGTCATGTCGCCCGCATCCATTACCTAGATCGTTTTCATCGTCCCCATTGATCTATACAACCAGATTAGCGGTACTACCTGAGAAAGAGGTTACTATGCAACCACTGGTACTATGCACGCTACTGTACTTTCGACATGATGCTCACGATAGGGACCAGTTGATATATTTTGGTTGATAAAAAATTTGTAATCGATCGCCTGATGCCGCCATCTCCCCACTTTTGTTGAGTTGAATATTGTCGTCTGCAAACTATGTCAGTAAGGGCCTTTTTAACAATCCTGCAATCTAATACCATGGTATAACAAAACAATTGTTGTCTGCTGTGATATGTGGTCCATGCTGTTTTGGACACCCTCGGGGGCTGATGGCACCCTCGGCTTCGCCTCGGGTGCTATCTGCCCCCCCGGGTGTCCAAAACAGCATGGACCACATCACAGCAGACAACAATTGTACAATGTTACATGTATTTTGGGCATTGTCCATGGCATATATGCGAAAGTTTTTGTATGTTTTTCGTTTTGAAACGGCATCATCTGTCAAAATTCGTTCAGAGAAAAAATTTATTCAGAAAAATTTCTTTTAGCGAAAGTCAGGCCATGCACTTTTAAATAAGACACGGAGCTGATAATGTAGTCCTTAAGTTTGTACACTCAAGCTATAGGATAAGCAGTTACATCACACTATAACACCATGCTAACACTAACCGAAACACCATGCTAACACTAACCGAGTCCTCCAAGGTTTGCAACTACAAGAAAACTTGTCATCCATATGCCCCAACAAAATATTACGTGGACTTTCATGCTTGACCTAGCCAATAAAACCCCTTAATGTTTAATAAAGCGACAATTTTCTTAAAATAATGTGTCAATTCAAAGGAAGTTAAATACAATGGGTACCAGTAGGGTTGAACTCTATTTCAGAAGGAGCCAGTTTGTTCAAGAGACAACATCAAGATTTTCGTTTAAACGATTGTTTTTTCCTGTTACAGGAAGATTTTGTTATGTTTCAAAATTGGTATTCAAATGGGGTGACCTCTTCATGGTGATAGATTTTAAGAGTTATACAACAATAGCATGACAATGTTATCAATTTTATATTGTATAGTCATTGTTGCTGTTAATGTATTTGTTTTGTAGAATGGTAATGTTAACTGTGCCCCCGCACCGTGCACACCGGTATCGTGCACACACGGGATGCCAGACCAGTGCCTCTGCCCTTCATGCGATGGTGAGTTCTTTATCCTGTTGGTAAATGATGACGTTTTGGAGCCAGAAGTGCAATGTAAATGAATGATATACATACATGTACATGAACATTTGTTACACTGCACTTCTGGCTCCAAAACGTCCTCACTTACCAACAGGGTACTCAGATACTTGTACTCATACTGGATAGCCCAAATACTCGTACCCAAGTACTACTCGGTCACCTCTGTACTCTGCAGTACTTGGTACTTCAGAATCCTGTTGGTAAGTGATGGCATTTTGGATCCATAAGTGCAATGTAAATGAATGGTATACATACATGTACATGAACATTCTTTACTTCCGGGCCCCAAAACATCATCACTTACCGATAGAGCTACATGTAATTCAGTCCATTTTTGGTGGCACTCTTTTTACATTTACATAAACAACTGACCTGTTCCGACAATCTGGAATTGGCAGAGTGGCTATGAACTGGAATGGCCAAATAAAAGTGCTTCTCTTAAAAATCATCAGAATTTGGGATTTTTGTTTCGGCGATATTTTCTATTCATGTTCAAGGGCCATTGTTTGGGCTGTTCAATTTTTGCATGGCACCTAATCTCTTACACATAATCAACTATTTATGCATGTTTTCAAGAACCAGACTATGAACTTTGAAAATTAACACTGCCGACTGTAAATGGAAATACTTTGGTTGGTGTTTGGCTTTGTGCTTTGCATTATGTTGGTTTCATATTTGTACCAGCTACCTTAAATTGATATACTGTCTGCGCATTCAAGCATATGCGTGTTATAAGCGTGCACATGGCAGCAACATCTCATGCAAAAATAGAACAACAGAAATATGCACATGGAAAACTGTTGATTTGATAGCTCATAGCAGAACATGCACGATGCATACAGAATTTACACTGACAATATGCTAGTTTTGGGGCCATTTATTTGCTAGTCACAGAGCCAGTCTTTATGTCACATGTTGATACACCCCCCCCCCCACGTGACCAATGTTTGACCAATTAGAGTGCATAAACTCTCCGAGGTATTTATTAATTAAATATAAATGTACACGTAAACTTACTGTATACAGAAACAATTAACTCCATACACAATTAAAGTTGCTTTTTGTTTTTGTGGATATATAACCGATTTCCATTTCCAAAGCTATGATGTGTTTTCACTTGGTCCGTCTTTAGGATGCATGTATGAAGATGTGATGGTACAAACTGGAGAAACGTTTATGGATCCGACTAATATGTGCCGAGACTGCTTTTGCCTGGTAAGATCACTTAGGAAATGAAATTGACAGCTTTATACAGATGCATATATGGGATAAGAATCATCAAACCCTTTTTTTGACTTTTTTGACCATTGAGAAAAGTGGCGCTGACCGATCATATTACACTAGTCACTCGTCAGTTTACAAAGCAAACATTTTCAATATTTGTATTGCAATAGGGTTTTTCACCCATGGTGGGTCAGCGTAGTTCCGTGAGTGACATAGCAAGTGTTCCCTCTAGTTCTTGTATGGCACTCGATGGGTATCCTTGGAGCTGGGTACGAATGTTCCATTGCATATCATTCACCTCTGTAGACCTGGGTTGTAGATCTCAACTTGGACGAAAACCTTATTGTGTGGATTGAGTTTTCTGACCAAACTGACCAATAGACCAATCCATTAAGCCCTGCATACCTTAGCAACTGCCTAGCAACAGTCCAAAGAACAAAGCAGACAGGAATGCTGGTCCAGAAATAAACAAAAATAACAAAACAAAAGTTAGTACACTTGTGTGTGCTGTTGTGTGTCAGACCAATGGCGGCGGTTTGTTTACTTTTCTAATGTGATTTTTAAAGTGTCAGACTTTTGTCAGACTTTCAGTGGCATTGCCAAGGCTGTTATTCGATTAATACGTTAGTAGGCGGGGCTTTAAAATGGATCGGTCTATTACGAAGTACTACGAGCGCACATACACGTCCCACTATCGATCAATGACGTCTTGGGCACCAAGACTACATGTACTTTGCAGTCTGACAATTGACTAAAAAATGTCCATTAAGAAATAGTGATGCACATTCTAATTCTACAACATGCATAAGGATGATGTTGCTAACAAAACAAAAGTTAGTACAGTTGTATGTGCTGTTGTGTGTCAGAACAATGGCAGCGGTTTGTTTACTTTTCTAATGTGATTTTTAACGTGAATATGACACTTTTGTCAGACTTTCAGTGGCATTGTCAAGGCTGTGATTGGTCAGTACGTTAGTAGGCGGGGCTTAGTGGATCGGTCTATTCTTCAGATCTACCAACTACAGAACTATCTCAGTGGAGGGTTTGTTGGCTCCAGTATCAGAAAGATCACAACTAAACATGTTTATACTTATTGTATTGTAATGACAGGAGCCAATTAAATTGTGTCTGTGTTGCATTCTTTCAGGCTGGTTCTGTTGTTTGCACTGTACGTACCTGTCCTCCCATCCAGTGTACAAACCCAGTAAGACACCCAGGAGAGTGCTGCGATTCCTGCCCTCAAGCAGGTTGGTAATAATCGGCTCTCTTTATACCAGACCCGCTACCAATGAAAGGCTTTTTTTCCATCGAGTTCACAGATGTTTTGTTGTTTTTTTTCTTCTTCATCATTTCAGAGATTGCTGACATGAGTTTAGTTTCTTTTATTTTCATTGGATTTTATCGGAAGGAACAGGAAAATGTGTATCAGATGACAATTGTCTTTTATAGTCTTGAGATCACATGTTGATGATTCCTCATTTCAGAGTGCCTGAGACCAGATGATCTTGACCCATGTCAGGACTGTGAGTGTGTTAATGGAGAGTGGGGGTGCACTGACCTACCATGCCCCCCTGTTGCATGCCCCCATGCTGGCCAGGGGCAATGCTGCTTAGAATGCAATGGTGAGTTTAAAAAACAGATGTCAAGGGAGGGCCTGGCTGTGGCTGGAATTGAACCTGTTACCAATGGAAAGATCTTTATTCACACGTGCGTAATGACTTCTTAATGAGAATGTAAAATATATATATATATTTTTAGTTTTATGCCGATATCTTATTATCACTGTATGCTCTGTGGATTTCTTTTTGGCAGGTATACAGTATTTTTTGTTGTTGTTGAGACAAGGGTAAGACTGAAATAATATTCCTTACCCTGATGCAATCAATACATCAATTATATAATAATAGTGGATAAACATTTTTTATGATTGCTTTTTCACATTCATTATTAATGTTGGGCTGCTCATAATTTTTTTTAATTTCTTTTGTCCTTGTGTAAGTTTTTAGTTTTATTATTGCGATGTGCCTTTATTTCTGCTTTTATTTTAATGACTTAAATAAAGTGAATTAAATGTGGATTTATTATTTTTACTTTTTTTTAACAGGCTGCACCTTTGGAGGCAAGCCATGGGGAAATTTGGACAATTTTCCTGATCCTGTTGACAACTGCAGGAACTGTCAGTGTAGGGTAAGAATCGTTTCATACTTTTTTGTTCCGTCTCGCTTTGTTGGAAAGAGAATTGTCAGTACTTTTTGTGTAATTACTCCAGCATTTCTTGTTTCTGTGGAATTTTGGCAAGGGACAAACTGAGTAGCAGCCTGACCCAAAAATTGAGATGCGTGATTCGGCAGAACTGGCAAATTGTAAAACTATTTATTTGCAGAAATTCTGGACAATCCCATTAAGAAAACTTGCTCAACTGTATCGTTGTGATTTACATATTTCTTTTAGGTACTCCTGTGGTTATAAGAACTTGTACATTTATTAACTAACTATGAATTATGATGATAATAATAATAGATAGAGATAGTCGTGTTAGTTTGGTAGATATGACAAGGAAGGTAGCAGTAGGACTTTAGAACTAATTACAACAAAACTTTTTGGGTTTTGTAACAACAGCTACTTTAAAATCAGATGCAATGAAGGGGACAAGATAAGAACATAATATTCTATGACAGTTCTCATCAAAGCCTGTTCAGCATCTCAATGAGGGGGCCAATTGCAGCCAACCATGCCAGAAACACTGGGCCAAACCCCTTCTCTTTGCGATAAGCCTAAGTGTTCTGGATTCTTTTATGTGCAAATAGATTTTAATACAACACATGGGACCTACGGCTTTACGTCCCATCCGAAGGACGCAGCAATAATGGTTAAGTGTCTTGCTTAAGGACACAAGTGTCACGACCGGGACCAGAACCCACACTCTGCTGATCAGAAACGACAGAGCTTGAGTCCGGTGCCCTTAACCGCTTGGCCATACGCCACTAATATTTATAATGATAGTTATGATGATGACAGTAATATTTGAGGGTGGAACTGTTTCTTTATGGTAGGATGGTTATGTGTTATGTGAAGATCCCATCTGCCCACCAGTCGAGTGCACAAATGCTATCATTCCAGCTGGTAAATGCTGCCCAGTCTGTACAGGTAACTATTACAACCTACTGCATGGACTCCGTAGTTTTTGATCTTTGAATATGACAATACACATTATAAGGTCCTGGTAAAAAATTTTTTTAAAAGATTGTAAATATTGTATCTGGACTTATGCTCAGTGTTTGTGCAGCAATTACATTACAAAGATTGGATACGTTGAAGATATAATAATATGGGCCATGCTGAAGCCGATTTTGTGCTCGAAAATGAATTCATTCCAGCGAACGAAATTGATATAAGTATTTTCTTTTGTAACAAATAAAATCGATAAACCCTGATTTCAGCTTGTAGAAGTCTACAAAAACGTTGTTTTTAAAACGGCTTACTTTCGGACTTTGGAAATTTTTTCCACAAAGCGCAGCCTATTTGATATTCATATATATGCATGATGTACAATGTGACCCATACTAGATTGACACATTGCATACCACACGCCAGTCGATCATAGGCCAACCAATCAGCACGCGATGCATATAGGTGCATTATTCGTCACGCAAGCACAATGATGAAGTTGCACGTTGAATAGGACAAGCCAATGTTTTTCAAAAACCGCTCGGATGTGTGTATTGTCGTCCCGCGATAATTCCTTCTTTTTTTTTTAATAATAACTGTCATTCTGTTTTGGTGAATTTTAGATATCTCCTATGAAAGTGCAGAATATTGGTAATCCTTCTTAAATAGCAATGTAACATTTTGATTAAATTTTTTCAAATGAAATTGACTTGAGTTATGGCCTTATATCTTCATAACTGCCCAACCCATGGCTTTGGTCCAATAAAATGATGGTAAAATAGTTATATATTTATGTATTCTATTCTTTATTTGGTTGTTAGCCCAGTCTTTCGACTGGGCAGAAAAAAATTAGTCTTTAGACTCATTAAGTTGTTCCTCTGCACGGAAATCTTTAGTAAAAGGCGAAAGATTTATGCAAATGCAGTGAAACCAGAGTACTGATAGGTAGTTTCACCATGGTAGCCTTACTCTGCATGTGTACTAAATTTCATGGTTTGAAACAAAATCATTTATGCAAAACTTTTGTAACAATATTTTCATTTGTAAATATATTTCTATTGCAATGGTTGTATTTTTCTTAATCTAAAACGTTTTTTAAATTGGAATTTCATCAATTAAATATGAAAAAACTGTCAAAAGAGTTGTACTTTTAGTAGGTTTGAATATTCATAGGGCATTTGGTCAAGTAGGCGGAGCCTGGGCTGGTTATGTGCATGTACTTTTGTGCGCTCAGGAGATCCTTGAACAAGGGCAAGAAAACAAGTATTGTACATGTAACAATGCCCAGTGTTTGGGTTGTGAGTGGGTCATTGTCATGGACTGTACCATTCTTTTTACAGGTAGTCAAGGTTTTGGTTTGTTCTAAACATGGAGGTAGATATGTTCTGATTGCTATGGTTAGATCTTTGAGGAACAAACACTGATTAGATCCGAGAGTGATTTCATAAAGCTGCTTAAGCACAAAAAGTAGATAAGCACAAAAAATGATGCTTACAAGAAGAAGGTTACCAGTCAAAATGCCATGTCACGTGTACCATCTTTGACTGGTATCCTGCTGAATTTTGCACAGCAGAAAATTGTCAGCAGTACTTTCTGCTTAAGCAGCTCTTATAAAATTGGTGCCAAGAGATACATGATTTAGATCATATAGTAGAGAAAGGACCAGCTTGCTTTGTGATAAACATTGTGTTTTTGTCATGGTCTTGGCCTGGCATTCACATCATGAAGGTTTAGGTATCAGTTTTAGGGCTGGTCTTTTAAATCTTTTTTTTTAACTTTTTATATTACAGTTCGCTGACCCTTTTTTGCATGAATCTTCTTTACTACAGGTCAGTGTACAGTGGATGGAGTGAAGTATGATAACGGACAAACCTACGTTCCTCTGAATGATCCTTGCCAGCGCTGCACTTGCAGGGTGAGAAATTGACTACTTTCACCCTCAGGAATGATTTCCAAGAATTCAAATCATTTATCCCATTGAAACAATGCATGCTTTTTGTTCTTTCTAATGGAATTATTTTAAAGTAACGATTGGTATTTAAGGACGTGTTACTTAACTCTTAACCATGGTCCCTTTCCTTTAAAAATAAATAAAAATTGACTTAATTGAGTTTGATTTATGAAAATGATTTGTCATATTTCAGAATACTCAAGTGTTTTGTGCTGCCCTTGAATGTTCCAGAGTATGTGCTCACCCATTGAAGAGGGCAGGACAGTGTTGCCCAGTTTGTGATGGTAAGGTTTTACAACTTCAGTCCACAATGTCAACATGTTGAGGAAACTTTAAATTTTTACTTTATGGAGCTGAAGTGGGATTTGAAACTTTGCATGGTGGGAATTTAATCTAGGTGAGGTTTGTGGAGACACCATGAGTTGTGGTGGTTCTGAAAAGAACCGGTGGTTTGACAACTCTAGCTTACTTTAGCTTACTGAAACGTTATATTTATGATTTTATAATTTTCCTGTGTTCATTTTATTCAGATGCAAAATGGAATTCGGAACTATATCACTGTTTTTTTCTCAGTAAGGTGGCTTCATAGATATGTCCACACAATAGCCGCTTTCAATATCTCAACTGCCAATGTTCAAGTTTGATTTCTGACTTACATAAACCTTGCCCTGTTTGTTTGTGCATTTCAGATTTTTAAAAGTGCGGTTTTTGTATATTGTACTGAAACATAATTACAATGCTTTAATATTAATTTCTTGGAAAGTTGACTTTTTTATGCCATACAATGAACTAATTTATTTTTTCTACTCTGTATGTTTCTCATGATTTACGTCTTCTGCTGCAGGTTGTGAGTTTGAGGGTGCAGAGTATCAGAACAGCGCCCTTTTTGTTCATCCAAATCACATCTGTCAGAGCTGTACATGCCAGGTATGCCAAGCGTAAACATTCCCAGCAGTATTTTGGAGATGCTTTTCAAGTTATACTGCTATTTTGAGTTGAATCTAGAGCGTTAGTTTTAAATTCCTCAACTGAAATCTTAATTTATGCTTAACCAGTTCCTGCCAGTAATCTTTAATTTTTTCCCATCCAGCCTGACAGGATTATTTTCTCGGAATTGCTGGAATCAGTTTTCTTTTTAGAGTACCGCTGATACTAAAATAATCTTGACTTGACAAAGCCAATAGAACAAAGATTCTCTTTACAGCATCAGAATTTTTGTTTTTTCTATTGAGAAAATGTCAAATACACACACCGTGAATTGCAAAACCTCGGCTGTGAGCTATGGCCGAGGATTAATCCCCAATCCAGAACCAAGGCTGGAAACTCAGTTCACCCAGACT
This sequence comes from Marthasterias glacialis, assembly GCA_911728455.2. Lineage (NCBI taxonomy): Eukaryota > Metazoa > Echinodermata > Asteroidea > Forcipulatida > Asteriidae > Marthasterias > Marthasterias glacialis. The sequence continues at coordinate 20,866,431 of OU452223.1, forward strand.
TACCTCCATTGATCCAAAATGAAATGATTGAACAATAGTGGAAGCCTTAGATGTTTCGTAATCCTTGATAAGAAAGGACCAACATCTGGAATCCGGGTTACACATTAACCCCCATACAATAAGCATAAAATCTGCGAAATATTCAGTGCCATCTGTCCTGTTTGTGTGGGTGAAACAGAGCGTTACATGGCTTTGTGCTTGCTCTGTGCACGCTCAGTAGTGGAATGTCTGGGTGACCTTTTTTTCTGGGCTTGGAATTTCACACAAAAACACAATACTTACTTTACCCATTTGCTGGCTCGGAAAACATTTGCAAGTGTACACGACATCCAGCCACAACTGATTAAATTAAGATATTTCATGTTTTCCTTCCCTTCAGATTTCCAACATGTTCTGAATAAACACACCAATGATTATTTGAAGATAAAAAACGAAACCTTTTTGGTTGTCATTTTCTATTCAGTAAAGCATGTCTTAAACATAAAAGCCCAACATAAGATTCTTCATTTATTTTCTTCCACCAATTTTTAAACAGCTACCAATATTTCTGTCCTTGAGATGTCCACTTAGGGACACTCCTGGTTTGAATGGAATGCTATGAAACCAACCTAGCACTAATTCATATTGAAAGTTTGTTCTGTGTAAATGAAGCAAAATGAAGTTTGTCAACATGATAGAGTTTCACCTCTTACTCATATTTATTTGAGTTCGGAACCTGGTCAAAGTCAAATATCTTTAGCTCAGAAAAATGGCTTTGCTTTAAAAGTGGATGTGTGGGTATTGCACCCCCCCAAAAAAAAGCCATTAAGTTTGTTTAATGGTTGCGAATAAAAATCAACGTGTTAAGAAGTTTTATATAACACCCAAGTAGACCCTTGTCATTTGATTGGAGGATTGAAAACGGCCTATGTCATTAAGCATGCATTTTTGATATTATTCAGCGTGCATTTCCGTTCCATCCTTTTTGCACTATTGCACGCTAGACCACACAATGCACGTGCATGCATCATACACAGCAGTATAAAACGCCCTCGTTTTAGAGTGGATGCCAGAATACAACCTTGTTTATTTTGTTGAGTTTTCCTCCAAATGGCAAAGATCTACTTGGATGTTGTATAAAACAAATAATGAATGTTTTGCATTCATGCAATGGAGAGAATATTTTCATTCGATGAAAGAATGTTCCATTCAACTTGGCCACCTCGTTGAATGGAACATTCCATCTTTCAACTCATGAAAATATTCTTACCATTGCACTCATAAACATTTGTTATTTGTATACTTTGAAAATGGTCCCTGGTGTTTGGTCTTAAAGTTCTCTCCAGAATCTTACCTCTTACATTTTGTCACTCTCAGAATGGTAACGTTGAATGCTCGGAGATAAACTGTCCACGTACAACTTGCCCTGTGCCAATCACACCACCAGGACAGTGCTGTGGCCAGTGCCAAGGTAATACAAGCCCCTTGCCATAATTCTTTACCAAAGTTTCACCCCTTGGAAAGGGAAGATAAAAAAAACATTGGGGGGGGGGGGGAAGGGGACACGGTGCAATACGTTATTGCATAATCCATTTTGTGATAACACAGGGAACAGTCCAATTTGCAATTAAAGGTAAATACAGGATTGGTATTAATCCAAATTTGTTTTATTCTAGTATCAGTCTGAAAGCTTTGTTCATACCATTACCAATCTTCCATAGAAATATTTCTGTCTGACTTAATGTCAAAGTCGAGAAAATAGAATTTGAAGACCCTGATTTTAGTTTTGGTTATAACAATTGAAATTAAGGACAATATGTTTACATGCTGAAAAGTGTGCATGGTTTTTCACTATTTTGTCCTGACTCGGATGGCAGATTGAGCCCAAATTTTCACAGTTATGTTTTTTTAATGTATGTATTGAATAACACAAAGTAAGAACACTGCGCTTAACAAATCCTAATTTTATCTTTTAATCCAGGCAAATAGTCATGAATAAGAATGCATTAAATTTGATAATAGTTATGCAACATTTTAAAACATTTGTGGCAAGTTTATAATGATTCTTTGGTCATGTTACTGGCTCGAACAAAATGAAAGGCATTATAAAAAAAAACTAGGAAGACGAAAATGCATTGGCTTACCAACCATTACGTAATATTGATTGCTTGCATCTGACAAAGATTTCAACAACTCTGAAACGTGTCTGGACCTTTGTGTACATATGTATGGGATAAAGAAGCTGTCATGGAAAAAATACTCAGAACAAAAAATGACAAGGGCTGCGAGCATTTGAGCTTCGGATGCTCTATGTGTTTTGACTGTACAAACTGATGTGGCATTGTCGTTGAAATATTCCTGAAAGAGATGTAAATATCAACCTTGTGGCGCACTTGCTTTCTCTACGTGTTTTTGAGAATGCTGATTTGGTTTATTACAGAATGTGAGTATGATGATCGTATCTATGTGGATGGTGATACATGGTTCTCATCTACAAACCGTTGTGAGCAGTGTGAATGCAAGGTACATCCCCCACACCCCAACCCTCATACAACCCTCAGTCATTTCAAAAATAAAAACAAAGTAATTACTCTCCTTTGTTCACCATTGTGAACTAACTAAGAGACACTTTGCCCTCAAATCTCTTAAAATTATGCTGTTTGGAATTGCTCCTTGATCCTTTTTAAGAGTTGTTCATGCGATGGAACACCCACAGTATGTTGTAATTAGTGAGTAGTGATTCAAAAAACATCAATACATCCAGCAGAACCACACTCTACATAGGCCGTTTACGAAATCACGGCTTGGGCTTGGGCTCCGGCTTGGGCTCCGTCCGCCTGTTTGAATCCCCGTAAGGAAAGCACACATTTTCAAAATAACTGACAGAGCCTAAGCCCAAGCCCAAGCCGTGGTTTCATAAACGGCCATAGAAACATACGGTCTGCCATTTTGTGGAGTCAAAAATTCAGTTCTTCAAAATGGCGGACCGTGTTCTGTCACGAAATTAAACAAAAAACACACAATTTAAAGGGATATTTATGTAAATCATATTCTACATTTAAAATATCTTTCCATCCATATTCATTTCATGATAAATGCTTTTTATAGCCCAAAAGTACCCTATCCAAAGGCAATGTGTCGCTTTATGAACAACTACATGGATGAACAGTTTATCAAACACCCAGTTTAACGTAATGTATTATCATGAGCAACAGTGGTGGGTAGCCGTTTTATTCAGGCAATAATCAAAATAGAAAATCAATTGTAGCACGAGAGAAAACTGCATAAGATTGCGTAGTGACATCTACTTCATCAGATGCAGTGAAGAGAAAACAATGTAAGTGTCATTGAATCCTAAGTTGACTTAACCAGATTGTGAATGTGTTTTGCAGGGCACTCGTGTTGAGTGTAGCCATTTGCCATGCCCAAATTCGGATTGCACCCATCCCGTTCAAGGATCCTGTTGCCCAATCTGTGATGGATGTCTTCTAGAGGAAAGCATCTATAATAACGGCCAGAGCTTCAGACCTGACAACTGTAGGGAATGCAACTGCTTTGTAAGTATCTCAAAAAGATCATAAAAAAATAAATTAAAACATAACAGCAGAAATTGTTGTGTGTGTTATTGCACTATTTGTGACCCCATTTTCATGAGCTTTTGTTCTACACAAATTTGATGAGTGTTGCAGTTTGATTCATAGTTGTGTTTAACTGTTCATTTGTTATTGTTTTTATTCTGAATATGTTTGATGACAAACAAAGTATAATGATATATTAAAACTGTAGAAAATATAAAGTAAGTCTTGATTTGCATTCCAATATAGGTATAGCAATTGTTTTCTACTCAAATCAGCAACAACTTAATGTTTTGATACCAAGTTTTGACGCAGGCTCATGGCCATTACCAGATGGCCGTTTTCGTGAAACAAGTCGCCTTTCTCACTGCGAGAGATACCCGATGGCTATTTTTATTCCGACGAAACTGTATCATTAATAGTAAGGACTTCATAACAAAGTGGTACATCAGATAGATTGGCATTGATGTCCTTATGGCATAGTGTTGATATTTGGCATGACTTTATCATCATGTCTTGAATGGATCTGTGTTGGTACAGAATGGTAACGTGCTGTGCGTGTCCCAGGAATGCCCCAAGCTGAGCTGTGAGATCAGGGTAAGAGACCCTGGACAATGCTGTGAAAGATGTCAAGGTAAGGTCAAAAACCAATTGGTTCTTCGTTTATTTAGTTTCTATAAAAAATCTCATAATTTGCAGGCATATTCATGTTGAATGTCCGAAAACTCACTTTTCTTTGCCTAGAATGTCCTACATTAGAAACATGGCTCATCGTTTTCTGGACTACTCAGGTGGTTTGTCACAATAGACCTTATGCACATGACGTCATTTGAGTAGGGCGCCCTCGTCTAGAGGTCAAAATGAGGTTGTTCATTGGCCAATCCTGTGGGCCGCGCGTACAAATCTCTGCGTTTCCATTGTTACATCATCGATTTACCTCTAAGATGGCGTGATGACGTCAATGCATAAGGTCTATAGTGATTTATTATGGGATGTCACATTCTACTTAGTAATTCAGATTGATTCATTGGCTTACTCATGAAAGATATGAAGGCCTGAATATTGGATGGTGGTTCTATGATTTGAAGAGAATATTCTTCAACAGAATATTCTTCTTAACATTTTATTTAACTTGCATTAGTCTCAACTCCCATTTCATGAACTGGGGACCAGGCTGTGTTTTACTTCCAAACTCGGTTAATAGCTAATAAAGGAGTCAAACATAAAGGCCCCAAGCTGTGGAACACTTCAAGTATCTCTCTTAAAAATATACTGAATGTACCCTCATTCAAATCTAAATTTAAAACTCATCTTATTAGGAAATATTTACCGGGTTAATTTTCATTCTTCCCAGATTCAGGTTTTCTTTGTACATTAGTTATACCAATTTTAAAGTTGTTATTAAGTTTGTATTGTTATCATGTTATCACAATTGTTGCATTGTTTTGTTTATTGTTGTCATTATTTAAATGTAACTTTAAAGCTCATCTAGTTATTTATGAGGTTACTTTTTGTTTCTTTCTTATCTCAGGTTTATCATTATACACCAGTAATCCAGTTGTTATTAAGTTTGTCTTGTTAGTGTACATAATTGTTGGTTAGTTTTGTTCTTGTGTCAATAGGGGTTTCCACTCGACAAGCTCTGCTTTTTGGAGACCTCCACCGAGCAAGTTATTGCGATTATATAATGTATTATGTAATATATTTATATTTTGGTGTATGTGTGTGATAGAAGAAAAAAAAAGAAGAAAAAGTTTAACAATTCGGTTTAAAAAAGGATGGCTAAAGATATGCTAAAGATAACAATTTATTTTCCTACCAGGATGCTTGTATGAAGGGTTTGAGTATGCTAGCAGTGAATCCTGGGTGTCACCCTTGAACCCATGTCTATCCTGCCAATGTCAGGTAAGATTCTTCCCTTAACCAGTTGACGCTGGATGTGGTATATATAATACACGCCAATATTTTCAGAGCCAGCAAACGAGCGTCATGAAAACACAGTATTGTGTAAAATCTGAATACCAGAACATGGTCGCAGGGACATTTTGTTGTGGAGCATGCACAGACTATGCACTCATCGTGTAATGGTTCGTTTCACCCACACGAAGAGGACAGATTGTCTTGAATATTTTCGGTCATTATGCAGGTGTCATTGTGTAATCCCCGATTCCAGATCTTTGTCCTTTTGTTCCAAGAAGAGGAGACATCCAGAGGCTTCCACCATTGTTCTTTCATTGTATTTTGACTCAATGGAAGTAAGTCTGAGTCAACAGAGTATCCAGCAATTGTTCCTGATGTAGGACCAATCCTCGGCCGTTGGTCACGGCTGAGGTTTTTCAATTCACGGTGCATGAATTTGACCTTTTTTCGATAGGGAAACCACAAATCCCGGTGCTTCAAAGAGAATCTTTGTTCTCTTGGCTTTGTCAAGTCAGAGTTTCTTTGTTCCCGTGGTACTCTCAAAGAAAAATGATTCCGGCAATTCTGAGAAAATAATCTCATTAGGCTGGTCAATTCCCAGCATGAACTGGTTAAATCTTCCAAAGATCTCAGGCAAATATTCTAAATTTGGATTAAAAGTGACTTCATAAATTGCTCTTAAATGTTTTCAGGCTGTATGTAGAAGTGAGGGGGAAAAAAACCAGCAGTTTATTTTATCTCTCTATATTTGGTTTCTTGTAGGAGGGAATTACACTGTGTACAGAGATCCGTTGCCTTACTCCAGACTTCTGCAGTAATCCAGTTCATAGTCCTGACCAGTGTTGTCCAATATGCCCAGGTAAGGTCCTTGCAAAGGAGTGCAAAAGTAGCTTGTTTTAATTCACTCCACTCTTGGATTTAAAGAGTACAAAGAGTAAAAAAAAGTTAATAGTTTGCTCTGCTTAAACAACATCAAAGACCTTATGTTTGTCTGATTTTAAAGAACTTATCATGCTTGCTGTGGGGTTCACTAACAAATGTTCTCAGTCAAATTTGTCGGTGTTGATTGACCCATTCTTTTCTTTCCTCCATGATGGACTGTTTACTTAAGGTTTTGGATGATTGTATAATGATTCAAAGCGTCACCCCTCTATCGTAGATTTAACTTCATGCTTTGCGTTGTGAAAATCTCTGCCAATATGTCAACAACTTGTCTTTGAAAGAAAAAAGGTTTTGAAATCGTCTAGAATACAAACTTTGTTATCCTGTTTTTCAGGCTGTACGTACAATGGGATAAACTATGAAGATGGTCAGAGATTCCGCCCCTACAATGACCCCTGTGCTCTATGCTATTGTGAGGTAAGTCAAATGTCAAGGGTTACTGTGTATGACTATGTGAAGTTTGAGACTTTTTCGCTTCAAGGAAACGTCAAGGGTCCAAATGTTTCAAATGAAAATCAAAGACGGTCTCTAACAATGTCTGTGATAATCTTTATTATGATATTACGAAATTGCATATAAAAACTCGTGACTTTTTTTTCATCTGTACATTTCAGCAATCATTATTGATTGAAGTTTTCTGGTAACAGTATGATTTTGTTTTGTTTTCATAGCGAGGTAATCTTGCCTGTTTACGTGAAGTATGTCAATCTCTGATTGATTGCCCAGCCTCAATGGTTCTACCTGCACAACCAGGAGAATGCTGTCCAACATGTGTCGGAGGTAAGAAAAAGACACTTGACATCTAAGATATTTATTATTATGGATCAGCTTACCTCAAAGGCAGGGTATACCTTTGGTAATTACTCCACAAAAATGACCATAAAAGCTTACTTGGTAAGACGCACTGGAGAGCTGTTGATAGTATACAACACTGTGAGAAAAGATTCCATTTGAAGTAATGTGGTTTTAGAGAAAGAGATAACTTTCTGCCCCAAAATTTAAATCTGAGAAACGATTCATGCATGAATCAGTACTCACATAATGGAAAAAATGCAGTTTCAGCATTTTCTGATCCTTCGGCGTGGAAATAACCGCTCCAGAATTTTTGCCGATATCTCAAAAACGCCACCATCTTTTTAAATTTTCACAGGTTAGTTTTATGGTATATATCTACAATTATTTTGGATTGAAACAAAAGTCTGGTTTCAAATACCAAAGGTATCCCTTGCCTTAAAAAAAAAGGTACACGTCTGAGCTGATTTTGAGTATATTGACTGCTCATTCTTTTGGTGTTTGATACTTGTGCAAAAATACATTAGGGGTTTTTAGAACATGTGTTTCGGCATTTTTCAAACCATTACACAACTTTCTCATCGGCTAGTTGACAAAAAGATACCCTGAAGGATTTAAAACCTTTATTGTTGAGGAAGTTGAAACCTTACAGGCTATAGAATAGTTCATGTACAAATGCTCTGAATTCAGCCTGTGGCTGCATGTTTTAATAACACTTCAAGTCACTTCAGTTCATAGAGTTATATAAAAGAACTAGAAGGCGTACAAAATGCGAACGGCCCGACAAGAAGCGTTTTTGACCACCGAGAAAATGGTGCTGACCAATTATATTACACTGGGCCTAATTTCATGGCTATGCTTACCGTGGAATTCTGCACTTAGCCCTGCCACACAGCTCATAAGAGTACATGCTGTACAGGGCACCGTGAGCGCATAATTCTTTGGTAACCAGTGCCATGAAATGGGGCCCTGGTCACTCATCAGTTTATGCAGCAAACAGTTTTTAAGTGGACAGTTGTATACAATTGACCCATAGGGATTTTCACCCATGGTGGGTCAGCGGAGTTCCGTACTTGACATAGTGAGTGCTCCCTCTAGTTCTAATATATAACTCTATGGTTCAGTTTCATAAAGTTATAAAATTTAACTTGAATAATGTTCTAATCTTTGTCTTCCTAGCCCTTACATCTACCTGTACAGCGGATAATGTTGGTGCTATTATGAGACCATATGGAGATCCGTGCCTTACTTGTGAATGCAAGGTTTGTTCAGAATAAATTATCTGTTTTATGTTGGATTGACTGGAAAGCCTTGCTTAAAATGTATTTCGCATTCAATGGAAAGATAGGTGGCAGCAGATATACCAGGTAAATTGTCATTGTTTATGGAGCTATGAGCATGCGCACATTTCCTAGAACAATGGATATAAGCCTGGTAAGTCTGCTGCCACCCAGTGTCCCCAAAGCCTGCCATTCAATTGCAAATCATTAACCTTAACCTAGTCTTATCTAGTTAATAAACCACAAAGGAAACTGACTGGGTAAATTTAACTCAATGTTGGGGTGAACAAAGAAAAAATCGACTAGACCGGGATACGAAACTGGGACCTGTGAGAACTCTATTAACACCGACATGTACTTACAGATGGAACCCTCTAGTGATAGTTAATTTAGTTAGTTAGTTAATAGTTAGATAGTTAATAGTTAATTAATTTATTCATCGATATATTTATATATGAGACATGTTTTTTTTATAAGAAAGTCCATTTGTTCACATCCTCTAGGTGTTTATGAACAGCTGGACCCAATTTCATTGTGCTGCACAAAAAGTAGCTAAGCACAACAAAAAGTTTGCTGAATAAGGTGACCAGCCAAAGTACCATGCCACATTTACCATTTGTGACTGGTATCCTGCTCACTGTTGCTTAGCAGAAAACATTTAAGCAATATTTTCTGCTTAAGCGGCTCTTTGAAATTGGACTCAGATAATCAATCAGCCCGTGGAAAACTTCATCAAATTGTCACCTCTATCAGAAAGCTTAAAATGGTGGTTTACGTTTGGTGATGATTTTGTGCTTGTTTATTAGGTGCTTATTTTAGTTTGGCAAACTGGAATAAGAGAGTGTGTATAGGGCGTAAAATTTTCTAACTCATGGTGGTGTTTCAGACAGGAATATTAGTAATGCAATAAAACATTTCAAACTGATTTTTCAAAATATTATAAATTTACATTTGTTGTACCTGATAGGATATTTCAGGTTCAAATGACAAATAATAATAATACCATGCTTATATAGTGCATTACACACAGAGTCCCAATGCGCTTTACAAAGAAGTATTAGAATATTTTTCCAGCAAGGTATTCAAATTAATTTTTTGAAGTATGAGACCTATTCCTTTACATAGCACCATGTAACAGTTTACAAGGTGCTGTGGCGCAATCTGCAGCCGATCAAACCAGGAACACCGGGGCGAACCCCTTCTCTTTTCGATAAGTGCACTGGGTTCCTTTATGTGCATTACACAACAGATGGGACATACGGCTTTACGTCCCATCCGAAGGACGCAGCAATAATGGTTGAGTGTCTTGCTTAAGGACACAAGTGTCACAACCGGGACTCGAACCCACATCCTGCTGATCAGAAACACCAGAGCTTGGGTCCGGTGTTCTTATCGGCTCGGCCACGACACGCCAAAAGTTTAAGAAGTATTAATGGAAATATACTGAACAAGTCTTGTGGAGGAATGCCTTTGAAACAGATCTTTGTCCTGAAATAGCAGCAGAATATAATGGACATGACTTACAGAGATTGAGCAAACTGAAACAACAGATAATATTGTCAATTATTAAGTTCTATCCTGTTTTATCTTTATCTTCTATGACAGAATATTTCTCAGTGGGAGTGTGTATCTGACATGTGCCCAATGCTGATGTGCCCTCCGTCAGAACAAGAGGCTGCAGCTGGGCAATGCTGCCCTCGTTGTCAACGTAAGTTTCATCATATTTATTTTCAACTCTATTGATAGGGATTCTTTTGACAAACAATGAATTATTATTTTAGTGGTCTTGTACTTAAAGCCTCAGCTCAACATTGGTAAACTGACTGTAAGCGCCGCCATTCTTTGTACAAATCAAGATACTTGTAATAAAACCAACCTGTGAAAATGTCAGCTCATTTCGTTCTTCCATTAGCGAGAAAATGCATTCAGCATTTTTGTACGCATTCCTATAGGCAGAGTTTTCGTCTCACTGATCTTAGTTCATTTGTTATTTAAAAACGAAAACACTTCAGGCAGAAATATTTCAAGGCAAAGTTTTCTACCATCATTATCTTTATACCATGTAAGGTACATGTAAATCTGTGAGCATTTATGTTTTTCTTCTTACCAATGTTGAGCTGGGCTTTAAACTAAAGCCTTTGTCTTCACAGTCTCCTGATGACAATGAGAACACATGTAACACCCTAGTAGATCCTTGTCATTTGATTGGAATATTGTAGGTCACGCTGCATTCACTAATCTAACCATTACATGGCCTAAGTCATGAAGCGCTTTTTGGTGCTATCCCCGATGCATTTTCGTCCCATCCTTTTTTTCTCATTGCACACTAGACCACACCATGCTTTATACACAGCAGTACAAAAAGCCCTCGTAGAGGATGCCAGAATACAATCTTGTACAGTTTGTTTATTCCTAAAGTTTTAAATCTCCAATCAAATGACTGAAATCTACTTTGAACAAGTAATGAATGTTTTGCATTTGTGCAATTGAGAGATTGTTTCCATTCGTTGAAAGATTGAATGTTCCATTCAACTTGGCTTCGCCTCGTTGAAGGAATTATTCCATATTTCAACTCATAAAATTATTCTCACCATTGCACTCACAAACATTCATTGTTTGTATGCTTTTTAATTGGTGTAAAATTGCATCAAGGATAAGGAATATGATTTTGATTTCACCTTTACACCAATTTGTGATAAGCAATGTATACTCAGTGCTTTCCCAGTCTTGCAGGAAAAAAAAACACAGGTTACTTTGGTGGGATTCGAACCCATGACCTCAGGACTTTGAAAGCACTGACGAGTACTTATCACACATCGGTGTAAAAGGTGAAACCAAAATCATAGAACACACTATCCCAAAAGTTGAATACAGACCACTAAACTCTTTTCAGAGCTACCACTTCTAGAAAAGATCAAGACGTGGTGTACACTAAAAGAATTCTATTAATACCACCATCCCCCACGCAAATACTCCAATAGACCTCTCTCTTGCGACGTCACAGCACAAGTGTTTAGTTGGAGAAACTACGGGGAGCCATCAATGCAAAGCAAAAAACAGATAATCACAATTTGTTAAAATGTTGCACAAAATGTTCAAAAATAGACCATGTTACCTGTGACATCACATGTTTACAAAAGAGCCACAGAACCTGGACTTCCTGCAGGCAGGATTTGTACACGGCTCAATGGGAAAATACTTTAAATCTTTCATTTTATGGAGATTGCACTGTCCGATTGTCATCAACTTTGGATATGAAGGAAAGGGGCACATCTCACAACTAGTTCAGCTCTCATTTTAATAGCCATTGAATTTATGTGGAAATTATGATACAAAATGTAAAATTTCTCATATGTCCCATGCAGTATCTTGCCTGCCAGTAATTGCCCTGGAATGTACAAGGTCACTCTTTTGTAAACAAGGGTCACATGGTCTATAGTGTTGAATTTGTTGAAAACAAACCAACCAATAATGGGATGCATTTTCGTAATAAATAGAAAGTTTGCAAAAATGTTGAATTTGTTCACAAAGTCTGTAAACAAGATTGAATGTTTTGGTGACCTTTGAGCAGCCATGCCAACCAGCGCGGTCTGTTTAGCAACAAAAGAAAAGGTCTATACAACATTGTTTTCCACTTCATCTTGTTATGTGTAGGATGCCATCTTGAGACTGGAGAGGTATTCTTTGATGGACAAACCTGGAACCAAGACAACAATATGTGCATTACTTGCACCTGTGATGTAAGTTAGCTTCCATGTTGGGGTGAACAAAGCATAATTTAGTGGAGAGGGATTTGAACCAGCTACCCCGGATAAACGTACGGGCAGATTAACCTACCCGCTCCAGTCAATTTTTGTCTTTGTTCGACCCAAAAACTTTTCTATGGCAGATTGGTATTGGTAAGAACTTTATAATCGGGGAGCTTTCAGATGCAAATTAGGCCTGAGCAATTTCTTTGTTTAGATGATTATTGATTCTGTACTTTGTTTTGAATACAACTGTGTGGCAAACAAATTTGTTGAATCAAGACATTAGCTGTGACCTGATTCTAACCTACCCTTGTTGTGTATTGAAGGGAGGTGCAGTTGACTGTGAGCTGAAGCAGTGTGAATCTATAGTATGTCAAGAAGGACAAGAATTGTACAAGCCACCAGACCAATGCTGCTTCTCATGTAGAGGTCAGTATCCTGTAATATGCGGAAGATTCACGTCTGAGGTTAAGAGAAGTCATTTCGCTTCAGCAATTATTTGTGTTTATGTTATATTTGTTGACATTAACATTAAATAATATTAAAAGTGGCACACGTATGCTGAATTTCGAGAATTTTGAAATATCGAAGGCTGAAGACCTTGTAATCAAGGAAGTTTTATTTACGTAGACACACACTTTGACCAAAATCACTGACGTCATCATCATTATAACCTTGGTTGTGCCGTTTTGGTAGTCGATATCCGTATGTGTTATGCAGTGTAGTGGGAACTTAGGTGATGTTGCATTTACACGCTTACCCGTTGACCCCTAAATGGTGAGCGTGGCACAGTTGTTAGGTGTGGCGAACGTGCAAGGGATCGATACTGCAGAGAATGTGTGTGTTTTGCCATTGAGACCAATATACGGTCATGCGTACAGCCATTTGTTCACCTTTGTATGGCAGTTTGATGAATTCCCATTGGTGTGCATGATGTGCATGTCTTCATGATCCACCATTGCTGTAGATCAGTAGTAAGCCAGTGAAAAAGGGGGATTCCCCCCCCCCCCCGGGCCAGCAGATTGTTTATGTATAGTACTCGACTCAAAACACATTGAATAACATAATGTTTCCAACCCAGATACCCGGTTACCATGCTACTACTCTGGTCGCCAGCACCAAGATGGTGAGGAGTGGAGAAGAGACGACTGTACAACGTGTGTCTGTCTGTCAGGGCAAGTCCAATGCCAGACATCAAGATGCCCACCACTAACATGCCAAGCAGTAAGTCTCTGTTTTATTGTCTCCTATTTTTCTCATTAGTGTATCATGACCATTACATGGTTGTACTTCAATGTCAGGTATCTCGATGCTTGCTACTTATGTACATTGTTGTACAAAGCCATGTTGATGTTGTGTGAAAAAAATTTTTCACTAATGTCATTTATGACTTAGTTGTATTTTGCAAATATTGTATTGTAATTTTTTTTTTTTTATATAATACTTATTGTTGTTTTTCCACTTTTTTTCCAATCAGGATGAAGTACCTGCTTTAGAGCCAGGTCACTGCTGCCCTAAATGTTTGTCTCGTAAGTTCTATTGAAATAATTTATTCTGTGGCAAATAGAATTAATGGGATCCAATTCCTAGTGATGAACATCAGGAAGGGGCAACGTTCCATGAGTTAACTAAGTTAGTCACCTAATATAAATGGTTTGTTACTTATAAATCAGAATATACCTTATATGCCTGACGTCATGAGTCCCAAAGAGATATGCACAACAGCGCCCTCAATGAGGTCAAAATGGCCGTATGTTTACTGCAGGAAAACTGCTGTGCATACCCTCTATAAGCAGGCTCTAACAAACTGGCCCAAAGTAAATTCTCATTGTGAAGATACTCCTCTAGTTATTTTTCCCTCAAACGCCCCCATTGGCAATCCTTACACACGGATGCTCCGCCACTATACTGTGGAATAACTTCTGATAGTTCTCTGTATGCTTTGTACATTTGTGAACGTTTTTTCTCACAGGCTAAGCCCCAAGGTTAAGTGACATGCTGCTTTTTTTCTTTTATAGGTCCTGCAACCTGCATAGCATTTGGCGATCCTCACTACCGTACGTTTGATGGCAGACTTATTCATTTCCAAGGCACTTGCAAATACATCATGACCATGGACTGCAAGAATCAAGATTTTATGTAAGCATTTTAGGCAAGTTTTCTTTGTTCAAACATGGTGAATTATATATATATATACCAACAAGTTGCTCTTTTGTCTTATTACATATCAAGTTTTGAAGTTCATTGGCTTTGTGTCTTATAACAAATTTCTGAAGTTCATTGTCTTTGTGTCTCATTACATGACAAGTTTTGAAGTTCATTGCCTTTGTGTTTTATTTTATTACATAAGTTATGTATTAACAAGTTTTGAAGTTCATTGCCTAAGTGTCTTTATTACATAACAAGTTTTGAAGTTCATTGCCTTTGTGTCTTATTACATAACAAGTTTTGAAGTTCATTGCCTTTGTGTCTTATTACATAACAAGTTTTGAAGTTCATTGCCTAAGTGTCTTTATTACATAACAAGTTTTGAAGTTCATTGCCTTTGTGTCTTATTACATAACAAGTTTTGAAGTTCATTGCCTTAGTTTCTTTATTACATGACAAGTTTTGAAGTCCATTGCCTTAGTTTCTTTATTACACATCAAGTTGTGAAGTTCATTGCATTTATTTTGAAGTGTTGAAGTGAAGAATGATGACCGCAATGCAGCCGGGCGAGTATCCTGGACACAGGAGGTGACCATTATTTTACAAGGGGAGCAAGTTGACCTCGGTCAAAACGGTATGGTCAAGGTATGTACATTAAAGACGTTCCTCAATAAAAAGATTATGGAGTCAATGGTGATTTGAGATGAGTAGACCAATGAGTCTGTTTTAATTACTTAGCGAGATTTCCAATTACTATTGAGCACCGAAGGCTGAAATGTGAAATCCCACTGGATGCCATTTCAGCAATTAAGTCTTTTGATTTGACAATAGATCAGCACAGACAATGACCATTGCTATCAATGGTATAACAAAATATATAGGCATTCAGGTTGGCTCAGTGGTTTCTTTCCCAGCCTTTCACCTCTGTGGACCCCTGGTTCGAATCCCGGACTGGAGCCATACTTGTGGATGTGGTTTTCAGATTGTGTGGGTTTTCCCTAATTGGGGTTTGCTTCCCCCATCTAAAGCTGACATTTCTTCAACATCTTCTCAACACAGGTATCTTCAGGCCTACGGGTCACAGTGCAAGTCACTTTTGAGGGTCCCTTGGTTTCATTACCAGAAAGATTTAATGATGATAATAAAAATAATTTGCTTGCTGAAGTGGCGCCTAAGCGTATTTCACGCTCCAACAATAGATAGAAAGGGGTTTTGTGATGTGCTATGGAAGTCTTCAGAATCGTTTTGTATGAATAAAAATTTAAAAAAACTTTGCATTGTTCCAAATTACAAATGGATACTAGGCATTATTTTTAAAATCAGGTTAGCTTTGTTTCGAAAAAGTGTTTTTTATTGTTACTGTCCATTTCGTTTCTCTGACAGTTGCAAGAAGTGTATTTTTAATTAAACAATCAAGAATAGTAACAATAATATTAATAAATACCTTGGAGAGTTTCATAATACTGGAGGCTTATACCAGAGGCTTATATAACGCACGTATCTACCAGCAGTTGGGTACTCAAGGCGCTTATTAATGTCATTATTTACGACAGGTTTTTGAAGTCTTTGAATTATGAGACCCATTTATGTAGCACCTTTATAAGGGTTTACAACATCCAGACCGATCATGTTTAAAAGAACATAGCCATCAGGATGTTGTAGTCTTAGACAAGGAAAAAGAAGATGTATTATTCTACTGCAGAAGGCAGTGCTGTTGGGAACAGCGAAGTTTAGCGCGGCCGCAAGACCCTCAAGATCTAAGGCTACGAGACATAGGCCTAATATAAGGAGCTCCCGACACAAAGAAAAAGGAGATCTTTGTTTTGTAATCTGCGAAATCCCAAAATTATAACAGCAATAACAGTGCCATGTTCGAGGATACCAGCACCTTCACTGGTCTTGAACACCACCAGAGGAATAAACTAATTTTCATCTTGTTTCATCTTTGATGATAGGTGAATGGGGTTGTAGTCCTGCTGCCATACTTACAGGAACCATACCTATTTGTGGAGCAGCGTGGCTCAACATACTACGTGAATACAAATGTTGGATTACAGGTTTGTGTGATTCGCTTTTTTTTTTACTGTGATGCTTTATATAGTTCTGCTGTTTTGATGGAAAGTGGCCTTGCTGTTAAATTGATTGGCAGAAACATTTATTTCATACTGACTCAACAAATCAGCATTAGTACATTGTTGCAAGAAAAATAATTGATTAATTAATACAATGCATTATTATTGTTAGTGAAGCAAAACAAGATTGCTTTTATTCTTTTCCCTAATAGACAGACAAAAACGGGGACAATACACATGCATACACACTTACACACACATTCCTATTTTTGCATCCTTGTGGAGACTTCTTTTGTTCTTTCCTTTGTCCCTGTAGTTAACATCCTCCCGTAGACTTTGTACACAAAATTCCTTGTGGAGCATGCCCTCTTTTTAGAATTTCCCTATGGAGACACATTGTTCCTTGCTTTCCCTTTTGTCTAATGTCTCCATAAGGCAGCTGAGACCAAATTAACAAGAGGGATAATTATATGAAGTTATAATAGCATGACAAATATGTATCTAAGAGGTAATTTTAAAGTTTTTTTGAGATTGTACCAATTGTAACAGGTTGCTAAAAATATGTACAAAGACTATTCCAATATAAAATACCACGTGGCATAAGACCGTTTTTATGAAGTGAAGTTCTATTGTAATTTACATACAAATCACCTTTCAATGCTCTACGAGTGCCATGGGAATGTACTGATTAAGCCAAAGTAAACGTTAAAATATTAAGAATTAAAATATTCAATGTTTTATGAGTTGAGAAGGGTTTGCCAGTGACAGCATCAGGTGTTAATATTCATAATTTGTCAATAATTTAGAATAATTTAGAATTGAAAGGTCCCACTGTCCTGTCACAATCTTAAAGAGTACAATTATGTTGAAACAATGGAAGCTTACAGCTTCATGTATGCACATGCAGCACACAGGACGAGTCAATCGTATAGACTAATCTGAGCAGCTCGTTCATGGGCGTTTACACCACCGCAGCTATGACCGCGGCACGGGCCCGTCAACACACACGCACTGTGAATCCTCCATGCTGGTTGGTACATGTGCGCGCTGACACGCTATTGCCGTTTTGCGCGCGCATGCGGCGGCCATAGCTGAGGTGGTGTGAAACACCATAAACGAGCGCTGCTCCGATTAGTGTTTACACGAGGTCAAAGTGAAGCATTGTTAACCTGTCTAAGGTAACCCAACACCAAGCTCTAAATCCATGTATGAGGTCTAGAGCTTGTAGAGCTGAAATCTTCCTTAAAAATATCAGATTCCATCAGCTCTTGTTCTGTAAAGATTCCTGTTGTTTCATTTATGTTTTTGTCCTGTAGGTTTTGTGGGATGGAAGCAGTTATGTAGAGGTCAGTGTACCAGGATCTTATGCTAGAGAGACATGTGGTTTGTGTGGTAACTTCAACACCTATCCTCAAGATGACTTGAAGATGAGAAATGGTCAGATGGCTTCATCAGATGCCTTCTTTGGAAACAGCTGGAAAGTGAGTGGGATAAGACAGCAACAAATATAAATAAGTACAGCTTATGGCGTGTGAAGGCTGGTTTATAGTCAGTTGCGGGATAGTCGCACGGCATGGTATGGTAGTAAAATTATTGTCAACGTTGACGCCTCAGTGACCATCGTCTGCAATGAAAAGGCTCAACGTCCAGCGATCACAGCGTCCGGCGATTATCATCGCGCGACCAACTATAAACCAGCCTTGACACCTCTGAGCACTGTTAGCTACATAATTACAGATACTCACTATTGTAGGTGATTGTTATAAAGTGTTGCTCATCTACCTTCAACAGGTGGAGGGATTCAATGGAGATGGTTGTGAGGCAAAGGACATCCAGCCGTGTGCCGAGGCAAGCTACCTAGCGCGTAAAATTGCCAATGCCAAATGTGCTGTACTCAAGACACAGAGGTTCTCTCCATGCCATGCCCTGGTCTCCCCTGAGCCGTACTTTGCATCATGTGTTTATGACATGTGTGCGTGTGGCACTAGCGATGCCTGTCTGTGTGATGCGCTTGCTGCATACGCTGCAGAGTGTCGCCAAGCTGGACTGACGTTAAACTGGAGGAGTGATGCCCTTTGTGGTGAGTTGAACCAGCAGAACATTTGTAAAGATGAACCAAATATGATGAAAAACGTGAAGCTCCGTTCTTGAAGTCATCACTTTCTTTTCTTTCCATCCATGAATTGCATTAGCTTTGCTTTGGGTTGTGTAAAAATGAGCTACATGTATTGTTAACTCAGAAAAGTGACTTTAATGCCCCCATGTAGTTATAATTAGGTTTATTTAAGACACTGAAATAAAGAGGTGCCCCAAAACATTATGTTCTGTATTAGTGTCTGATTTTGGATATTACTTGACTCCTTCTCACCCCCCAAAGAAATATAAAATAAAACTGACACATTAGTGAGAGTAAAGAAGCACAATTTGGCATTAATTGAATCGTTTATTTTATTTTCTATTTTAATTTTTATATGTTTATATTTCTATAACTTTATATTTTTGTATTGTTAAAAGTTATATATTTATGGTTGTATTTTTATATTTCTATATTTTCATGTTTTTTTTTACATTTTTATATTTTTATTTTTTATATTTTTATATTTTTATATTTTTATGTTTTTATATTTTTATATTTTTATATCTTTATATTTTTATATTTTTGTATTTTTATATTTTTATATTTTATATTTTCTTCCTTTTTACGAATTTTTATACTATAAGCACTTTGAGGCTTGCAAAAGGCGATCCATAAATCCATTATTATTATTATTATTACTAACAATGTGATTACTTGATGTGTTTTATCCCAGCAATCAACTGTCCCGAGAATCGTGGGTTTATGTTTGACGAGTGTGGACCAGCCTGTCCCCGTACCTGTGCTAATAAAGACATCCCCTTGGGAGTGTTAGAGGAGCACTGCCTACGCCCCTGTGTGCCCGGCTGTAACTGCCCGGCCAACATGGTCCTCTACGATGGAGGTTGCATCCAATCGCAGGACTGTCCTGAAGACTATCACGTCAATGCAACCATTGTAGACTCCAACGGCAAAAATTGACATCACTGATGTTTCTTGTGGATGTTTTTTTGTCTTTTTTTAACTTAAATCAAGTAGCCAAAGTATACTTAGTTTTTTAGAACTTGTATTTCCCGAAAGTTTTTCTAGAATTGTGTGAGCTTATGACTGCCGTCAGTTTAAATTATATAAAATTTCAATTTTGATGTAAATTTTATCCTCCAAGTTATTTTCAGTTTCTGGATTTTGTTTCATTTCATTTCTGTGTTGCATAATAGACAATCCTATTTAGTTGTTTGTCTTTGAGTCAATTGTTATTGAGACAGTGGGGGAAACCCATTCATGATGTTATGCTATGGCTACCACTTTCTGTTTCCTTTTTAAGTATTGTGTTATATATTATATTTTTTAACTTCCCTTTGAACCTCAGTTTCCAAAAGCAAACGTTCCTATTATCACTCTAAGCATTAACACCTGCCGTGTGTGTTTAAAAAAAAACAGAATAGCACATTGAGCGACGATTTTGTGTTTCTGTATAAGCTTTAAAAAGTTGCCAAGCTTGTCAACTTTTTTTCTTCTCAAAGATGAGACTATTTTTTTTGCAGATATTGCAGGGCCCAATTTCATAGAGCTGCTTAAGCACAAAAAGTAGCTAAGCACAACAAAATTATGCTTACCCAGAATAAGGTTACCAGCCCAAATACCATGTCACATGCACAACCTGTGACTGGTATCCTGCTTATTTTTGCTTAGCAGAAAATTTTTAAGCACTATTGTCTGCTTAAGAAGCTCTATGGCTGGGCCTAATTTCATAGAGCTGCTTAAGCACAAACAGTTGCTAAGCAAAAAATATATAATTATACGCTTACCAGATTTGCGTTACCAGCCAAAATACCATATCCCATGTACTGTCTGTGAGTGGTATTCTGCTGACCTTTGCTTAACAGCAATTTGTCAAGCAATATATTCAGCTTCAGCAACTCTATGAAATTGGGCAGTGGTTGTAATAGACCTTTTTCATGGTGCAGCCATCTTGATTTTCTCCCATTCAAACCAATGTAACCAAACCGAGGCTGGAAGGGCAAATAGTCTGGTTCCTTTTTGTACAATGAATATTAGCATATGTTACTGTTATTGGATACAGGGAACATGACCAAGGTGGTTGCAGCATGATAAAGGTCTATTGGTACTTATTGGATCATTCTGAAATGTTTTATATTTCCAATTCTGCACCATGTTTTTATACTAGAGGACCCTCCTTTCTACCCATGTACATATCCCTCCTCTAAATGAACCCATCGAACAATCTGTCTGAAATTGGCAGTGAGTTTAACAAAAACATGTATCTGCTGATAAATAGGCAACACTTTTATAACAATGTAGTGAATTTTTACAAAATCACTTTGTCAAATATATATATATATATATATATATATGTTTTAAACAGATATTCATTTCAGCCTGGGCCCAATTTCATAGAGATGCTTAAGCATAAAAAGTTGCTAAGCACAACAAAATCATGCTTACCAGAATAAGGTTAACCAGTTAAAATGAGATTTTACATTATCAAATGTAACTGGTAGCCTGCTTAGCAGAAAAAAATGTTTAGCAATATTTTTCTGCTTAAGAAGCTCTATGAAATTGGGCCCTGTTGTTCAAACACATCATTCAAAAACTATTTAAAAGTGCTTTTATGATATGGATATATTGCAGAATTTGTGTTTATTTCAAAATAATACCCTAATTTGAAATTTGAGATTTTTTATTAACATGATCACATTGTGACCTAAAGGTCGAATTGCATGACAGTAAACAATTTAAAAATTGTTACAATGAAAAATTGAAAATGTTACAGTAGACCGATCCATTAAGCCCCGCCCCATACGTGTTGACCAATCACAGCCTTGGGTACGCCACCGAAAGTCCGACAAAAGTCCGACACGATAGAAATCCTTTTGGAAAATGTAAACATGCGTGCGCGTACTTATAGCGCGCACGTTCATGTCGTGCATTGTGTGTGGCATTGAAGAGACGCACATTGTGCTGCCACGTGTTCTGTGGTGATTTAGCCATCGCTGTGATTGGTCAATATGTTTAGAGATCGGTCTATTGAAGAAAGACGTCAAAATTATGGAAAAGATTAAACAAAAACTAAGTTGGACGAAAAGCAAGTCAAGCAAACAGAATGGTAAAATTTCACAAAAACTTCATGAATGGTTTAGGCTGACTCGACTTAATAGAGTATTACAGATACTAATATACAATGGGGTTTCTTATGTAGGACAAACTAACACTATATAGTCCCCATTAAATGAAGTAGCATTTAAAATACTTTGAATATTCCCGTGCTATTTGATCAATTTAACCATAACTTGAACTCTTTTGTTTAAAAAAAAGAAAAAGAAAAAAACAAAAAAACAATGAATAACTTTTTTTTAAAAGTATGTATTTATATATCTTTCATTCCACTTTCCACTAAAGAACTGCATAGATAATAATGTGATATTAAACATTTCTGGTCACAACTCCATTCAGCTCATTACTAACTTTAGAGATGTATTTTCTTAACTGAAAATGTAGTTTTTATTTCTCTCCTGTATTAATTTGAAATATTTTGTGTTGCTTGTTTAATAAAAACCAACATGGTGCTACATTTCCGTTTATAGTACTTATATTCACTGCGTCTTATAGCAGTCAGGAAAGGAAGTTAGTTATTATTTGTAGTTAATATTTTCAATTGATGGAACAAAAAGGAAAAATCTTTCTTGAATTGTTGTTCAAATTATGAAGATTGAAGAGATGTAATATTTATCTTCAAATTTTTCAAGGGTATTGTATAAGGGCATCAACAAGCCGTGATGCACTTCGACAGCCGAATCGCATAGCCACCGTAGTTTATAAGCTTGCCACCAAGTATGATTTCCTCGCTTATAAACCTCCCATGATCCTATCATGATATCGTGATAGAACATCCACTCTTTAAGCGAGGCGGATTGCGTTATCATGATACGTGACCCCTCGCTTATAAGCTGTACGGTGGCTATCATGATACGTGACCGCCTTGCTGAAAAACTACGGCGGCAAGTCAAATCTGTGCCTTTGACCGTTTTTTTTTACCTTGGTATAACTTACTTGTTTACTTATCTTAGTTCAAATCATGTCCTCAAAATACCTCTTGTACATACAAACAGTCTGATGATAATTATTACTCTTTGTGATATTGTCACAATGTATGAAAAGTTGATTATGTTCATTGAAATCCATATTTATTCCCAGTAAACCCAGAGTGCTTGAATTGGATTAGGAATTAAACAGTATTATAATCTACTTTTCATGGTGTTTTGTTTTTTCTTGAGATCTTGTGATATTTGAATAGCACAGCCTTTTTCAAAGCAACCTTTTTAACTTATTTCCCCAACTGAGTTTCCTTACTGCACATTAAGGGTTAAAAGTGGAGGAAAGGAGGGAAGCTTCCCCCCCCCCCCTTGTGGAACATCTTGCCCTCCAGCTTGCCCCCGTCGGCCTGTGCACACCGTGAAATTTGCTATAAGCAGGCAATTTTAACTGAAATTTCCCCTGTTGGCCCCCCCCCCCCCCCTTCAATGCTGGCTACGCCACTGAGCCAGTGAACCCATCAAGTATGCATTTCCCCGAGGCATCTTGTCCACGAGGCTCTTTAACTGGAGGTAATCTAGATGTTAGGTAAATTCTGTATAAATGTCCTTTTCTGTTTAGAATTTTGTCATAACCAGTGGAGTAACCAGGCATTTTCATTTGGGGAGGGGGCAAAGACATAACTTGGGGGCTGTTAATTTAGTGTATCGAACCATTTATATGCATTTTATAATGCTTCTATATTTTCAGTTATTATAGCCGGTATTTATAGCCATATTTTCAGTTACGCCACTGGTCATGTCATGCTCATGTTTTTGAAAGGTTGCCGGTGAATTTTCCAATAGACTGGATTGTGGAGAATGACACCAAAGCAAAATCGAGTTTTATCGATAGTGTTATCCATCAACAAGCCGTATGTATATTACACATTACATGTATCTGTGTATATAAATTATACGAGACAATTTTGTCGACACACAAAGCTGCACTAAATCAATGGACATCTGCGTCCTTCAAAAACTATAACAACTCGGATCCCATTTCCACACCACCACCTCTTAGTGTCAAACCCTCCCAAGTTGGGAGAAATTGTTACCCCACCAACGAGACTGCAAATGAATACCTACGACAGAGGTTTTTGTTCACAGTCTCAAGCTTGCCTCATCATCAGTTACTGCAAAGTCATCCTCATGTTCACAGACTGAGACCAGACTCACAAGACGCAGAACATTGGCACAATAATGAAAGGGAAAAAGTTGCTGTTCGTTGCTGTGCTTCTGTGCCTGGGCATGCGATGTGAATCCCGGTGCACTGCCGGGGAGTGCCCGCTGCAAGGATGGGTGAAATTCTTTGACCACTCGTGCCTTAAGGTATGGCGTTAACTACAATTATTTATTTAAAAGAGAAAAGACGTGGCTTACTTTAACGCACACAAGTTAAGTCTTACGTTACTTCAGAATTATTTTAGCTGTCTATAAGTTGGGAACCTGTAATAAACCATTCAAACTTGCCAACAGGTCCACTGTTGTGATATTTGTCATGATGATCCGAAGAAAATGACGGGATGTAGCAAATCTTGTCCACGCTTTCATTGCCCACCATTTAAAGAAAAACGTGGCTCTGTTCTTTTACTGGAAAGTGCGCCTTACAACATTGACGTATTGTTGTAATAACTAGAAATATGCACTCGAGAGAGCATGCCTCCTCTATCAGAACAGTAGGGTTGATACATTATGTAGTTTTAAAAACGGAAAATGTAGCGGCCCTATCTGCGTCCCATATCAATAGACCGATCGCGCGATACACGTAACGTGACCTGTAGTGGGTATTAGCGACCCACGTCACGTGTAGTGGGTATTAAATGTAAACAAACACGACGTCCTCCATAGGAAAGCTGCGGTACAGTACAAGATGATTGTTGCATTTGTTTATTCGATCGAGACTTTTCTTTCTTGAAATATGTGGAAAATATTCCAGAGTTTGTATCAGAGATCTTCGAGTGGCTGAATAAAGCCAGTAAGGACAGTTCGGGAATTTTGGGAAATTATACAAGGAACTTATGTTCACGATGTGGTAGTACTAGTTGCACGACAGAACGTTTGGGCCAGACGACCCCGATCACACACTTTTCAACACAAGAATTTCAAAATTTTGAAGCTAAAATCATCAAAAAAAAAGCTTTCCAAAACTGTGTGATTCCTTTGTCTATTTGAAATTCAGCAAGGCTAGACATTAATGCTCACTTTTCCAACGCTCGTCTTATTTTCCATTTATTTATTTTTTTACAATGATTTGCATTACATACAAAATAACAGGTGGGTTGTACATCGTCGTCAGACGTCGTCACAACATACAACTTTAATAAAAGGGTTTGTAGTAGCTGTGTTATTATTACCAAAAGCCGACTGTTGGTGTGACTCTGTCGGTCACAGCATCCAAGTTTACCATCAGCTCAGATGACGTAGTACATGTACCCACTACAGGTCACGTGGTGGCGTGTAACCATTGATCGCGCAATCGGTCTATTGGCCCATCACCCAAGATGAATATTTCTACAAAGTTTCGTTGAAATCTAGCTTGAACTTGTTCAGATATCGCGCCTACAGTCTGAAAAGACAGACATACTGACCGACATACAGACAGACAGACAACAATAAGACATTGACGAACAAGCAAACGAGGGCAAAAGCACATTTAATAATTATGTTTTTGCCCTCGTTTGTTTGTTTGTTTGTCTGATTGTTGTCTGTGTCTGTCGGTCGGTCAGTAACTTCTCCGGCGGGGAGGTTATGATGGGTTTGTGTTTGTTACTGGAACAAAGAGGATAGGAACGAATTAGTTCGTCAAGAAAATCAATGCTTTTAAACAAGATTGAAGCGATAATAGACCGATTGCGCGACAATGTTTACATGCGGTCACGTGACCTCCTATCGGGTATGACGTCATACAGCTGATGAAAAAATATATGTAAAAGCATAGGCCGTGACACAGAGTTAGTACGAAAACAGTCGATTTTACTTTCGTTAAGCGATGAATTAGTTAATCAGCCCCTATTATTTAAAGTAGTATGTTGTGGCATTAATTTAAATCACATCTCTGTTTCATAATTTAACAAAATTGTTCTAAAAAGAGGTTTTTTTTAGCCATGCACTACCGGCGTCGGACGACTATTATGTAGCCACCCGTCTGTTATTTTGTTCGTAATGTTGGCCTAAATCACTGTAAAAAAGGATAAACAACGTTGGAAAAGTGAGCATTAATACCTAGCCCTGCAGAATTTCAAATAGGCAAAGGAATCACACAGTTTTGGAAAGCAATTTCTTTGAAGGATTTCAGCTTCAAAACTTTGAAATTTTTGTGTTGAAAAGTGTGTGGTGATCGCGGTCGTCAGGCCTAACGTTCCGTCGTGGGCTGTACACATCGTGCACATTTTTTATACGGTACTTTTACAATTTTCAAAACTTGCTGGAACTGTCCTTACTGGCTTTATTCAGCCACTTGAAGGTCTTTGGTAAACTCTGGAATATCTTTCACAGATTTCGAGCAAGAAAAGCCTCGATTAAATAAACTAAATGCATTAATCATCGTGTACCGTACCATCCTTTCCTATGGAGGATTACGTGTATGTTTACATTTTATACCCAACAGGGGTCACGTGACGTAGGTCGCGCAATCGGTCTATTAGTGTTTTTAGTAGAACTTGCAACTTTTTGTTTTTGTTATTTATGTAATTTCGGTAAAAGTAACCAAAAAAAAAAACTCACCCTACAGATTTACTCCACCTTGAAGAGGAATTGGGCAGAGGCAGAAGCCATCTGTCGGGTGATAGGGATGGGGTCACACCTGGTCCAAATCAACAGCAACGACGAGAATTCGGCTATCGCCCGTGAATTAGACTTGCTGGATCTTAAGCTGGGAACCTACTTCTGGATAGGACTGAATGACATTGAGATGGAGTTGAACAGGACATGGGTTGGGCACCAGTACGAAGTGAACATGTTTGACATTACCGAAACGTTCACAGCTTTTACATCTAATATAGATGAAAATTGCGGAACGATTTATAGTACAGTTCCCCTGGACTGGAATTTAATGGATTGTCAGAATAAGTATGGTTTTATTTGCCAGCAGCCCCTTGCTCAGTATTGATCATCAATTGTAAAATTAGGACTCAGTTGCTGGAGATTTCGAATCGCTTAAAATAGTAATTTTAATATAGAACTGACGCACAGATCCTTGTCATTTGATTGGTGAACTTACATCACGTGACATTCACTATACAGTACCGGTATTACTCCCATCCGCATCGGCGATTAAAAAGTCCTATTCGCCCATGGGACTAGTTTTTCCCAACAGTTAGGATCATCCTTGTTCCCAATGTTTTGAGCAGTAGAGAGCCGCTTCTAAAACAAACGAGCGCCTGTGCAAAAGGTTGTGATCCGATCTATATTCATTTTTTTTTTGCATTGTTGTCATTCAACCAAACATTCAAATGTTGTTTCTATTTTGTTTAATACATCAAATGACAAGGATTAATGTGTCAGTTATATATAAAAAAAAACACTGAGTGGCATATTCGTAGAATGAGAGGAATATTATCGCTCGGAAAGTTTGGGCTGTTCCATTTCACTCAGCTTCGCCTCGTGAAATGGAACAGTCAAAATGTTACCTTGCGATAACATTCCTCCCACTCCACTCTCAGCCACTAAGTATTTGTACAATGTGCCTCACGTGAATTCAGTAAATTCTAACGCTCGTCTGTAATATTAAGTACTTTTTATCACGTGCCCATGGGCGTAAATACCAGGGGGTGGGGATATAGGATCATCACCCCCCCCCCCCAGATTTTGGTCCTTGAAAAAGCAAATTGTGGTTTTCACTGAAAAAGCACCCGATACCTTAGTAAATGAATAAAACATTTCTACAAATCCCTATCAAGACAACACCCACGTCTGTACACGTCCGTACACGCCCACCTGTACGTGCAAACAGTGAGTAGACGGTCATTTACACGAACGTATACGGTACTTAAGTATACCCACCAAACAGCACCGCTGTGACAAATTGAGGCTAGTATCGGTTAATTGACAATGCCTAATGAATGTACAATGTACTATGCAGAAAAGCAGAAAAGAAGTATTTTCTGTATTGAACAAGCTACGTAGAACATTAGCAACATAGATGGCATCCATACTGCAATCGATCATCTGCTGTGGATTTACAAGTAACGTCCCCTATGCCCCCTTTGCTCGTGAGCTCAGCATTATTGTGTGTCCAATACCACCCCCCCCCCCCCACTTTTCACAACAATTTTACGCCACTGCACGTGCCTTATATAAATTAGAAGCGCAAAAGAAACCTTTATTACAAAAGTGCAAGTGGTATCTTTTGCGCACGTAAGTTTATTTTTTAATTATTGCTTAGAAAGTATGCCCGGACCCCGGTTTCAGTGATTTGCCATAGAACATGCCAAATTCTCGTCATAATGGTCTCTGACTATCGTTCCATATAGTGACTACACTTGGGCAGAAATTGTTCTTTTTGCGCAGTGTCGTGATTTGGAATTGCCACCTTGAGTAGCTTGATGCTTCTGATCCCATGCAGGCCCCTGAAAGCACTCAGTACTATGCAAAGTGCCTATCAAAGGTTTGTGTGGGGGTAACCAACTTAATTAAACTGTTCGTAGGCTGCTTTTGAATCAAGCGACTTTCGGCTACTATGATCGTTGGCAGCATCGATAACTTTGAAAAAGAGTTTTCGTTTCGGTGTTCCGGCCAGCCGTAGCCACTGCCGAAGCCATTAATAATTCGGACACGGTCTCTCAACCACGGATGACGGTAAAAATGGTACAGTCTGGTACCCAGACCCCAAAATCTCCGACTATTCTCTGTCGATGTTCTTTATTTATTTTATTTTATTATCTCCAACCAACAGCGGTAAAAACCGCCGATAACAGGAAGGGATTAAAAATTACATACAGATACATAGAATCTCCTTTATAAAACAGTACACATTTTAGGGTCTGGTATCACCCGAGCGTCATGTGACAAAAAAAGAAGAAATTCCTCCTTTTTCCCCGAAAATATCCGAAATGTTCCGAACTCGTTGTTGTCAACACTCGGACAGTGTCGTTGATGGTTGGATATTTCTGAGCGTGTGTAGACCTCTCTTTTGTTGATAAACTGAAACTATTCAATCTTGTTGACAGACGTTGTGACCAAATTCAAAAAAATTGGAAACTAGTAAGGAAAACACATCCCATTATTGTTTATTTGTTTCTAACAAATTCAACACTATTTTCGAATATTGTGCTGTATTTTTACAAGCTTTGATTATCTCAGGCTTTTGAAAGTAAACAAGGTGCGTCATCAACGCTTCGTTTTTTATCCAAGGACATCGTCAACCGTTAGTGACAAGTAATGAATATTTATATGTTGGGTCATCATCTATTTTTAAACGTGGGTGATGCCTGACCTAAGATTTTTGACAAGAGTCGTCGGGGAATCTTTGGTCAGGGAACCAGACTAAAAGTGGTAGAGCTATCAAGCATGCTGATTGGTTCATCAAAACAAAATTCCATGTCGCGCGTGCGCACTAGCACTTTTGGTTGGCAAAATGAGGGCACATTGCGCCTTGTCTGTGCTGCACTGAGGTTGATGATTGCGTGACGCAGGCGCGTTTGTGCGTCTGTCTTATAAGTCATAGAGCTATATAATTGCTTTATTACACACCTAGTATTGATTCTGCATTCTGATTGGTTAAAAACGCTGTTACGTGGGCTTCTTTAATTATAGGCTAGTGCATGAAATTGACGCGAGCGTGAACTAGACGCGCAGTGAGTGCTCGCGATCTTGAGTATAGTGCCCGATCGGGCACTGTACTTGACAATTTTTGACTGGTGGTAGCGCCCTCTGGAGGTTGTCAAGGGTTATCATAACAATAAAAAAAAACGTTACTCTGCTGCCACTTACATCTCAAAAGTCTCCAAATTGCTTGTTACAATAAACACTTTCATAAAACTGTAAAATACCTTGATTTAGTTAATTGTTGAATTAAAACAGTTCAATTATGAAATTGTGAAAACGTTTCTTTTTTCGTGGTATATTTTTGACTGGTGGTGTGTAATAAAACACATATGGACTGTCATAATTCGGTCACTAGATCACGTCTATGCCTCCCTCGGGACTGTGAGTGTCCACAAGAGGGTCCTATTTTGCCGGACGGTAAAAAAAAACAGTCGCCGGTAATATCTATTGCCCAAAGAAATGTATGGTCTGTCAAAAATCAACGAAACAATAGAGTCTAATAGTTTTGGTTTGTAATCACATGATAGTTTCTCTTTCATTATCTGCCGGTCTGAAAGCCACTCCATACCTCTCCATTGAGGGAATCAATTTTGTAAACTAACATTGTACATTATAATGACAAACCTAGAACAAGTATTTCTTGTTTTTTGTTTGTTTGCACCTTTTACCCATTCTGTGCGTCAGTGATTTTAATCAATACTCTGATGCACAACGAGGAGCAGGCTATGACTTGTTTCAGGCCTATAGTATTAAATGCTAATGACTTTTCATCTACAGTTAAAGTCTACAAAAACACAGCTATTCACTAGTTATACATGTGTATATGACACATTTATTTCGTTGTTTTCAAACACTGCCGTTCAAAATCTCTTGGGACCCTATTTATAACAACACAAAACACAACGTTTTAAAAGTCACCATAATGCTAATATACCTCCAATTTCTGTGTTTTCCCAGAATGATTGACGCATTATTCATACTCATGTTATAACTTTCCATTACAATATTATTCAACAATTACATACAATCTACCGATTGCGCGACCCATGTCACGTGACCTGTAGTGGGTATCATTGAATGTAAACAAACACGACGTCCTCCATAGGAAAGTGCGGTATAGTACATGATGCATTTTGTTGATTCGATCGAGGCTTTTCTTTCTCGAAGGCTGTGAAAAATATTCCAGAGTTTGTACGAGAGACCTTCGAGTGGCTGAATAAAGCCAGTAAGGACAGTTCCAGCAAGTCTTGCAAAATCTACCAGGAACGTCTATGTTCACTAGGTGGTAGTACTGGTTGCACGACGGAACGTGTGGACCAGACGACCTCGATCACGCACTGGGGGTGACTGTCCGACTTTTTTTCATCCGACTCCGCCGCATAACTCAAAAATAAACCTCTTTTGTAGTAGAATACTGGTAGTTTATGAAACAGTAATGTGATAAAAATCAATGTCACAATATACAACTTAAAAGGGCTTCGTAATTGTGTTATTATTACTGTTGATTCGACTTTGTGGGTCACAGCATGTAGTTTGCACGTAGTTTGCCACCAGCTGAGATGACGTAGTACCCACTACAGGTCACGTGATAACACGTAAACATTGGTCGCACAATCGGTTTAGTCTTGAGAGAACACCAACAATTTAATTTTGTTACCAGCGGCGTTGCCCGAAGGTGGGGGAGGGGGGGGGGGGGCTGGGCCACGTGCCCCAAAAATTGGTGTCCCCATTAAAAAAAATGTTATTCATTAAAAAACATGGTACCTGGGCACCACAACTGAAAAATAACCCCACCTCCAGTGAAAAAAATCCCGGCTATTTGTTACACCAAACACAGTTCTCCACAACGGACATGATGAGAAATGCAACATACAAATACTCCTATGGGCAACCATGGAAGTAGAAAATAAACACTGGGCAGCGTTGTTTCATTGTTTCAGTATTTTCCCATGGAGGCATAGATGCACTTATGTTATTGTCTGGGTCAATCTTTTGTGTCGCCCATAGCCAACGAGTACCAACAACCTCACGAAAGGCCGCCGAAGACAGAAGTTAATTTTACAAAAAGAGAGTGCGTACAGTTTTAGCGAGCTTTTCATTTGGTTTTGACTGAAATATAGACCCATCTCCGCCTCTGCATGTACTTTTGTGATGTGCACAGGAGGTCTCTTCTGTACGCACCGGTACTTAGTACACGTTTGCCGCATCTTCTTATCCATTCACTGTTTAATATGATTATGCTCTAAAAGTCATCACAGGGGTAATGGTTCTGAGCAGGGGGAAGTGTGGGGGGGGGACTCAACCGCC
Organism: Marthasterias glacialis; assembly: GCA_911728455.2. Taxonomy (NCBI): domain Eukaryota; kingdom Metazoa; phylum Echinodermata; class Asteroidea; order Forcipulatida; family Asteriidae; genus Marthasterias; species Marthasterias glacialis. Next base: position 20,898,128 of record OU452223.1, read on the forward strand.
CGTCCCACCTGATTACGCGACTGACTATACGTGTGACAAAAGTGCGTTTAAATGTTTAGGGTATGCCTGCTGATAGCTTCGTATTGAGAGGTTAAACATTATAAGTTAATGATTGGTGGAATATTTTAATCATTTTTACACTTATACGTCGTTAGACCTATGTATTTCCCAACCGTTATTGAACATGGTCTTCTGTAATATTTGGGAGTATACCGTAGTTTTGGATGGACAGAATTGCTCTGAGATATAGTGAAGAGTGTTGGCGGCTATGTTTGTGTTCTCGGCATCCTCGTGGGTCAATAGTTTTCTATGTTGATACCTTTTTTTCATTTCCAGGTAGCAGTTATGAGCAGGGAAGGTTGAGGCGCCTGTCGTATTGATGGAATCAATACTTCAAAAAGAACTTTTGTCACGACTGAGTGGCATGACCTTGCAGTCGTTCAATTTTGTCAGTTTATATACTGAAGATGTTTTCACACAATCATAAAAACCTGCGTCATCACGGGTATTCTCAAGCACTGAATGTATTTTTTTTTTATAGTGTTGTATTTTTTTCCTGCAAATTTGGTATCGAATATCTGTCAGTGAGAAACCTTAAAGGGAAAGCACATGGTTGGTTAATGAGAGAGTAAAGTTTTGCCATCGTTTAGTTGTCGATAAACACTCAACTATACCGACCTGTGAAATAAAATGTCATCAAATTCGATGGTCATGTAAAAACAACAACAGCAGCAACAGCAACAACAACAACAACAACAACAACAACAACAACAACAACAACAACAACAACGAAAAAAAGGTTTTATATTAAGGCATTTTACGCACATTCATATCAGGTTTTATCAGCAACCGAGAAAAAAAAGAATTACAAAAGCAAGTGAATATTGTAGAGCTTCAAATGCATTTTTCTCAAAAAATAACAACAAATAAATAAATTCAAAAAAATCAGACGAAATCGTTGTTTCCCCCGAAGGGCTGGTATTTGTATGAACTTTATGATCAGCAGATGGAAACTAATCAACATTGTGTTGATCATTATTAATCATGTAGAACTATCAAGAGTGTGCCGTAATTGAAATGAACTCTATCTTTTCTCAAGATATCCACGAGTATCATTGACCTAATAATAACAACTTTCAAAACAAGTAGAAGGTCAATGGCAATGCGTAATTGTTTGGAAACCCCTGTTTTTCAAATGAACTCATCCTGTGTCCTGTAGCCAGAAAAAAAACATTTATAAAATTTCGCTCACCCATTCGGACAACTTAAACAAAATGGATGGACAAATCGAGAAGTTTCACCCCACGCTTCAGCTGGATTCTGCCCACTACCAGAAATGTTATCAAACCTTTGTCAGATACATGGAGTTTGAGGAACCTTACGAGCCATGGTACAGCAAGGTCCTCGGAGTGGCCTTACGGGATAAACTGCTCGGAAGCTCGGTCGTCGTGGCTTCTCTGGCAAATGGCGAAAAACTCAGGCATCTCGGTGTTGGCAGCGGTTCAGGTAAAACCTTTGAATTACAGCGGCGTAGCCAGGTTTTTTTTCACTAGGGGGACACAGGGGAACAGGGGGACACAGGGGAGGGGACACAGGGCGGGGGACATTGCTTGTCAGTGGGGCCCACTCAGGTATCATGTTTTCTAATGAATTACATGAATCTACATTTGAGAAAAATGAGAAAAATGATCAACTAATACCCACAGGCTTTTTGGGAATGCATTGTCACTCATGTATTGTTGATGTTTTTTTTTTTTTACCGATCAGTAAATCATTAACGGAAGTGAAACTTCTAGGGATGGTTCAATAATTTTCACAAGCAACAAACAATACACGTACGCTAGGATGGAGAGGGGGGGGGGAGGGAAAAGTAATATTACACCAATGAGGTTTTTTTTCTTGTAGTGTTATGAAAATGTCGATCATCCATTTCAACCTCACCCCACAGTCTATATTCAAAGCTGAGCGTTACGATCTTGCGTTTGTGTAGTTTGGATTGACTGGTAAAGATTTCTACCACAAGAGTAGTAAAATAGCAGTACATCACATAGATGAAGTCTTTATACTATGAACATGTACTTCGAAGTGCACTGAAAACGACGTTTCAATGTTCAATTGTTCAATCCCTTTTGGCTCCGGGTTGCTTCATGAACCCACGGTTTGCGAGTTTCCCAGATACCCATCTTTCACTATAAAAAGAGTTGTTAGCCACGCGGCCCTCACATGGCAAAACAATGCAATTCGAAAATGGGCATTTTGAGAAAAACGACAACAAAACTTTCAAAAATGCCAAATAAGCCTCGAGACAGATGGCTGTATCTCGGAAACGGAGCAACGTACAGAATTGAGACTCATCTAGAAGTGAAGAGCGTCCTCATTTTACCCAGAAAATGCATCAATCTCAAAACCACAAAAAATTGAGTTACATTGTTTTGCCATTTTAGGGCCGCACGGCTCTTTGCAAGAGTGGCATGGCGGACAAAACGAGTGTTGTTTTTTTCACTCATTTATACATTCAGAGAGGTACTGGTAGTTCATGGGTTTCAATCAATACATGATGCAATGTTTTCTATTCCTTCATGGGTGACAATTTCGGAATTTATATAGAGGGACCTTCGAGTTAGGCATGTCCAAGTGAAGATCAAGCTTCTTTGACAGATACATGTACATCCAACCTTTTCTCCGTAATCGACGGGGGGGGGGGGGGGGAGTTTGTCATTTACTTGACATAAAAGTACTTCAATATCGAAGAGTGAAATAGCTACTGTGAAGGTTCATTATTTGGATATACGAGCAAAATAGGTCGAGAGTGTACTTGGTATCATTGTTAAACTTAGTAGACCTAGATCTTTCATGTGGCGGCGATTGGCGATATCATTCCAGAAGCTTCCACCAAAACAGTCTAGTATGCGGGTCATTCCACCAAGTTGGGACACAGTTTGTGTGACGTCTGCATGATTTTAGTCCTGCCCCATTTCTGCTGTATTTAATCCTTGACTATGACACAAATGTTTTGCCTGGTACATTTTGTACCTTGTAATTAGTGCAAAAAGTGAATTTGCATAATTACGTATTTGAGTGTTGAAAAAATTGAAAAAATAACATTCTGGATGTAACACGGACACTGTGTCCGTGTTACATCCAGAATTTTATTTTTCATAATAATTTCCGTTAAAATACATTAAAAATTTTGTATACTTCAACAAAAATTGTCACATACAAAGGAGAATGTTACATGAAACAATTGAGTCAAATAAATTATTTCTTTTCATAATATGGACAAATGTTGCACAAAAATCACACTGTGTCCCAACTTGGTGGAATGACCCATGTAGCATCAATTGATAATCAATTGGCGTTTGTGGTTTTTATATGTATTATTTCTATCTTGTGTCTGGTTTATTTTCTTTCCCTTGAAAGGTGAACTTGAGAAGCAAATATTTGTTCCTCTCTTGGACAAATTTAAGCACATCCACAACCAAGTGATTGAACCAAGTGAAGAGCAAATGAGCATCTACCGTGAATCACTTCAAAATGATCATACAACAGCCGCAGGTGTTGAGTTCGACTGGCGCCGGGAGACACTGGAAGAACACCAAGCCCGAACCAGCAATCGAGCTCCTGAGCAGTTTCATGTTATCACTGCGGTGCATACGATTTACTATGGTGGCCGTATGGAGGACAAAGTACCGTACCTGTATAACCGTTTGGTGAACGGTGGCTTAATGGCCTTTGTAGTAATATCAGGTATTAAACATGTATATACACGCTATATAAAATAAGTGGCGTGAAATGAAGTGTTCACTTTCGACCAAACAAGTTATTGTACCAGACATTATTCAAATGTAACGTGAAAATACGAGAAAATGTATGAATAAAAAAGGTGTCACCGAGCCAGAGGTTTAAAGACAAGAAAATAATACTAGTGTACCAAATTATACCAATGTACGGTCCTTTCTCTAAAACGCGAGGACTCCTCCCAAAACATTGGCGTGTCGTCGTTTTAATGTTAACTTTTTGTGGCTTCACTCTCATTTCAGATACTGATCGTCTGTGCAAAGTGCAAGGGCAGTTCCTCTCCCCAAACATACCCGGCTACCGTTACTATACCAAGCAGAGGCTTCAAGCATTTCTCGAAAGAAACAACATCCCATACGAAACGCTCGATATCCCACGGTGTTCCATTGACGTCACAACCTGCTTTGACGAACACTCAACAGAGGGCGCCGAGCTTTTGGACTTTCTTTCCCACATGAAGCACTTTCGAAAAGACGGGGTTGAAAGTGAACAGCGGGAAATATTTCTGGATCTTCTGCATAGGAATGCACACATGGTCGGGGAAAAGCTCATGGTGACCCATGACACATCGGTGGTTATTGTACGACGCAGCAGTCAAGAATTTACATCTCCAAATACATTAAACTTGTAGATCACAGTCATCTCCTTTTATAACACCTCTTCCTTTCATTCTATCTGTTGATTGGCCGAAAGTGCGTCACGTGAAGTTGTGTATTTTTACTATCACACTGCACACCGACCAAAAGAACTATTAAATGGTACTATCCAACGACAACCTCGAACCCGGTGAAACGATCAAATAATACGCGCATTTGAAATACGATATGAGAACGAAGGCAGTGTGGTTCCCCTCTTTCTTTTTGTCAAGATTTCCTGTCAGATTTTATGCAGTTGTTTGAAGACTGATATACGCACAGTTGTTTAACAAATATTACCACAAAATGGATGAAATTGAGGTGTTATAAAACAAATATTGACTGCTTTATCTCGTGGCGAAGTAAGACTAGTCACTCTCGGTGATCCCTGGAGCCGCCTTTCTTCCCTCGGCTCCGCCTCGGGAAGATCGGCTGCTCCGGGGATCACCTTGAGTGACTATGTTTTACTACGCCACTCGAAGCAGTCAATATTCGTATACTATTTTACGTTTCTGGTGAATCATTTCTAACGGTTCATAGACCTAACAAGCGAGGAGATGACACGATGATCCTTAACTGAGATTCGGAACTTATTCCAAACTTGACTGTTTTGAAATTTAAAGTGCTTAAATTTGTCTAGTACAGGAAAGGTTTGTAGACTCACCTGGTTCGAAAATTAATTAGAGATTGGGAAGGGGTCCGTTTTTACTGAAGGGTGGACTCGGTTTGGCAAGAACTTTGAAGTACTGGTAAACAGTGCTCTATGTCGAACACGGCAATTACAAAATTGTATATAATAACCTGGGGTGAAGTCTGAAATAAATGACAGAAGTCCGTCAGAAAAAACCGAAGAAAAAACCCCTTCATGCTCATTTTTGGCTTTGCATGTAGGAAAGGCTTTGCAAAGTATTATTGTGGTCTGTCATTACCACCCCCCAAAAAAATTAATTATAATAAATAATAAATAAATAATAAATAAATGATAAATAATAAATAAATTTCTGATTATAATGTTTTAATGCAGCAACTTGGATGGGCATCTCATAGAAGACAGACGGAAGTCCATTAGACTAGTGATGGCATATAAAATCATGAATAATCTTACCTTTGTAAATGCCCTGCCAATAGAACCACAGGAAATGACCACGCTCTGAAAGTCCAGGTTCCCTTTGCCCAAACCGACTCCTTCAAATACTCCAATTTTGTTCGCACTGCAAACGATTGGAACGTAATACCAAGCGATGTTGTTCATAGCGTTTCCCTGAACATTTGTAAAGCTTCACTAAAGGAATTATTTGTTCATGTAGGCCCATTTCGCCCATTTATACCTAGTTCCCCATTATGTTTGTAATGTAATTCGCTTCCTTTGTTTACTCACTTATTCCATACGCCTTCCTTTTACTACCACAGTTAATTTTTTTCTGCTTGTTTGTGGTCTTTTCTTTGTTTTTATCTTTCGTGATCTTTTACAATAGCCACTATCATTGGCGTTTTGTTCATTTTGCCTTTTGTTTTGTTTTATATACTGTAACCAATGCTGATTTCTTGCGTTTTATTGCCATTTTTGTACATGTTCAGTACATCGTCATCTTTAAATCTTAATTCCTTGTTTGTTGTCAACTTGCTTTACTGTTTCTTTACGTTTTTAGCACATTTTCTTTTCATGTTTACCTGTCTATGCTTAAGGATTTTTGTTTTTCATTTCACGTTTTTATTATTTTAGCTTATTTCATTGTTTCGTATTATAACCTTTTTGACGGGGTAGTGGATTTTAAATTTGTATAACCTTTTCCACGACCCGTGGCATTGTATGTCGAAATGAATAAATAAATAAATCAATCAATAATAATAAATGATAGTAATGATGCGCTGGACTGAAGCCCTGGTGTTCCTGATCAGCGGAGTATTGGTTGGAGTCCTGGTCATGACACTTGTGTCCATAAGCAGACCATCTTTGCTTCGTCCTTCGGATGGGACGTAAAGCCGTTGGTCCACAGTGTGTTGCGTGATGGCGCGTAAAAGAACACAGTACACTTTTTAAGAGAAGGGGTTCGCCCCGGTGTTCCTTGATTGCGCCACAGCACCTTGTAAACCGTTACATGGTGCTATATAAATAAATGGGTCTTACATTTCGAACATAGCTCTGCATACCTTGTATAAAATAGAACAAAATAAAAGCGATTTGATGAGACGCCCTCAGTGTTAATAAGAACTATAAAAAAAGAGTGATTCTATGTAGCCAAAATGACACTATTGATTAAACACGTTAACATACACTCTAAAAACCTCCTGGGTCAGAATTGACCTGGATTCCGGATCCCAGAGGGCCTGATCCATTTCCGGGTCAGTATGACCCGGAATCCGTGTCAAAACGACCCAAAATGGGTCAAACCGAAGCATAAAACTAGTTAAAATCCTATTTCCAGGTCAGTATGACTCGGAATCCGTGTCAAAACGACCCAAAATGGGTCAAACTGAAGCACAAAACCAGTTAAAATCCTATTTTGTAACCCTTTTCCGGGTTAGCCTGACCCAGAAATGAGTCAGCCTGACCAAGAAATGGGTTAGGTCCCCCAAAGACTTATAAGAATCCCCCACCAAAAACAAAAACAAAAAACAAGAAGAAGAAAAATAAAAAGACATTTTATTATAAATTGGAGTGTGTTTTTCTCTGTGTACAAAGTTCAGGCATACCAGTCCCTCTGCCCATCTCCTTATGCAAGTGAAACTGTAAAGGTTGTCCAGCAGGCTAGAGTTATCCATGGTGATGTGTAAAACTCCCAATCCAATACGAGGACAATAGAAGACGACACTGACGCAGTAATAAAGGGTTTTAAAATGGCCGCCGTCGCGCGAGAGACATCAAAAGATATTTTAAAAAACGAAGAAAAAATACACCAAAACGATGAAAGTGTGTAAATATGTAGGGAAAAAACACCTACAGCAGCAAAAAAAATTAAAAAGCAAAACAAAAGGTATAAAGGATAAAACGCGATTTTTCGCGGAACTGGCTAAAATTACAAGCGTGCAAAAAATAGGCATACAAGCATGAGAACACCCCATCTTTTTATAGTGCGTACGGGACGAAGCAAAATAAAGTCAAAAGCAACGGGAACTTTCTTTTGACGTGGGGACAGAATCTCCCAGGTACATTCGGTCCGCCGGACCGTTTTGCGGAGGGGGAACAAAATAATACCCCATAAGGCAATCTCTCGCGCGCCATATCGCTAGTAGCTACCGGTCCTTACAGTCAGAAGAGAACGATGTAGGGACCGAGAACCACTCTAGCTCTCTGGGCGCTATCGCCTACAAATTATCACCAATAGAGGGCGCTATATCTAGCTAGCTATCGAGAGTATGTCTACCAACATCGCAAACTCCCCTACGTACAAATCCATACCTCTCGTCAAGTTATTTCTTTCCTTCATGGCTAAATTTAGGTTGAATCTGAACCTGGGAGAAAGAATTACTGAGCTGAGCTGAGTTGAACTGAGGTGAGGGGTATAAATTGTTTTGGCTCTATTTTTTTCTTCTCATATTGGTAAACACCTTCTTTCTAGACCTGGGGCGCTGTACTCCTTAAAAAAAATTGACATTGTTGGTCGTACTAACTACTACTACAGAAAATACACTACAGAGAGTACTACTTAGGGCCTACCACGGCACTAGTACTACTACTAGTACGACTACTAGCTAGTATGGCCGACAATGTCAACTTTTTTAAAAGGAGTACAGCGCCCCAGATAGTGATATTAAGAGTACGAGTGAGAGTTTCACTTTCAGAGAAACCATATGACCATAGGGTCTATTGTCGATCGGTTGATTTCAACAGGTTGCATCCTGCGCTGAGGCATGATGGGATAGGAAAGGGATCATGTTTCTTGCTGCACAGCTAGTTGCCACTGCCCCCTTTGTCTTCCCATCATGCTTTGCGCTATTTCGTCGTAGCGCGATCAGCAATAAACCTTATGGACAGGATGACGTCTAAACGTATATCAATATTATGGATAGTGGATGAACTAGTACTACTAACTACTACTACAGTCATGCTAGGTAGTAGTAGATGTGGGTGGTTGTTTCCATTTTTGATTGTGTATGTTTTAACTTGTGGATCCTGCCGAGTAACAAAGTAGAAGCAGAAGTAGATCTCATAGATCATTGCCAGTGAAATTGATTTGGAAGAAAAACCCAATATTTTTTCTTTATAACTCTACTTTCTAAGTGTTTCTGATTTCAGTGGTACAATATGTTCATTCAGTGACCACAAAGCTGTCTCACTCATCAAGTTGCTTTCTCTGTTTGTCTTACAGGCTATATCAACCGTAGCGATGAGCTTGTTTCCATGAAGAACTGACAGACCGAAAATTGCCGACATTTTCATCGCTATGGGAACAAGTAATGGGACGTTTGTTTTGTGCTCTGAACTTGCCAATCAACTCGAGGGTCTGCAGAAGTCAAGTGGGTTTAAAACACCAGAAGAATTTGTGCAACATCTGTTTTCATTAGTGGAAAAAATAAGGTAATTTTTTTTAAACAGTTACATGAAACTTTGCATGGTGGGGATACAATCTATAATTTTTATTTGAAAATTCTATTACTGAAGGACAATGATGCTTATTTAAAGAATAAGTTTGTTTTCGAGTGACAATCATAACATCATGGTCTCTTTTTGGAAGAAGTAGAAAAGAGCCAGGGGTGAAATAGGTCTCTTATGACCCATTTTATATAGCATTTTCAATAACTTACTTTTACCAAGTGCTGTTTTTCAGTTAAAACTCATTTTCAGTAGAAAAACAATTTCTTTCCATTACAGAACAAACCATCTTCAGTTTGCCACACTATTTGCTGGAGTAGAGCAGCCCTGGTTTGAGAATGCCTCTTCCAAACAAACAGCAAGATCGGTCGGGGTTCAAGTCAACTTGTGCTGCAGAAGCAGACAGAGAACAGTATTCAAAGGAACAGTAGCGACAAAGAGTGCGTCTGAAGAAGAAACCTGGTTTTATCAAAGGAGTGCTAGTGATAATGATGATGAACAGGAGCAGTGTTTGGAAGCCCTTGAAGAAAAATCCTCAGGCGATTTGTCAGATCAAAGAAATGCTAGTGACGATAATGTTGAGGAACAGGAGTGTTTGGAAGCTCTTATTGATTTGAAAAACAGACATGACCCCCAAAAAGGAGACTGCAAGCCAGCAGGTGTCAAATCAAGACGGGTTAACATGAAATTATTCACTAAAAACAAACCCCAGAATGCGGGACATCAATGCAAGGAATGTGGAAGGAGCTTCAGGATGAAGGTGAGCTACTTGAATCACCTCCGTGTCCACGAAGGAGATTTTATGACCTTTCAGTGCAAGTTATGCAACTTAGCCTTCACCAATAAGTGGAATCTAAGCCAGCACACCTCGTTGAAACATCCTGAGCAAGTGCACAAAGCCAAAGAGAAGTCTCCGACAACAAGATTGTGTCATATCTGCGGCTGTGAAATGAAGTCCCAGCAGACTCTAAATTCTCATCTACGCACACACTCTGCTGATAAACCATACAAGTGTGTCCACTGTTCAAAAACTTTCAAGTGGTTCTCTGCGTTGGAGTACCACATAAGGACGCACACAGGTGAGCGCCCCCATCGTTGTCACAAATGCGGAAAGGCGTTTATTAATCGGTCGGACCTGACAAGGCATCGGACTGTTCATACTGGCGAGAAGCCACACAAATGCACCCAGTGCGATAAGGCCTTCACACAAAGTCATTCATTGACTTCGCATGTGAATAGATGTCATCGGCGTGCACAGATATTATCTCCTTTGATAATTGATGCTACTGATCCGGCAAAAACTATCTTACCACACCAAACACAAAGGTCAGCCCTCAGTTTTGTCCAAATGTCACCTCCAGGGATTCCTCTGGCTGTCAACCCACTTCAGATTCAGAGTAATTTGTTAGTTCAAGAACAAGCTCAGATTGGACCCAATCTTAGTTTAGATGATCCATTAGGGAGCCAAGTTCATAACCTGTCTGTACGGGGTCTGGCGGAGACTATGGTTAACATGCTACCAGCTTCCTGAGTTTTCTGTGTTATTTAAAACCCAGACCATCCCCCACCCTGTCCAAAGCCAACTGCACATTTTTGCTTGATTCTGTTGGACTGATGACTGCACTAGTAAACTGATCATGTGTAACATGTGTATGGGATTTTGTTAGATCCTAGTAAAACACTCCACTCCAAAGAATAGTGCTGCCAGGGTGATGGGGTTAATTAACTGTATCAGTATCATTGGCTGATTAAATTGGCCCAATATTTTGACTGTAATAGTGTTGATTGGTGCCAGTCGTTTTGTTATTAACATAGTTGCTGATATCTCAACACAAATTACTGGAGAAGAGATGTCTGTATTAAACAAACATCTGGATCAATACAAACTTCTTGACGCTGTTGGCACTTGGACCTGCCCACATTTTATTCTGATTGTGATTTGAATTTTCATGAGATGAAATGCACATGCACGATGGGAGCAGACTGTGACTCGGACTGTTCCCTTGTCTCCCCTATGTGAATGGTGGAAATTTTCTGTAACGATAGTCGCCAATTGCCATGAAAAAGGCAATTATTGTTCAAGAAACTGTGTGTCCTCTTGTAGTAATAAAAGCCATAGTGCAATATATTATTCATCATAATGCAATAGCGTCAAATCGATGGTGTATTATTTGTGATCGGTAACTGAAAACCTGCAAACGATATATTATGTCCATGACAGATTTTTAAACTTTTCAAGGCCTTATGTACTTCTTGCTCATTCTAAGGTCGATGTCCTGCAGGGGATCCAGTCTGGGTTGATTTCCGTTCTACCGGACAGGATAGCACTGCAAAAAAAAAACAGATGATACGGTGCGACTGGTCAGACGCAATTACCCGAGCCTGATCAACTGTCACACTGGTCCTTTATAACTTATTCTACCTCTATGGTTGGTTGTATAATAGCCATTTCCTGCAGGCACACACAAGGTTTACAACTACAGTTTTTGAGAAAATAGACTTAGTTGTTGCTAACTGCTTAACCAGAAGGACCTGTGGTATAAATGCAAACAAAATGATAATGGCCTCACCTTTCGACCCTAGCAAAGTCTTTCTTAAAGGCCTCACTTATCGACCCTTGTCGCTACTGTTTCTCCCCAAAGGCTAAAGGAAGGCCTTTGAGAAAGACTCTGCTAGGGTCAAAACGTGAGGCCATTAACAATTTTTTGCAGCTACAGTTTCTTTGTAAACATCCATCAAGGGGTACCATCCAAATACTCTGCTGCTGAAAGCCTCAACATAAAGTATGCAAATTAGTCCGGGTTCAATTTAGTGTCTGTGGCTGTTGCTAATTGTGTTGCCAATGGCATCCTAGAATTCAACACATAACGACGTGCTGACCAAGCCGCAGCTGCAGCCCTAGCCGCAGCTGTAGCCGTTAATTCAGAAACAGCCTTAGCCTCAATTTCATCTGCCTGGATTTTTGCTAGGTAGCTGTGCCAAATTCATCAAGAGGCTAGTTTTGAACAAGATTTGTATACTTTTCCCAGTCCCTCCAAGACAGTTGATGTGCACCTTCTACTGGCAACTAATGCAAAAAATTAACGCCGCCAATCAAGATGTATATGGCTGGGCTGATTTAGTATAGTAATGCATTTGTAATGATTGGTTACAATGCACTAAATTGAACGTGGTCATAAATACCTTTGTGAAGGTTCATGTTATGACCAAATTAAATTCGGGAAGTAATCTTAAGCTTTGTGTATGTCCTGACCTGCAGTGACTGTTTTTGGAATTTTTGATTGACAATTTCCACAAAAAAGTAGTAATTTATAGTATAAAATTTACTTAATACAATGCACTGTTATATTAAGGTTAAGGCAATGTTAACCATTAATTTCATGTCCTGTAAAGTTACATGTAAATTGATACAAGATTGAATGATTAAATGTGAAAAATGTTGCAGTTTGATTGACTTATTCAATTTATTTTTAAACTCTTATGTGTAAACGTGTTTTATGTTGTTTATGAAATAGCAGGTGCACCCATAGGTGCACCACATTGGTAATCTCTGAACCCCATAACTGTTTTTATTTGTTAAAAACAAAGATGGCATTATAGGATTGCACAAATGACCTTTATCCTCAACTGCGTTTGCTTTCACTGTCGGCAAATTTGGGCTTTGAATTTAGTTCTGGCAATGACTGGAATATATTCATATTCATATATATTGCATATATGCAATTGGGTTAAAAAAATGTTTTGCTCTTGGGTGGAAAAAAGTATAAAACAAACTCTATAGCTTTTTGCTTTCAGTTTAGCCCCCGATATCCCAGCCAGCGCTCTACTAAATAACCAGTAAGTTTTTTCATTGTTGGGTGTTGGGAGGCTAGATATTTTGCACACACCATTAGCATTAATAGATACATGTATATATGCGGGCCCATTTAGAATAGCGCACTCGACTGATGGTCGTACCCAATGCAACGACTTGATTTCAAGTCTATGGTGAATCCGTGTGTCCGTTGCGCGTAATGTTTAGTGCGCAATTCTTTAAACTGCATTGCTAAGCGGGTATTTTCATTTTAGGATTGCGCACTACACATTACGCACCACTCATGCTGGTCCGCGCAGTGCTAGGATTCGTCAAGGTGACATTTGTAGGGGTGTTTCGTTTTATCCATTATGTGCAAATAATTTAAACTGAATAATTTAAATCTGATTCCCCATCCATTGTTTTAATATACAGTAATTTTACAATTACTTGTCATAACAGCTATTAGAATTTTAACAACTATTAAGTTAAACATTTAGTGCTACTCTATATTTTAGTTATTTCACCTAGAAACCAAGTGTAACGACCCAAAATGGTCACGTGACTTTACTAAGCAACAAACGATGACCATGTAAACAATTTACTCTGAAATCTAACTCACTGCACTGGATTCGTGAAAATTAATGTAAGTTTTACTTTAGTTTGGCGAAAAATAAATAAATGAACGTGATTAATAGATAGTACTAATTACTGCATCGGCCATAATGAAAGCATTGGCGTATTACTCAAATTTAGTCAAAAAGTATTTTTTAAACTTTATAAATTATGTCATCACTTTTCTCTGCGGGCGAGTCACCCGAACCGACTTTTTTGTATTTTTGACAAATTCGCTGTCATACAACAGTTCTAAGGTTAAATTAGTTTTACTAAACTTCCCAAAGTAACTTTATAATTATAATATTAGGCCTACTATTCTACGTCAGTTAAACACAGTTTTAAGAGTAAATCTGCATTATTTGATTAATCCATTCATGACATTAGACCTAGACACAGTAACTGGGGCGCTGTACTCCTTTTAAAAAAATTTGACATTTTATCGGTCGTCTAACTGTGTTACTGTTATTGTTAAGTGTTAGCTAGGTAGTACGACCGACAATGTCAAAATTTTTTAAAAAGGAGTACAGCGCCCCAGTTACTACTGGGTCTACATTAGACCCAGTAACTGGGGCGCTGTATTGATACTCCTTTTTTGAGATTTTGACATTTTACGGTCGTACTACCTAGCTAACACTTAACAATAACACAGTTAGACAACCGATAAAATGTCAAAATCTAAAAAAAAAAAGTACAGCGCCCCAGTTACTGGGTGCATTCATATTGTTCAAAATCAAACAAGCTTTTAACTGACTGTCTGACTGAGTGAGGCCTCCCGAAGGGAAGGTTTAAATAATAAAAAACGCAACATTTACAAATGAAAGTGAAATGTATTTCATATCGTTCTGTTTTCACGTCAAGAAAAAGGCATCCTTTAATCTTGTCTTAGAATTAGGGAAATAACTAAATAATAAGGCGCATAATCTTTATTGACCTTTTGCACGTGACTTCACCGACTGCCTGCAAAGTGCAATCATTTTTGACTTGTTGATCACTAGCGTGTATTTCAGTAGCACGCAATAGACCGTTCTGGCTTTGGCAACAAGCCCCGCCCACACACCTTAGTTTGTGTACATTTCAGGAGAATGGAAGACGAGCAGAGTATAGCCTGCTATTGGAAATATTGTAGAGAACATCCAACAGTTTTTTTCAGAGCAAACACTCCTCCCCTGGTTGTGTTGTACAGAAGCTGGTCATCTCACCCACCCCTTCCACCTAGCAATAGTAAGCTCACCCCGCTAGCAATTATCAGTAAGCTAACCCCCAACAAAGTCACCCCCAAACCAACAATGACACCTCCAACCAAACAAGCTCACCCTGGGTAGTAACAATCTTGCTTTAGACAATGCCGCCCCCAAGCAAAGTCGCCCCTAATAAATATAAAAAGATCCTCCACCAATGACCAATGATTAAAACTGTATTTGATGAAGGCAGTTTATAATTATGAAGAGATTCAATGAAAGGATTAAAATCTGACACTGACAATAAAAAATAACTGACCAGATTTTGACTAATTTTTGTTCGCAGTTAACTGTCATTAATCCTGGACAGATTTTTTGTTCAAGGTGTGGTATCAGACTTATTTGTTTATTAACAGTGCTGGAAGAACAAATGAATTATTTTGTGGGAACAAAATATTTGAACTGGTATTGAGACCTTCTAAGTTTATACAGCAATAGATTTGTTGGGATTTAAAAACTATTGTTTTGGCGTAGCCTATCTTTTCTGAATTGTCTTACACTGAGTTGTAT
Organism: Marthasterias glacialis; assembly: GCA_911728455.2. Classification (NCBI taxonomy): domain Eukaryota; kingdom Metazoa; phylum Echinodermata; class Asteroidea; order Forcipulatida; family Asteriidae; genus Marthasterias; species Marthasterias glacialis. The sequence continues at coordinate 20,913,254 of OU452223.1, forward strand.
TGCAGTGGCTCTCCTAGTTGAGCGAGAACAAAAACAAAAACAAAAACATTCCTGCAGAGTGATTGACAGCCCGATTGTTGCCAAGAATTGTGCACCTTATCTTTATCCCTTCAAATTTGTAATAACAGTTTTTACTTTAAACACTGAAAACTCAGACTTATACGGAATTCTGTTTTTAGCGCTTCTCTACTCACTCAACCTCCTCACATTTGAAGCCAGGTTCATACTTTAGGCGAATTTGAACACGAAGCGAATTTGATGCCACTCTCCTACATTCGCAGTGAATTTTCCAAAAAGTTACCACATTTTTTAAAACTTGAGCGAATTGTTCGTTGGGAATTTGTGACGTCAAATTCGATGCGCATTCATGTGAAGTAAGAACCGGGCTTAAATTTAAATATTAAGAAAATGTTCTAATCAAACAACAAATATACTGGCTGTTTAACATTTTGTACAGTGTTTATTTAATCATTCAATAACTTCTTCCCAAAAAACTTTCACTTTATTACATTCTTAGAATAAATGTCATAATCTTTCAGGGTTTTCACTGCAAATAAAAACCAACACATTCCTGTTTCTTTTTTTCCCAAATTACTCCTTCAGGCTATATTAAACAGCAATTTTGTGTGGAGGTGAGCATGCTAGGGGGTGATTTTGTTGGGGGCGAACTTGTTATGGGACAAGATGACCAGCATTCTATTGTAGTTGTACTCGTATATTTACTAGAACTTCCTACAGTGTTATCCACATCATACAAAGCTTCAAACATCACTTAATAAATAAATTATTATCAGGTGTTAATTTGAAGGTCACGTTTACATCTATTTCTAGTATTCCTCACAAAGATTTTGTAGCGACGTGAAGAGTTATCAAGATGCCTGCCAAGAAGGAGGCAGTTGCTCTACAGAAGGAAGTGTGCAATCAAGAGCAATGGGACGATCTCATGGGTGGTGAAGGCTTATATGGTAGGTCACACAACGTTTGTTTGTATGTTTGAACAGGGTTATTCTGACATATAATCAGGTTGATTGATGTGCATTTATTTCAAACTAACCAAAACTTAATCACTTAAAACAGAATGAACAAATGTTTGGAACTTCAGGATTTTTTTCCAAGAATGTTAATGTCACAATGAAACCCTGACTAAACAAAGCAAAGACAACAATTGTTCTCATACATTGCATCAGGATTTTTAGTTCTCTTTCGAGAAAATTAGGGAATGTCTTCACCGTGAATCGGCCAAACCTTGGCCGTAACCCACGGCCGATAGTCGGCCATGGTATGCTGGAATCTTGGACTTGCCTCCCATATGCCGAATACAATGATAAACAACGGTGGCAGCCTATTGATCTCGCCTAATCCTTATTTTGTACAAAAAAAGGATAAAGGTCTAGAATCAACACAATAATCCCTGGAAAAAGGGAGATTGGGAGTATGAATTTCAGTACCCTTTGTCTCATTTTGTATGTAGGAAACAAAGGACAGAGTGCATGGCTGTGCATGCATACATGATGGAATGTCCAGGCGTAATTATTCATCAATCGACAAGTCTGACCCAACCAAAACAGGATGTTCCGAAACGACAAAACTTCTTAACCATTATTCAGTTTAGAAAAATCATGGGTAATAAGATGTCATCAGGCGTCAAGTGGTTAATGTGGGGCATGACAGCCTTGAAAGCCTTGACAAAGCCTTAAAAACTTAGCCGTCTGTAGATCGGTTCAAGGCCTCTTTCAAAACATTGTTGCTTTTCCAATACACGACACAGTTTTCTTTCTTTGTTTTGCTTAATTTTGCTATGTTGCCTTTTCATAATTTCCCCCTTTTTATTGCTTTAATTATTATTTGCAATTATCTTTTTCATTATTTCTCATTACAGCGTATTCCCCTTTCAGCATAATTATTCTTTTGTATTTCATGTTTGTTTGTATTTCTGTTTTCGTGTTTGTCTTGTTTTTTGTTTTGTTATCTATTGTGTCCTTTTGTTTTTGTACCATGGGCATTTCAATATAAGCCTATTTCTGGTTTCTGAAAATGCCCCCATATTGGTTTCCTCTCACTGAATTCATTTTGTTTTCTTGAAACAAAGTCAGTCTTTGGATTATTCCTTATTTTCTTGATCTGCATTGTTTTACATCTTACTGTAGTTTATTATATTGATTACTTGTAAGAATGTTTCTTTTTCACCATTATGGAAATTAATGTTTGATCTGAATTGAATTGAATTGAATTGACTTGAATTGAATTGAATTGAATTGATTTGAACTGTATTGAATTGAATTGAATTGATTTGAATTGAATTGAATTGACTTGACTTGAATTGACTTGAATTGAATTGAATTGAATTGAATTGATTTGAATTGAATTGAATTGAATTGAATCGATTTGATTTGAATTGAATTGAATTGAATTGAATTGAATTGAATAAACTTATCATTGTAACAAAGTGTTATTTTTCATCATAAATTGTAACTTTAACCGTAATGTGGAAACTATAGTTTGAATATTGTTTTTGTGGATCTTCTGCAAAGTTAATAAATCAAATTGTCCAACATGATTTAATGACACTTTTAGTTCTGAAAACCTGAACTACTTGTTTTCATTTTGACAAAAACCTGTGTCTACTTTTTCCCTTCATTTTAATTTGTTGTTATTAATTTCAGTTGTTGACATCTACCAGAGATGGTGCGGTCCTTGCACAGCTGTTGTCAGTCTGTTCAGACGTTTGAAGAATGAAATTGGAGATGATCTCCTGAAGTTTGCTGTAGTGAGTTCATTTTTTGAAAAAATCTCATTGATATGTGTGCATTTTTTAGTCCATTTAAAACATAACCTCGTACCTGGTCGAAATTTCTTTTGTTGTCACACTCAATGAAACTTAACTTTTATAAGAATGGAAAAGGAAGAATCTTTACTAAAGGGAACTTCCTTGTTTTCATCAATGTGTTGATTTTGTTGTCAGTTATGTTAATTTGTAGTACTTCTTTGTAACTTTAAACTCACAACATTTGCTGAGGTAACGTAGCTGCCTTCATGAAAATATCTATGTGGTGACCCTGAGAGTCTCCACAACAGTGTTGGGGCTAAGGCCCGAGCCTCAAAGACCAAGGTCAACACTCTGACTTCAAAGGCCAAGGTCAAGGCCAAGGTTAAGGATGTGATCATCAAGGCAAAGTCTAACAAGTTCAAGGCCAAGGCTGTGTCCCTCATGGCCAAGGCCAAGCAAACTCGGCAAGTTAAGGAACACAGGGCCACACAATTTTCAGGACTTAAAAATCCTTGTAATTTTGCCTTCTTGTGTGAGTCATAGGCCTATCATCTAGCACACTAAACTCAAGTTCTGATCCTTTGATTAGTAGAGTGTGAGTTCAAGTGCTGGTCTTGACACTTGTATCCTTAAGCAAGACACTTAACCGTTTTTGCTTCGTCCTTTCCATGTTTTGTGTAATGTATGTAAAACAAACTGTCACATGCATGGTTAAGATGAGGGGTTTGTCTCATTGTTTTCTGGCATAACCTTGTGAAATCTGTCAAAAGAGGGAACTTCAGCGTCATGAGTGACCATCTGTTGAGGATACTGGCTCTTATAAGTGTTCACTATTTGTATTATTTTATTATTATTATTATTAGTAGTTTTTAGGTTATCAGTCATGCTCAAGGAACTATGAATTTGTTTATCATAACTTGATTTTGATGATTACGCTTTTATTTCAGGCTGAGGCAGACAGCATTGAAAATCTGGAGAAGTACCGCGGTCACTGTGAGCCATGCTTCCTGTTCTATGGCAGTGGACAGCTGGTGGATGTAGTACGTGGTGCCAATGGGCCTGCTCTCCTTAAATCCATCACAACCCAGCTAGCAGCTGAGCACAGGGTGCTGGAGGAGGGAGCAGAGCGTAAAGTGGTGAGTTGTCAATTCTATCGCATTCCATTTTGGTTTGGTTCTGATATAGTGCACATATCCTAGTAGCTAGATCTAGGCACTTTACAACATTATTATTCTTGTTCATCAGGCATATTAATTATAATAATGATTAACTAGTTCTTATATAATGCATTTTACCATTACGTTTCAATGCGTTTTACATAAGTGCAGGTCTGGCGTTTAATCTTTGAGAGGGCAAGGCTGTTTTCATTTTGCAAGAGCACTTCCACCGGAAAATATTAAAGGCTATGGGAAACTTTTGAAGGGGCACCAAGGCCAAGACCAGGGTAACAGAGGCCATGGCCTCTGTGGCCTCCGCGTAGTTCCAGGCCTGAAGAGCCCTGGTCATGGGGCCATTAACATTCCTGTCATCTTTCTCAGCTCCCTGGGGAGTATACAGCCTCGGGCTGCTGTGGCGCACCAAAGGCTTTTTCAAACACAATATCAACCTTGCAGGTACCGATTTAAACCCCTGGGTGAGGAGAAGGAGTTTATAATTACGCATCGTGCTCAAGGACACAATTGCCTTAATATTTACACCATTCCTCAATGGCTCCGAGCTGTCTGTATTAGCGCTAAGGGGTATTCCAATTCTATCATGAGTAATGCATAAATGAGTTTGTTAGTTTTTGCACCATTTTTGTTTGTTGACGATTTAGCCAGTCAGGTTCCAATTGTGAGTGTCTATGTCAGGTCGGTTTGAAGTACTCAGGAGAGTGAGGAACATCGTGTAAACGTTCCTAAACCTTAAAAAATTACAAATCATGAACTGCAAAGCTAATGTACTGTGTAAGTCCCAAATAAAGTTATTATTTTTTTGTCATAACTACACAGGCCAATTTCTTACACGTTTGTTGTTAAAATTTTGTCCTCTTTCTGTTACAGATTAAAGATCCTCTGTTGGTTGCCATGGAAGCCAAGGAGCAAGCTGCTGCTGAGATTGAGGCTGTGGAAAAACGCAAGCACGAGGAAGAGGCCCAAAGTAAGAACCATTATATATCACCTTTAAAATCGAACTAACCTTCGTTACCAATCTTGAAAACCACTTTTTATTCACAGATTTATTTATCATAAGGGATCAAATTGTCCTCCCTAAGACATTATTCTTGTAAAAGATGTGGTCTTTTGCAGCTGTGATACACACTTTTTTCTACCCAAGAACATTTTCTTTTTGCTGAATTTCAGCTCCAGCTCTGACTTTTTGATAGACATGATCAGTATGTTTGCCTATGCTGAAAGCTTTTGGCCAACCTTCATGACTTTAGGCTAAAGATTGAGCTGCCTTCAAGTTTTCTTTTTCTCTTGTGACCACAAGTAATACTGCGGGCTAATTCATTGTCTATTTTTTAATACGATGGATGTAAACCTTTAAAATTACAACTTCTGAAACAAACCCTTCTGACATTATTCTTTGTATTTTTACCTTCTAAGAACAGTGTATGACACCTGGGCCCAATTTCATAGAGCTGCTTAAGCACTGAATATTGCTTAACAATTTTCTGCTATAAAGTGAAAATGAGCAGGATACCAGTCACAAATTGTACATGTGACATGGTATTTTGGTTGATAATCTTACTCTGGTAAGCATAATTTTGTTTGTGCTTAGCTACTTTTTATGAAACTGGGCCCTGATCTACAACTCTTTCAGTTTCCCTATTCTGTACTATGACAAGTATGAAACTTATTCAACATCTCTTTTTGGTTTCCTTGTAATATTAACCCACCCTGTCCCACAATTACCCATGTTACATTTATAACAGGAATCAGAAGTTACCTGTTTTTCTGGCTGATTTTTGTGGCTTAGGCAGAGTCTGATTTGGCTGCTGTGGCTGCGGCTGAAGGCTGCCTATGCTTGAACGCCTGTTGTGTGGTGATCCAATGAAATTTAATAGCCTGTTGACACCTTGCAAGCGCGTCACACGCTGCGACTGTGCCATGCTCACAATTGTGGAAGTCATTTGGTATACATGTACTATCCTTGACCAAAAATAATAAAAAACACCAAATAAAATGTGCACCACATTGTATAACACAGGGACATTGACTTCCAAAATAGCGCAACAAAGATTATTGTGATGATGACGTCAGGTGAATTCGGTCAATATGTGTTAAAATTTGCTCTCAAATTATCAAGCCTCAAAAACTCACTCAGTGATAAACCACACTTCTGATTCCTGCGGTGATTGTGTTGAGGGCAGTACATTCTATGACCTTTCTCCTGCTAACACATCTCCTCTGTGTCTTATTGTGATACGCGATCTGTCGTCATAGTTGGGGATATAATCTGCGGGGAAGAGAAGTGTGAGGATGTATCCATTAGGCCAGTCAGTGAGAACACTGTGCAGCTTATGTTCTCTGACATTCAGGAACAGGGCAGTAGGTCTAGAACAGGTCAAGGTACTAGTTTAGTTAGAATTTTGTTTTTGTTGTTGTTCTCTCTTTTTTTTGTGGAAGGAATGCGATTAGTTTAATTTCATGTTAGGCAGAAGTTGTTATTGTTCTACCATTTAAAATTGTTCTGCTATTTGTGTCTTTTTTTTCATTATTGTGAAAATCTTTTTTTTTTAATTGGAGGAGGGGTTTCAATTGTGTTTTATTTAATTTTTTTCGGAGGTTTATCTGCTTTATACTTTAATAATTTGTGTTCATTTTCAAGAAGTAGGAGGGTTTTGAAGTAGTTACTTTGTAGTAGCACCATGAAATTAGTCCTCATATTTTTGCAGATTTTGTTAGTTCTGGAAAGAAGTTTTGGTGAACTTAGACATACTCCAAAAACCATTTCATGTTGTATTTTCCGCTGTTCGACAAAACACTTTTTATTCTTTGCCTACTTATTTTAGTTGTTTATCCTTATCTTCCTGTTTTTTTAGCAAGTACATTTGAAAATAATTTCATCGGAACAATTTTCATTACTACTCTTTCAGTTGTTGGCTTTCTTTTTATCGCTAACATAGATATTTAGTTGGTTTCCTGAAAATGTTCTTCTTGTTAGCACAAGATATGTATGGTGACCTTCATTATGTACTAAAAAATTAGCATTGCTAGATTGTTTTACAGTTGAGTTAGCTGGTTTATAAATATTCATTTTTTTCTTTATGTTTTGCATCACCGAAGTAGAAAGCACAAACATAACACTGTTTATGAAATGTTTATTAATAAGTTGGCACCTAAATCCAGATAACATTTTCTCTGAAGAAGTTTATAATAGCTAGTTATTATAATAGCTAGATTGTTTTAAAGTTGAGTTAGCTGGTTTATAACTATTCATTTTTTTCCTTTATTTTTTGCATCACCGAAGTAGAAAGCACAAACATAACACTGTTTATGAAATTCTTATTAATATGTTGGAACCTAATTCCGCATAACATTTTCTCTGAAGAAAATAGCTAGTTACATAAAACAAAGACAACCACAGTGTATGTGCCCTTGTTGGTGGTATTCTTAATTTGAGATAAGTGTTTAAGATGAGTTGCTAATCTTGTTTTGCAGAGCCTGTACCCAAGGAAGTGACCGTGGTCCTGGTCAAGCCTGATGCAGTCAGAGAAGGCAAAGTGGAAGAGATCGTCGAGAAGGTATGAGAAGCTTGGCTTCATCCATTCACTAGACTGATGTAACTAGGCAGAGGGGTCAAGTGTGAGTTATTGGCAGCCAGCAGATTTCTGAAGGAGATGTATAATCTCTTTACAGTGCCAGTTGTTTTATTGTACATTTGGATGTTCATTTGCGAGGTTGACAATATTTTAATGTTGAGATTTTGTGACTAAAGCTGACCTCAGGTCGACCTTGCAGTGACACAGAACAGTCGGCGACTGACTTTTTACGATGATACTGCACCTGAGATCAGACCGTTGGGAACAAATCTGTTGCTGATTGTTTGCAACCTGAGTAGAACTACGACGATGTTGAGATGATTGGCATCAGTCGCCGTCAGAAAAAAATCAACAGTCGCAAGAGTAGACAAAATTCAAACCTTTGTGACTTGTTCTTGACACTTGTTGCACGATATTCACACAGTTTCTCAGTTATAGTGACCTGATCGTTAATTTTCTGCTCGATCCAGACGGTACCGTCGCAGGGCAAGCAAAAATGTAATAGAATTGATAACTAAAGATTGCATTCTTGATATTAAGATGTAGTCGAAGCTCTGTCAAAATTTTAAAGAACATATAATTGTTGTCACATTTTGCTTAGAGGGGGACAGGGTTGGAGAGGTCATCTGTATCAAGTTGTATTTTGAATTATATCTGTTTTCTTTTTTTCATTAAAACAAAAGTTTTAGTGATGCTATCAGATGTCAAATAAAAACAATGATTTATTGACTGCACCAAAACGAGTTGAAACAATTGTAAGGTGATAGTTGTTAAACTGTTCATTCATTTTTTACAAAAATACTTGAATACAGTTGGTGGAAAATGGACTGGAGGTCCTTGCTCAGGAGGAGAAATCGTTGTCGGAAGACGAGGCTAGAGACTTCTACAAGGAACATGAAGAAGAGGTATGGCATGTTTATTTCCATTATTGACATCAAGTGCCATTGTATTTATCTCTTTGACCACCCTTTGTAGAGATGACAATGATATTCAAAATCCGACTAAAATAAGTTTCCACTGTTTAGGCCTTGTCATCTTGGTTGGAACAATCATGTACACTGTGTCTTGTTTGGAACTTGTCTGCCATGAGTCTGAACCTGGTCACAAATTGTAGGCACGTATCGTTTCAACTTTGGCTTTCTAGGACATTTCTAGATAGCATTATAGACAAAACCAAATTCAGCTATTCAAAAGCAGTGCCACAGAGAACTGAAAAACACTGTACTGAATTTTGTAATCTAGGCAGAAATATCCTCTTTTAACAATATTAAAGTTCCATGTATGAACTGTGTCGATAACACAGTTTTTACTTTGAACATGTTGAAACTGCAGTAGTGATTTAAATTATTACACATAGAAATAACAAGTTTCTATACAGCGCATTTCACAATAATGTCAATGCACTTTACATTAGTACCCTGGTCATTGGGCTAATAACATTCCTGTAAACTTTCTCAGCTCCCTGGGGAGTATACAACCCTAAGCTGCTGTGGCACTCTGAATTTGTTTTCAAACACAATATCAACCTCTTCCCTCGCAGGTACCCATTTATACCCGTGGGTGAAGGGAAGCAATTATAGTAAAGCATCTTGCTCAAGGACACAAGTGTCATGACCGGGATTCGAACCCACACCCCGATGACTTAACCACCAGAACTTGAGTGCGCTGCACTAAACCGCTCTGCCATGACACGCTATACTCTCACTGTCTCATTATGATTTCCATGAATATCAGTCAATGCCTTAAATTGAAAACTCTGATCAGGCCAAAGGCACACGCCACCAAATCATATTCCTGGGATATTTAAAGAACTTGTTACTATCAAGAGCAGAATAAAGGTTTGACGCACAAAATAGACCTCTTCCGTACACTACCATCGCACATTGGAAACGTTGCATGTGTTTACGCACCAAGCACAACTCGCAGCCAATGATAGTTCTAACTTTGACCTCATTGAGGGTGCTGTTTGAGCTATTGACTTCATATTGTTGCTGTTCCCACGAAGTGCCAAAAACCTTGAAAATCAACAAATTTTCAAAAGTTTTTTTTTTTTTCATACTGTTAATGCACTGGTCACTAGCTACTTGCTGACAAAGTAATAAATCTTAAAAGTGTTTGATTTCCTAGGTAACATAATAAGCAGACTGAAAAGAACCGCTTGGTTGTGCTATTTGCGTTTTCTGGAAGTGCAAAAATCTTCTCATTCCGAGGGATTGTGCTGTAGTTTTGTACAACGGTATGAATGACAGCTATCAATAAAGGAATGATGACTCTGTGTTTTCCATTTTGGCAAAGTGCCAACGTGCGATGTATGATTTTCCCATGAAGTGCAAAAAAGTTTGCATGTACGTTTACATTGTACACACAAACTGCGAAAAATAAGTTAGGCCTCCAGCGCGTTGTGTTTTCACGAAGTGCAAAAAACTTTGTCAATTACACTGTACACAAATGTTTTGTACACACATTAATGACAACCTCTAATTTTAGTATTATCAAGCAGTACAAACAACTTTTCTAAACTAATAACTCTTTATTTAACAAAAACTTTGTAAAAGCAACGATACCATTGTCAAGTATAGGTCACAAGTTATCGTAAGTGCTTTTTTGTTAAAGTTTGCGACCACAAATAAATTGAAAAACGTGATTTTAAAAAGTGTGTAACTTCAAACGTGATTATCTCGGAATGAACATTTGTGTCAAAACTTAGGTTTTTTGCACTTCGTGGGAACAGTGAGGATATGCAAGGGGTCTAATGTTCTGAGAAAAGCGCAAGGAGATCCCACCAATCAGCTATGTGTAATCTATGGTGGTGTGATATTTCCTTGCCACCATGTATTGAATCCTGAGGTCTATTTTTATCCCAACAGGAACACTTTGAATCGCTAGTGCAGTTCATGTCAAGTGGTCCCTGTCACATCCTTGTATTAACCAAAGGGGACACAGGTGAAGGAGTTGTACATGAAGTACGCAATCTTATTGGACCAAAAGATGTGGAGATTGCAAAGGAAGAAGCCCCAGAGAGGTAAGACATGATCCTTGACAATTGTTAATCAGGGCGTAATTTCATAAAGCCTGCAAAAAGTGAGATTGAAAGCAAGGACAATATATAGAGTCAATTGGGTCACTGACCTGGTTGTCAGTGGGGTTGTGGCCCTCGGGGGTGTGGTAAAAAAGAAGTTGGGCATTAAAAACGTGATATGGGATATTAATTAGATATCTAGAAAAAGGGGCCTTAGGTGATTATCTATGTGCTGGGAACCTAATAAATGAAACAGTTGTATTTTTTTAAATATTTTTTTTGTATGCAATTCGTCCACCACAAGGCGCAAAGGCCACTTGAGGTGTGGGCTACTTTTTTAAAAGGATAGAAACCTGCCCCAATGCGCAGAAACCAGACATGGCGAGAAACAATCGCAGTCTTTTCACAGTACAACTAAGAACAGAGAAGGGTAAATGAATCCATTGCGAGACAGACATAAATGCCTCTTCCCCTATTTGAAGCAATTATAGTTAAGTGACTTGCTGAAGGACACAAGTGTCATGACCGGGATTCGAACCCACATCCTGATGACTTACCCACTAGAACTTGAGCCTGATCCACTAACTGCTCGGCCACGAAATGCTACAAATCTAACCCTAACCCTAATCTAACCCTAACCCCAAACCCTAACCCTAACCCTATTTGTAATAGCAGGATTTTTCATTTTGGCTGACATAATCATCACAAATATTATCCTGAAAGAACAGTAAGATCCATTGAGGCTAAATGTAAGGGAGGCACATGAAATATAATAGCAGGGCCGGGACATAATAGTAAAAGGTGAACAACATTTTCTATAAGTAGATACCATTGATCATTCATAATCAATGTGTTGATAAGTGTAATTAGATCAGTATTGATTTCTCCCATGTGTTGATTCCGTGAGTAGAAAATTGATATATTGACTTTGTTAAATTTGTTGTCTTCCATTGCAGTTTGCGTGCTATCTATGGAACAGACAAGACAATGAACGCTCTTCACGGTGCAGACTCTGCAGAGCGTGCAGCAAGGTATGCAGTTTTAAGTCTGGTACTCTGTTTTTTGGATTATGGGCGAGGCAGATTTTCCTTTGGAGAGGGCACCTCTGAGGAAAATGAACATTTGTATTGGAACATTTCAAAGGGGCACCAAGGCAGTGACTAGAGGTTAAGAAGCAATGGGAGACTTTTGAGACGCTAGAGGGCGCCCCAGTAAGCGGTCCTTTTCTATCGCTCTCATAATACAAAGGGACTGGTAACTGGGGCGACCGCTAACGTCTCAAAAGTCTTCCATTAAATGCATTGCCTTCACAAAGTCTCGGGCCTAGCTGCTTTGTCAGAAATGTTATATGTGAGGTTTGTGGAAAGAGTTCCTTTCGATGCATAATGGTGATTTTTGTAGTTGCTGTTTTGTTGAGTTGCTGGTTTTGAACAAGTGTTAGATAAGGTAATGAAGAATTGAATGTTGAAGCACTAGGTGGCAGAAGACTTACCAAACGAAGTCTGTATCTTTCGGAAATGAGCTTAAAAATCATATTAACTATTGACGATTCCCTGATAAGTCTGCTGCCACCTAGCATCTTCAAGTATCCTATCACTGTTACCATGGTGAAATCGAGTGGCTTCCCATACAAAACACATGTGTCTTTGGCTTGGGACCCTCCAATCCTCTACTCTGTGGCAATTTAACACCAAAATATCTGGACTTAAGTAATATGAGACTGTTCCAGACCTTTCTTTTGCAACATCACAGCCTGAGTTTTTGCCAACCGAGGTTGGAGAAACTATGGAGAGTCATCAATGCAAAGCAAAAACAGACAAGCACTGTTTGTAAAAAATGCTACACAAATATTCAAAAATAGTGTTGAATTTGCTTTAAAAATTTCCTTAAAAAGAAAGTTTGCAAAAATGTTGAATTCGGTCACATTGTCTGTCAACAAGATTGAATGTTTTGCTAACATTTGGCCGTCCGTACCAACCAGTGCGGTTTGTTTATCAACAAAAGAAAGGTCTATTTAGGCCTGCCGTATCATATCTTACAAAGTCAGACATTTTCCTGAACAGGACTTTTTAGGAAAAAAATTAACAGGAAGTATGTTTGAATTTTTTTGTTGATGTATTTTTTTGACCCACAGAGAGCTGTCCTTCTTCTTCCCTGGCTTTGCTGTTCCGATTGTACCTGGCACCGGGCCACCTCCATTGGTCCAGAAAACCTTTGCTCTGATCAGACCAGATGCTCTCAAAGACCACAAAGGTACGTTGACCACTTTACAAAATCAAGATAAAAACGTTTTTATTTTTGCACTGATTGGACGACATAAAATTTGATTTTTTTTTCCCAACAACTTTTCTTAGATGCCATCCTGGATAAGATCAAGGAGGCTGGCTTTGACGTCTGTCTCCAGAAGGAGGTACAGCTTTCAGAGGAGCAGGCTAAGGAGTTCTACAAACAACAGGATGGACAGCCGCACTTTGATGAACTCATCAGTCACATGACATCGTAAGCTTTCTTTTCTTGTTTCCAACTTGTGTCATTTTCTCAAAGGAAGTGGATTAGAATGATGTGTGGACAAGAAGGAATAGTGGGCGAGTTACGTCCAACTAAGAAATTTGTGTTTTTATTGTGTAATGCCAATAAATTCCCCCACCCCTCCTATTTGGTACAAATGAGTATTCTTTGGAAACTTGAAAAGAAAAATGGCTATTTGGTTATTTGACATTGTTAATTCTTTGATAACAACACACAATTCTATCCTGGTCAAATTGTCCGCTAACTCCAAGATTCACTATAGAATTCTTTTTTTTAAATCAAGCCACCTGATGATTGTCAAGTTTAAGAAAAATAGAAATAGCGGTTGCAAACCAAAATGAGCTATGGTATAAATGCAACCATTTGTTAATGGCCACATGTTTCGATCCTAGCAGAGTCTTTTTCAAAGGCTTAAAGAAAGACGCTGCTAGACTCAAAGCATAATGAGGCCGTTAAAATTTTTTAGCAATTATCAAGTTTGGCACAATAATAATTTTTTATTTTTGAAGGGGCCCGGTGCTTGCTCTTGGTCTAGCAAAGGAAGAAGCAATACAGAACTGGAGGAACATGCTTGGACCCAAGGAGGTGGAGGTTGCCAAACAAGAAGCCCCCGACAGGTTGGTTTGAATGTTTTTGTTTATTAATATTCTTTTTCAAAATGTATAGGAGACGGTACAGAGAAACATTGGAAAACAGAAAGTAATAAGATTTTAAGTCATCACACAATCATCCTTGATTTTTCAGTTTGCGTTCACAGTTCAGCCTCACGGATTCCACAATCAACTGCGTCCATGGCAGTGACTCGGTAGAGTCTGCCAGGAAGGAACTCAACTATTTCTTCCCCACCGAGCACACGCTAGCTGTCATCAAACCAGATGCCTCAGTCGAACACAAAGGTAAACCTTTCAAAAGACTGAAAGGAATTATTAAGAAATCAATATGCGTGGTGAAAAAGATGTTGAAAGAAGCGTAATCCGACAAAGTAGATTTTTAATGCTTTAATTTATTATTTTGGAAGTTTTGGTTTGCCGAAAAACAGAGAATACACTATGCAAATTTCAGACATTTTCATGCCCCAAGTGTAAAAATATTAAAACCTCAAGGTGTAAAAATATTTGAAAAAGATTATTAAGTTATTTCATAAAGCTTTTCAGTAATAGCGAAAGAAAGTAATAGCGTTCTGTAAACCACCCAATTTGTAAAAAAATATTTTAAGGAAGGTGTACATTTAAAAAAATATATTATTTCAAAAAGATTATTAAGATATTTCATAAAGCTTTTTGGTAACTGTTTGCCTCAGAGGTTTTCTAACCCAATTCGTAAAACAATTTATACGGAAAATTTTGTTTCTTGTGGTGCACAAGTCAAAACAACTTTAAACCCCAAATCTGTAACACAACAAATAAACTACAATCTTGATGGATGTTTTCTGGACTCTAGTTCCTCGAACCATCTTCCATCTTCCAAGTTCCATTCTCCTCAACTTTGTCTTCTTTTCCTTACAACAGATGCAATCATTGAGCGTATTCATGAGGCAGGTTTTAACATAGCGTGTCAGAAAAATATTGAGTTGGACAGGGAGCTAGCAGAACAACTCTACAAGGAGCATGAGGGAAAGGAATTTTTTGACAGTTTAATGGAACATATGACAAGGTGACACTTATTTTTCTGGTTTTGTTTTCGTTCTTTTCTCCTTTAGCTTACAAAAGATATAATATTTTCTTATATAGTACTGTCTTTGGATAATAGATTTTGCTGTTTTTGTTTACAATAATATTATTTGTATATATTTTTCTTTCTAAAGATCATAGAAAAAACAACTCATGAATGGATTTTGTTTGTGTTTTATATATTTGATGCCATTTATTTGTTTGTAAAAAGTTTCAGTATGGTACATGATGCCAGTGGTTGAGGTTTGTCCAGACCCGGCCCTCTTTCCTGTAATTTTGACATGGTTTCTTTTACACCTCTCATTGGCATTGTCTTGTGATAACACTGTGATACACTGAGGCTCCTCTCTGCTGACATCCATTGACTTTGGTCATTCATACATTGAGCATACATTCGTGCACACATTCAATCACCCACATTATAACACTTGTCATTCTTCAAGTAAGGTCTCACCCCAAGACCCTATTGCATTTAGGGCTGTTTCATTTATATAGTGTTTTACACAGCTTGTATGTTATACACATAATGAATGTTATGAGTGCAATGGTAAGAATATTTTCATGAGTTGAAAGATGGAATGTTCCATTCAACGAGGCAAAAATGGAACATTCCATCTTTCAACGAATGAAAATATTCTTACTATTGCACGAATGAAAAACATTCATTATTTGTTTTATATAACATCCAAGTAGATCTTTGTCATTTGATTGGAGGATAACACTATAAAGTATAATAAGCTTCAGCCATTTTTAATCGAATAATCACTTTCGTCAATGGAGGGCGGGCGAGTGTGCAATGGAACAAATCGGATGGAACGAAAAATGCACGGTGAATGGAACGAAAAATGCACGGTGAATGACGTAGCGTGCAATGGTACATTTATTTGCTATCACGTGACCGACCATCCTCCAATCAAATGACATGGATATGCTTGGGTGTTATATAATTAATGTTAGTGGGGGCCTTACTGACAAAAACATTTGGGGTCGATATGTGGCAGGGTGTACTCCCCTCCTATCCTGCCTATCGTGTCTTCATTGTGTTCATTGGGGAATCTCTAGAATTCTTTTGAGGATTTTAGTTGGGTACTTCTGTACAAGAGGGGAAGAATGTGTTAGAGTATGGGAACATTTTTTGGGGGGACTCCCTCTGCCATATATCCGGCATGGCATAGACAAAACAACTGGCTTTATTACTAAAAAATGCTGAAGTTTTCATAATGGTATGATTGACTTATACTCATCTGACCTATGTGCATTTAGTTTATCCCCCCAGTCACTTTTTCTTTCTTGTCAAATCAATCTTAAACTCTTGTTATTTGTGTTTTACTTATACACCGATGTGTGTTAAGCTCTACGCTTAGTACTTTCCCGAGTTCTGACAAAAAATCCACAGGCATTGTTACTTGGGAGGGATTGGAACCCATGATCTTTGCCATTCTAGAGCAGATGTCTAATCACTAGACCACTTGAGATTTCCTGGTAAAATAGAGGATGTTTTTTCATAAAGGATTTAAATGGCCTCTAGCTACCGGGCAATCTCAGTGGTCTAGTGGTAAGACATCTGTGCTAGAATGGCAAAGGTCATGAGTTCCAATCCCACCCAAGTAATATGCCTGTGGATTTTTTTTCTCACAAATCTTGGGAAAGAACTAAGACTGAGTAGATGGTGCTTAACACACATCGGTGTATGGGTAAAACACAAAAAATATTCTTTATCCCTGATGCAAATTTAGCATCTATTAAGTCTTAATTCTCTTTAGCTGAATTGAGATGTTGAAATCTCAAGCATTAGACTCTGTTCTTGTGGTGTAAGTGTGTCTGTTAACGTTCATAATTTATTTTTGCACCCTGGGTCCTTCCCTAGGCACAGAGAAAGGACTGTTTGGGAGTTACAGGGAGTTACAGGGTCAAAAACAATTTGCATGTTATAAATCAATGCTTAGTCTTTGTAATCCATGATGCACTCCATGTGACCATCTCCATATCCCTTGCCTGTCTGTCTCCCCTCACAGTGGTCTCTCAATGATCATGGTGTTATCCCGAGAGGATGCCATCACAGGGTGGCGTACCATCATGGGTCCCACAGACCCCGAGCTTGCCAAGGAGCAGGCCCCTGAGTCCCTCCGTGCCCTCCTGGGGAAGGACATCTTATCCAATGCCATCCATGGGAGCTCCACCAAGGAGCATGCTGAAACCAAAATCAAGACACTCTTCCCTGAGGTGGAAATAAACAGTGATGGCTCACTCAATGGTAAGAAGATTTACTTTCTAGATGCATTGTTTTGACTGGTGAAAGAATTTATATCCAGCCTAATTTTTCAAACTGATTGTTGTGTGTTGGTGAAGGGCAAAACTGAAGTCTCCAATATACATGTACCTCTGTTGGGTGCCCGGCAGAAGGACGTAGCCTAAGGCTCTATGATATGATCTTCTGTGAACATGGTGAAGCATGCAGAAGTAAAACATTTGTCCCAATAGAAGCAATATTGCAAAGAAAGAAGAAAAAACAAGGGGAACAAAAACCAACAAAAAAACCTAGGACAGAATGTTGTCTCCATGATGAATTTACTCTTCCTAAAGTGACTTGTGAATGACAGAAAATAAAACAATCAAATGGTCACATTCGATGCTTTCATCCTTTTGCCGGGCACTTGACAATACAGTAATCTTCAACTCAGTTCAGTTTGTCCCTGGTTGCTTGTGTTTATCTGAATGTACTATTAACTTGCACCTGGTTATGTTCAATATTTCACTGTGGTTTAGTTTAGGAACTTTTGAAAGCCCAGCACTGTCTTAAAATCTCTACAGCCTTGGAGGAGGCCGGGGGGAGGGGCAGATTGGCCAAAATGATGTAACAATCCCCCAAAAATGTACACCTTGATCATTTGGTTATGCTTTGGTTTCATTTTGTATACATTTGCCCCACATGTCACAATGTTTCAGAGACCAAATAACTCAAAAAGGATTTAAATTTGACCATTTGCATACCGGGGTTAAATATACATTTGCACTATTTGCATTCATCAACTTTGTACTCTGTTTTGCACCAGTTGTGTTCACTTGATGTTTGTGCAGTAACACTCATGTTTTTTGTTCCCCTTTTGTTGGTTTTCACAAAGATAGTTTATCAACAGAAAAAGACATCCCCCCCAGTGAATGGACCATCCGCAGTCGTTACCCTTATTTTCATTGATTTATTTTTCACAGTGTATTTAATCACAATCGGCTAGAACCAACAACCTATGACAAGCAAATAAACCTAAGTCATAGCAAGAAAGACAAAAATAAGAACAAACAGGGGTGTGAGAATGCAGCTTTTAAGCTGATTTCAGCTTGTTTTTTTCATTTGGATTTGAACTCTAAATTTCAGCTTTTTTGTACACCTGCTGTGTACACCATTAAGGGAACTTTTTAAATTTCAGCTTTTTGCTGGCTGTTTTCAGCTGTTTTTTGGTATGTGGCCACTTAACACCCCTGAATAAAGAAAATGCAAATTGCAACAAATGAACTAGGTCATGCTGTCTCATGTGAATGTGACGGCAACTCCCCTTCCATCAATGACCTCCATGTCATTGTCTACATTATGTCCTTGTCTACATTGTCGTTGTCAAAAGCATTGTCTCTTTGCCATTTTCAATTTCATAGTCGATGTGATTGTCAATAGCACGTGCAAAGGCATTGTCCATATTATTGTCAATGCTTGTCAATGTCAGTGGCATGGTAATTTGATTTGCTTTAACATTAAAGTTGCAAAGCCCTGTTTTCGCTGCGTTTGTTATTTAAAAAATATTTTTTCTCTGAACGAAATTTGACAGAGAATGCTGTTTCTAAACGAAAAACATACAAAAACTTTCACATTTGCCACAAACAATGCACAAAATACCTGTAACTTTCAAAATTGTTTGTACATGGCTAATCGGCGTGATTTAATGGCGGGATCTGGAAATTAGTTCATTATTAGCTTTTAATGGGAGACTTTTGAGACGGTGGTGGCAGCAGACACAATGGTCCTTTTTTACAGTTCTGAGCCTGCGCGCACATGCTCAGTATTGCGTGCGTAGTTCTGAGCGCGCATACTACTAGTGCTCTCACTGGTGTTCTGTAGTCCTGTGAAAAAGGACCGTCCAAAAGTCTCCCATTAACCACTACTAATCAAGGGCGAATTTTTTCGAGCAATACCTTAAATGAAAGCTTTTAACTTTCCTGAATCGATAAAAAAAAATCTAAAATCTAAACCTAAATTTTGGGTTCATATCGGCAAAGAATCGGACATAGCATCTTTAACATAAAGGGTATGACATTATAAGGGTCATGTCTTACCAGTCAATTAACAGGCAACCAGTTCAGGCAACCTGTTCAGCCAAGCTCGAAGAAGGAGACATTTATATTCCCTTTTGCCCTAATTTTTGGGGGATAGTGGAACGTTGTTAGAAAACGTAATGTCCCTTGTGCTGTCGAAGTTGTCCCTTTGCATGTAATGCTGTTGAGTGCCTCCAAGTTGCCTGGAAAAATTGCCTCGTATCATGACATGGCCCAATAGTACATGTATATATGTTTGTGTCGTTTTGTCGCTGTTGGTGGTGGTGTGTCATTTTCACTTATAACACTCCGATGGTATTGTTAGACATGGAATTGGATGCACAAAACACTGATGCTAACCAAGAGAGTGCAACCCAAGACCAACAACCAAGTAAGATTACAACCCCGAGAGTCGTGCATGCTAATTTACATAATTAAATAGTCATCAGACAAAAATGCTGATTTACATAATTGAATATTCGTGATTCATTGTGATCCTTACAATTGCTCAATGAAAAAGCCTCAAAGTTAATATTGGTTTTTAGAAAAAAAAACCATTTAATTCAAAACATTCCATAGCTTAATTCATATTCATTGGTTGCAAGTTTCATCACATTGTTTTGTTAGTGCTCAACAATGGGCTGTGGGTGTATTTTTCTTCGTTTATACTCAAATACCCTTCTAGGAAAATGTGAAAAAACACCTGCATACTTGAAATTATGTACATGAAAGTGCAATGATTGAATGTTTTAACTATAAGGTTGGTTTTCATTACACAGTGCCTTCTGCCGCTGGAGAAGACGAGCAAGAACCTGCTGAACAAGGTCAGAATCCTTACTATCTAAGTTATCTGTACATCTCTGTTTCACTCTAGCCCCTCAGTCTTCAGTTAGTCCATCAATCAGTGTAGTTATTGTCTTTGTCTAACCCCTCTGATCCGATCTGCCCCAAGCATCAAACACAGTCCCCAAATTGTTTTACTTGGGGGAGGGGTGATGTTTGTTCCACATACCCCAGCTATTAGTTTGTTGTTTCCTTCCAATGGGAGTCTGTGGATCGCTTGCTGACTTTCCATTGTTTACACTGTTCTGAGCATGTACAGATTTTTGAGAACAATGGATTTACCTGGTAAGTCTGTAGCCACTTCAGCTTCTCCAAAAGTCTCCCCATTGGTAATATGAATTTTTTTTTTCAAGTTTGGTAAATTAAAGTCACGTGGCAAGTCATTTTTGTCCAAGTCGAGCAAAAGTTGCAAGTCACAAATACAACTCAAGTTCAAGTCACCGATTCAAAGGAGTTGTCCAAATTAATGGCTTTGGCAGCGGCTATATGGCCGGAAGGCTGAAAAGTCTGTTCTCCATCAATGTTGTTGCGACCATGCAATGACCATAGCTGTAGACAAAGTCACTTGATTTGGCCGCGGCTCAAGTCAACAACTGGACTCCAAGTCATCAACTTGACTCCAATTCATTGAAACAAGACTGGGTACCCTGTTTTCTCTGTCACTGTCTTGGGGAGTTCTTACTGCTCATCAGTGTTATAACTGTTTTTTTCTTTCTCTGGAGCTTTGATACCTAAATGTTTGGCTCGTTCCTATTTTATGTAATTGTCTTTACTACCACAGTGATTTGTGCTGTAACATCACGATTTGCTAAGCAATGTAAATTGATTTGCACTTAAGATCGATCTGAACTATTTCAGATCGATGTTAAGTGCAAATCAATTTACGCTGCTTAGCAAATCGTGATGTTACAGCACAAATCACTGTGGTAGCAGTGACAAATCATCTTGAGATGAATCATAGTGCTTTCTGAAATTGACTCTTGTAATGGGATCAAGCACTGATTTTTCTGGTAGCGCTAACTAGTTTGGTTTAAAATTTGGACATTTGCTGATGTGTCAGGGATTGTGAGAGAAATACATAGTAAGCTGATGATGTAATGTTGTTGTTACCCCTTGCAGATGGTGAAGGTACTGAGCAGACGCCAGCAGAAGGAGAAGCAGAGGCACCTGCAGGTGATGCCGCTCAACAACAAGCAGATGCTGGTGATGAATCAGCACCAGCAGATACAGGAGAGGCACCGGTGGAAGCACCCGCAGTTGAGGGTAAGGATTAGTGGTTTTTCCGATCGTCCTAAAAGTATACCTTCTGCCTAACCGTAAGTGAACCAGTGTTTGCTGCCTGTCAGTCTTCTCTCAGGGTCACACCTTGTTTTGTTGACCTCGGTCTGTTTTTACCCAAACAACTTCTAAGTGCTTTGAACCAGTGCACAGTGTTATAGTCTGTCATAGTAAATGGATTTGAGTGTTGTGTATTCTCAGTTAAAAAAAGAAAAAAATGTCTTCCGTAAATTTTACAGCACCAACAACTTAAACTTGATTTATTCTTCTTTGATTCTAACCCTTTTATAAAATGTTTGTATAAAAGGTGACATTGGCCATCATTATGTTCACCAGCAGTAACCAAGTGGACCTTTTTCTGTTCCCCATAATTAACTTTTGTCAACAGAATCACAACAAGAGAGCCAGGAACCTCAGGGTGGGGACACAGTAGTGCAAGAAGGAGGGGACGGGGAGCAAGAAGGAGGGGACGGGGAGCAAGAGGGAGGGGAAGGAGAGCAAGAGGGAGGGGAAGGGGGGGTTAGGGAGGGAGATGGGGAGGTTGTAGAAGAAGCCCCGGGGGTTGAAGAGGGCGGCGATGAAAAACCTGTTGAAGCAGAACAAACGGCTGATGAGACACCAATGGATCAGGAGCAGGGAGAGGAAGGTAGCTACAGTTCATGAGGGGGCCAGTGTGGCAGCCATCTTGTTTTCTTGCATGCATACTTATTCCATGAGGTCCAGAATGAGGCACACTTTGTGTTGGGGCATAGTCTGGTGCATTTTATAACAAGCTAACCCACATAGAATATGCATGCTTTGGAAGGGAGTTTAACACAAACTGTTCGTAGGGCTATTTTAACACTCCTTTTTATCACACATGATTCGTTGCTATAACCACATACATTTCTCAGCAGATCAATGGTGTCATTATTCTACAAACTAACACTAATCATTTGTTTAGTTTTACTCATCAGCCATTTATTTAATTTTTAACTCATTTTTCCTTATATTGGTGCAGCTGGTTTTTAGTGCTTCTCTCTTTGTTGCAAGAGGACTGTGTCAATGGTTGGTCATGACTGTTGCCTGCAGTTTTGCACCAGGGGCAATGGTTGGTCATGACTGTTGCCTGCAGTTGTGTACCAGGGGCAATGTTGGTCATGAATGTTGCCTGCAGTTGTGTACCAGGGGCAATGTTGGTCATGAATGTTGCCTGCAGTTGTGCACCAGGGGCAATTGTTGGCCATGGCTGTTGCCTGCAGTTATGCACCAGGGGCAATGTTGGTCATGACTGTTGCCTGCAGTTGTGCATCAAGGGCAATGGTTGGTCATGACTGTTGCCTGCAGTTGTGCACCAGGGGCAATGTTGGTCATGACTGTTGCCTGCAGTTGTGCACCAGGGGCAATTGTTGGCCATGGCTGTTGCCTGCAGTTATGCACCAGGGGCAATGGTTGGTCATGACTGTTGCCTGCAGTTGTGCACCAGGGGCAATGGTTGGTCATGACTGTTGCCTCTTGCGCTGAAACGAGTTTGGTTACCATCGCTGTAAATGCATATCGCTACAAAAATGCGTGGAATGGCATGAACACGTGCACCACAATTGCACCACGCACTTTCATGATTGCGCTGGACATGGGCGCGCTGAAGCTGTGAATCACGCAAAGAAAATGTGCCATATTTTTCAGGCGTGCTATTTTGATGCGCTGGCTACCATTCGATTACGGCTAATGTCAGGTTTTCCGAAGGTACACTATTTGAGACTGCTTTATTTCTATGGGGTTTTCCTCCTACATCTAACACTGACCATTTCTGCTTCATCGTCCTGTATTCATTATGTTAATGGAGCTTGTGCTTTTGGATGTAATGAAATATACGCATTTAGCCAACGTTATCAGCCTGACAACAAGTATTGTCCACTAGCATTTAATCCACTCCATTTCTCTTGTATAAAATCGTTGACAATGTTATTTCAGAATCTGTTTACTAAAAAATCATTTCAAAACTCATGCTTGGGAAAATACATGAATACATTCACCAATAAATAATCAGTAAAAAGCATTACACATAACTACTATCAGGGTTATTAATAAGTGCAAGTCTCGAAACTGTGCATCGCACAATCTTTAACAGATTTAGTAGTGGATGTATTGCCTTTTAATTGCATGGGCTCAAATTTCAAGAAAATCTTCAGTAGAAACCACAGGTCTTGTACATGTATCTCACCCAAGACCTTTCATTGGACCGGAATTACTAAAAGACTTCTTGAACTTTTGAGTGGAGAGTCAGACTTTGTAGCTGATGAATTATATTGGCAAACCTTAAAAAGTATGTGTATACATTAATCTGAGCAGTGCTCGTTTATGGTGTGTTACCCCACTGCAGCTATGGCTGCTGTATGCGCGCACGGCACAACAAATTAGGCGCATATGTACCAGTCAGCGTGGAGGATTCAAAGTACATGTGCATTGACGCGAGTGTGCTGTGGCCATAGCTGCGGTGGTGTACATGCCCATGATAGAGCTGCTTGGATTAGTCTATACAGTACTTGTTGGAGAAACACTGAAGAGGTTACTGGGGAACCTTTTAAAGTTGATGGACTCGATCAAGTGGCCCAGTGAATATTTCAAATCCTTAGATGCAATAAATTAGCAGTATATATATATAATTAAAAAGAAAATGTTTTTGAAAAACAGCCGAACAATCTTCAGAAATTGAGGAGCAATCAGCTGAAGATGGCGATCAGACAGAGACAACAAAACCCACAGCAGATGAGGGTGGGGAACCTCAGGCACAGGAGGGTATGTTAGGGAGGGGAAAAATGTCAGACATAGTCAAATGAGGGCAGTAAAACCTTAGATAATCTATAGAGAGGTTTCACGTGACGTACAAGTCCTTTTACTAATGCTGTGTGCACCAAAACAAACAGATGCTGGAAATCATGCAGACGACGCGTCACAGCCATTGAGTTTGTACATGGCTAGAACCCAACATGGCTGTGACATGAACTTTTCCCGGGGTCACACAACGTCTCTATAACAAATAATAGCACCTAGATAGATGCATGTTTTAAAAATCAACCTTGTTAGAAAAATCACTAACTTTACACAGGCACGGTTAATTTGAGTTTGCTTTAGTCAGTTAGTTCTGTTGTTTAATTTGAAACAAATTTTTGTCTTGTTAATTGCATGAACTGTCACTAATTCCAGGGCCCAATTTCACAGAGCTGTTTAAGCACCAAAAAGTAACTAAGCACAAACAAAACTGTGCTTACCAGAATAAGGTTGCCAGCCAAAATAGTATGTCACGTAAACTCTGTGCCTGGTATCCGGCTTTTTTTGCTTAACAGAAAATTGTTAAGCAGAATTTTTTTTTTTTAGCAGCTCTATGAAATTGGGCATAGCTACTTGACCCATGGAGCTATAAACGGATTTTGACCTAAGCAAAGAATCTGTAGGAATGTTTTTTGGCCAACATAAAATTGTTTTTACAGAGCATCGTCTGGTTTTTTAATCAAATGAAGGTATATTCATAATTCACAAAATACATCAACTTGGAAAAAATCACACAGCTGTGTGTTATCTTTGAAGGATTGTTCCAAGTTTGTACACATTTCAGCAATATTTGGGTATTGTTTATTTCCCCATATCAAATAAAAAGACACACAAAAATCCAAGTACACAAATTTGACTATAATCAAGTGAATTTTAAAAACAATGATCGTGTTAATATTAAAAAATCACATATCTTCAAATGAATTGACAAGGCAAACTTAAGTCCAACTTGAAACTGTGATTAAATTGTTGTCAACTTCTTCCCCCCCATGAATTGAGCAGTGGCGTCTGTAGAGCCTGCACAAGAGGAGGGACAGCAGGAAGATGAACAGCCTGTAGCTGATCAGAGGGATGGTGAGACATCACTAGATGGCTCTTCAAATCACTATGCTCACCCCTTTCTAATTCTTGTTAACACTTTTTTGACCATTGACATGGTTGATTAGAAAGTACAACATTGGTTAAAAAAAAAAAAAAAAAAAAAAGGCTTTCTTTCTGACCCTTTCTGTATCTGTCAGAAAATAATGAATGTTATTCCCATTATGAAAAAGATGTCATTCAGACTTAAAAAAATACACCCTGAAATCTGTATAACATTTGTAACCATATGTTATTTGTAAAATGTTTCTCTTGCACTATATCATTCTTTGGACTAAAGACCAATGTTTCACTTTCCTTTTGTATTCATATTTTTGCTTTTCTATCATCATTTTGCAGTTATTATATTTAAGTTATACATAGTTCATTTATTAACTTTCATTTGATAAAGAATTCAACAGCATACTAACCTATTGACCCTTCATGAGAACTGACACTGGGCAATTTGTACAGGCAACTTGGAGTTCATGTAAGAGGAACACTTTGGAAGCACAGCAGTAATTTTCCTGCAGTGCCGAACAATCCTGAATAAAATATTGTGAAAATTTAAATGTAAATGTCTTTTCTTCTTGGAGATTACGCGGAACTGGTTGTTTGTAAATTGCCCTGTGTGACATGGCCCTAACACTCCTGTCATCTCCTGTGACATGGCCCTAAGACTCTGTCACATCATGTGACATGGCCCTATTCACTCCTGTCATCTCGTGTAACATGACTCTTACACTCCTGTCACATTATCTGACAAGGCTTTAACACTCCTGTCACATCGTGTGACATGGCCCTAGCACTCATGTCACATTGTGTGACATGGCTTTAACACTCCTGTCACATCGTGTGACATGGCCCTAGCACTCATGTAACATTGTGTGACATGGCCCTAGCTCCTGTCATCTCGTGTGACATGGCCTTTACTCCTGTCTTATCGCAAGACATGGCCCCAACTCTCCTGTCATCTCTTGTGACATGGCCCTGACACTCCTGTCATCTCTTGTGACATGGCCCCAACTCTCCTGTCATCTCTTGTGACATGGCCCTGACACTCCTGTCATCTCTTGTGACATGGCCCCAACTCTCCTGTCATCTCTTGTGACATGGCCCAAACCCTCCTGTCATCTCTTGTGACATGGCCCCAACCCTCCTGTCATCTCTTGTGACATGGCCCAAACCCTCCTGTCATCTCTTGTGACATGGCCCTGACACTCCTGTCATCTCTTGTGACATGGCCCAAACCCTCCTGTCATCTCTTGTGACATGGCCCAAACCCTCCTGTCATCTCTTGTGACATGGCCCAAACCCTCCTGTCATCTCTTGTGACATGGCACCAACTCTCCTGTCATCTCTTGTGACATGGCCCAAACTCTCCTGTCATCTCTTGTGACATGGCACCAACTCTCCTGTCATCTCATGTGACATGGCCCAAACCCTCCTGTCATCTCTTGTGACATGGCCCCAACTCTCCTGTCATCTCTTGTGACATGGCCCCAACTCTCCTGTCATCTCTTGTGACATGGCCCAAACCCTCCTGTCATCTCTTGTGACATGGCCCCAACTCTCCTGTCATCTCTTGTGACATGGCCCCAACTCTCCCGTCGTCTTTTGTGACATGGCCCTGACACTCTTGTCATTTTTTCTGCAGCTGATATTTCAAAGATCTTCCACGATGCAGCATCACCATGATGACTTAAAAACCTCATTAAATTGTTCTTCAGAACATTTTTTACTATTCCATTTACATATGATCGGTGAAGGGTTAACTTTCTCCTTAATTTCATATACATTTTACTGCAGCTATATTTAACATCAACATTAATAGCCATCTGTCTCATTTTTTATTGCAGGTGGTGGAAAAATTTGCATGCATTTTAATGTTCAATATTAACTTCTCACAATTATTCATTTTGTAGAGCAATTTGGTAAAGATTTGTGTAAGTAAAGATTTGTGTAATTTTGTGCGTTTTTATTTCTTTCTTTTTATAGAAGAAAGGTAACTGTCATTGAGGACATTGTCTCTATGAATATATTTTTCATGTTATCTCCAATTAACCTGTATTCCTCTGGCCATAATTTGTTTCTGATAAGATTTTCTCGTTTTCCTTTCCATTCGCCCAACCCTCACAATGACTCATCTTTTTCCGTCTGTATTTTAACTCCCTTCCTTCTCATCTAAATATTGCTCCACCATGGTCATCCTGCAGCAAACACAATAAATAACAACTACAAACCTTTTTTCATGGTGGTAGGCAAAATAATGGGTCTCTTTTTTTGTGTAGAAGGAGAATACTAATTTATATTGTTATTGGAATGTGGCAATGGTTGTAGCATACTGAATATCTGAAGTTAGACTTGCTTGATGCACACTAGTTCAGTTTAGCTACAACATCAGTATTAACCTTCTATAGACATGCATGACTTATCTTCATGAATCTGTTTTCCTGTTGAACCACATTGACCAGATTCTGTCTGATTGATTAATGTTTGGTATTCCTTTCTGCCCATAACCCTGATATCAATGTCTTCACTCCTAGGTGAGACAGCCCCTGATGGAGGTGATGCTACTGAGCAGACTGCAGTTGAGCCAACAGCAGAGCCAACAGCAGAACCAACAGCAGAAGAGACGCCAGCAGCAGCTGAAGAGACACCAGCTGCAGCAGCTGAAGAGACACCAGCAGCAGCTGAAGAGACGCCAGCAGCAGCTGAAGAGACGCCAGCAGCAGCAGAAGAGACGCCAGCAGCAGCAGAAGAGACGCCAGCAGCAGCTGAAGAGACGCCAGCAGCAGCTGAAGAGACGCCAGCTGCAGAAGAACAGCAGGCTGCTGCTGAGGACAAACCGGCTGATGAACCCGCAGCTGAGCAGGCACAGGGTCAGTTCAAATAATTTTGTAAAAGGCATCAGTGCAATTGCTCAAAGTATCTGTGAATTCATCTTACCAAGCCTGGTATAAGTGTATAGTATCTCTGCATTGTAGTTTTAAATTTCTCTTTACAAGGCATGTGCATTTCTGATTTAGATTATAAGTACATTCAACAATTTGTTTAGTATGTATGCCAACCATTTCTAATATTAAATCTCCTGAGCATGTAATAGTCATAATAATCTTCCTCTTTTAATCTAATTTTTTATTTTTGAGAAAATCAGAAAAATTATTCATTAAATAGGCTTTGTAAAAGCCTATCAAAGCCTATATGTTTCAGCCCTTGTACATATTGTATTCCATAAGATTTTCCTATTTTTCAATGAAGAAATATACCTGGATTCTTAGTATCTTTAAACACTTTTATGAACATTGACTCAGTCTCCTGACGATGACTAATGCAGGCTAGTCAAAACAATGAGACCAATTAATGACTTACTTTGTGGCAGTGAAGTTAATCACGAGAAGTCCCCTCGATCCACTCGGTAAAAGTAGTAGTAGTCCTGGCCGACTTCCTACCTCCCTAGGCAGTACTTAATAAGCAGGACATTTCTTTTCAGAACTAAGTTGTCACCCCCCCTACAAATGCTGAAAGTACTCCGCGTTAGTAGAATAATAGCAGGACAAGTTCTCACTAGAACATATAGAACAATCTACTTTACATAGCAAAGTAGATATATACACATGGTGTAACCACAAACCAAAGATACAACAGATGCATTTTTATAATTCCATTTAAGTAACTTCTTGTTCTTTAAATGTGACAAATTTGAGATAAAATACTGATTTTTCTCTCCTGATCCAAATAGATGAAAAACCCAGTGAAGAGGCAGCACCTGAGCCAGAAGCTGCAGCTCAAGAGGCAGGGGAAGCTGAGGAGAAGAAACAGGAAGTGCCTGCTGAGGATGGTGAGGGACCAAAAGAAGAGCAGGCAACAGAGGGTGGGGAAGAAAAGAAGGAAGATCCTCCTGCAGAATAATGATGCGGTTCTGGTGTTTTCACTGGATTGAAATGATGGAGGATGGAGGATTGATGTCAAAGGGAACTGGGGGGAAAAATGATAGGAAGAAATAATCTTAAACTTGGCAGTTTAAGTGCACACTAAGCAGAAAATTATATTGCTCAGCAAAACCAGGTCAGTCATGTCAGTAGCTAAAGTGCAATGTTGACTTTTGTTTAGTAAATGAATTTATAAAGCAACATTCTAGTTCAGCAGCTGACTGATGTTGAGCTCTGGTTTTGTTACTTTGCCATGCCATGCACAATTCATTGAAAAAAAACGTGACAATTTTAAGAAGGAAAAAGAAAACATTTTCTTATGATAAAACTGTCTGTAGGACCTTGAATTTAGGCTGAAATATCTATTCCCCAATTTCACAAAATCAATTTATGTTTTTTGTAAATTTGATTGACTGTTTTAATACCTTGATGTTATGGTTTATTGGTTTTTTAGTTTTACTATACGAATGTACCAAGTCAAACATTACAAGAATTGTCTTTAAGGAAGTGGTTTGTACTATCGTTACCACAAACACCACATTGGTCTTGTTCCTGGAGCCAGGATTGAGTGTTCAAATAGAAGTCAGCAAACTCCCATAGGTAACAACCTAACATGAAATGAATTTCAGCCTTGTCTGAATCAAGCGACTTTGACTGCGGCCACTGCTGTTGGTTGCAACAACAACATCGAAGAAAAGAAGTTTTTAGCATTCAAGCCCTGGCCACTACTGCTGACGCCATTAATTGGGATACAGCCTTTTTAGCACTGGCTGTGTGAAGCATCGGCCGTGGCTGCATTAAAAGCCAACAGCTCCTTCATAGGCTGATAGTAAAGGTAGAACAAAACCACAATTTGTATTTTGATTTTTACCTTTCCACGGATTTGTGATCAGTTGTATATAGGCCGTCAGCTGAATCTCACAGTACATACAGTACGCTAATTTAAACCGTACATGATGTATGTATGCCAAGAACAAGACCAACCAAAATCGCTGTGTATTTCACTTATCTCTGCTACTGAAACTCGGCCATCTTTTGCACTTGCATTTCATCAGACATCCATGAAGATCTCGGCCTTTTCATGTTTGACATTATATGTGCATTTATAACACTTTGAACCATGTATAAACTTACTTCCACACTGTATGATCGGTCGCAGTAGTGTTCCTTCATTTTGAGTGTTTGTAGGACTGTAGTGTGGACACACCTCTCCATTGCCCGATGAGAAGTTCTGCACTACAGGCTCCATGTAATTTTGGCCGTTGGTCTGTACTTAATATCATACTTATTCATGTTATACATGTGAGCGTTTCCGAGGAGGCATGCACAAAGAAAAACATGTATTTATACCTGTACAGTATTAAGCTACCTGCTAATAGGAATTGAGAACAAAAAAAAAAAGGAATGTCATTTGAATGTAGGTTGTGTTGCTGGCTCTTGACTGTGAGTGTGCATAGTGATACACAGATCCTGCAAATGGTGGATCACCTTTTAATGTAGGAATGATGAAGTTTGTACTCATGTGTAAACTGTCTTTTGTAATGAAAGGGTTGTGCCAAGAGCTATCTACACAACCTTCATTCAAGTGACGTTCTTTTATGCGCTCAATTCTGTTACAGATGCACATGCTGTAGCTCTGCACTGTACATATGTGCATGTAGGTCTAATACAAGATTGTCTTTGTGCAAGCCTCTCATGAAAGAACTCTTTGTATGAACATTTATGATATTCAGTAAAGATAATGGTCAGATTTGGGTGAAGCCTGTAAGTGAAGAGCTCTGATATACTCAGTACTTTCCCTCCCATGAGCTTTTGTCTCCCGCCAGGCTCAGCAAGCACTGAGTGCTTATCACTAGGTGGTTTAAGGGGGAAAATCAAATCTTTGATACAGTTGTTACATCAATTTAAACAGAAATTGTTGCACACTTAGTGTTTGTGTTCATTATTTAGTAATTGAGATCTAACTCATTTTATTGAAATTTACAACAATGAATCCATTCCCTAAATACAGTTTATTTCAATAAATAGGCCTACAATATGTAGTATGTAAATACTTTTGCCTTCCGCTGTGTTGCAGTTTCAAGACATCAGAAAAAAAGTTGTACAAATATTGATGTTTAAGTAAAATGTTACAAACACTTCATCCTGTCCAACATATGTGTTTAGTTTTTTTAAAACTGAAACAAATAAAAAGTTTTTAATCTGAATAAACCTGTTGAAAAATAATATGCAAATTCTTGTGGTTACCACCTATTTGCTTGAGTTGTGTTGATATTTAATATCTGAAGTTAAGGGTGTAAGACGTGTAGACCATTCATGGCCCAACATCTAAAGCTGAACATACATGGCTGCCAAAGTCTACCAGAAGTCAGTGACTGATGACCCCATGCAATCTAAAAGTGCACATTTACGTATTCAATCACAGAAAAACACTCTATATGCCACAAAAGCAGGCAAACTAGAAGATCTAATGCAAAATAGAGCCACTATGTCGTAACTGAAGTAGTTCATACAGGTTCTATTGGGGCAAATTAGCATGGAATCTGGCTTTACCAGTTAGAAAATGGCACTGTAACACAATTTTTCTATCAGCATGGGCAAACTTGTGTAGCACAGATAAATCAGTAGCAAATTTGGTCTCCGACATTAACCAAGCGCTTTGTGTAATGGTAAATTAAATGATAAAATCCACTGACAAACACTGGCAGAGTTAAGATGTCAATAGCACTCTGCACTAATGCTAAACATGGGTCACACAAGTATTGGATCTCGGAAAACATGTCAAGTTTCACTGACGTATGTGTCTGCGATCGTACACGTGCTTTATATAAAACTGTTCTACTTTGGGGTGATTGAGCGAGTGGTGGACAGTTTGACATCCAGGTATTTTTTAGCAGAAATGACACCATTAGTGCGGAGTGCTATTGATTCACTTAACAAATGCCTTATAGGAAATTTGATTCTCAATTAAGCCTGTATTAATCATCTCTTAAAGAATATTATTTGTAATGTTTTACCCATACATTAATTTGTGTTAAGCACTGTATACTCGGTACTTTCCCGAGTCCCGTGAAAAAAAATCACAGGCATTTTTCCTCAGGTGGGATTCGAACCCACGACCCCCTGCCATTCTAGAGCAGATGTCTTACCAACTAGACTACCGCGACTGCCCGGTAGCTAGAGGCAGTTCGAATCCATTAGCAGCACGTACAGCAACCATTATGATAGATGTTAATTTTTGCAATGTTTTACCCATACACCGATGTGTGTTAAGCACTGTATACTCACCCAAGGAAAAATGCCTGTGATTTTTGATGCAAAAATTAACATCTATCATAATCTTTTAAAGAAGTTGTTTCGCCAGAATGCCAATCCCATTAACAGCGGGAAATTACACTCTCTAAATTTCATTTTTGTTCCAGAATTCTTATTTAAACCTAACTGTGATTATCATTTTGTGAAAATGTCCGACTTTAAAATTCAGCCCATGTGCATCATTGGTAACTGTCAAAGGTCAGTATTCACACTTCATGTACACATGAAATTATCCTGTTCAATTTGGGCTCAATCGGTCATTGAAGTCATGCGAAAATAGTGAAAAACACCCTTGTATATTTCACTGGTTTAGAATATCGAGTTTCAGTCTCGTGAGATCAAAACTAAATGGTTTACTCATTCCTCAAAAACTATTGCATTTCAGGCAAAAATATATCAACTTTGTCCATGATGACTGTTACGGATGGAGAAATATATGAATTAAATGATACTGACCAGCATCTAAGATTTCTTCAAAGAAATGTTTTCATCACAAAAGAGTGGTATAGTTCTTCAAAAATGAAGGGCTAGCTTGATTGGGATAGCTTCTTTTACTGTCTGAGGCACATAATAAACACAAACTCTTACATGTAGCTCTCATTCTCAGCTCTGGTATGTTATCAGACGAGAATTTACCAGAGAAGATGCATCTACATAATGTAAATTACAGGTACTTAAGCAGATCATGGATGAAGTAAGGTCATTCAAACAATTCAAGTTCTGAAGTCAGTCAATATTGCAATAGTTAGGAATTATGACTACTCAATGTTTTGATTGTTTTAGCTCAGTCAACTGAAACTGGTCACAAACTCATGAGTTTTATCTTGACATATGATTATCTAAAGATAATATAAAGCAATATTTAATTCAAGTTCAAATCAGCACATCATTGCAATAAGGAGTTATGGCCAATCAAGGTTTTCATTGTTTTAGATCATTCAACCGGAACTAGCAACATACTCATGAGTTTTATCTTTACATATGAATCTACATACCAAGAGTAACATTTGATCAAGAAGTTCGTACATCCTTCAAAGAAGTTATGGTCATTCAAGGTTTTTTATTGTTTAAAAGTGTTACTAGTGTCCCAATCATGAGTTTTATTATTTTAAATGAGTCTGCATGTCAGCAGCAGTATTGGATGCAAGTTTCAGGTCATTGCAAAAAGGATTTATGACCATTGAAGGTTTTTTATTGTTTTAGCTCATTCAACTAAAACCGAGGTCACAATCCTGATTTCAATCTTTTTATATAAATCTGCATCCTCCAGTAGCAATATTTGATTCAAGTTTCAAGTCAATAAATCCTTGCGAAAAGGAGTTATCACCATTGACGGTTTTAATTGTTTTAGCTCATTCAACTGGAACCAGTGTCACAATCATGAGTCTTATATTTTTATATGAATCTGCTTCCCTTTAGCATTATTGGGTACATTTTTCAAATCAGTACACTGCTGCCATAATTATTTAAAGCCATTCAAGTTTTTCATTGTTTTAACTCATTCAACTGGAACTGGCGTCACATTCAGTTTTCCACTCTAGAGTTCAATATCTGCAGACTTTTCTAGGTGAAAAGTCAAAGCTACAAATCCGTTTTAAAACTTTAACAATAATTTAGTATGAGTTTGGCTCATTAAAATCCAGGAATCTATACAAATACTGATGACATCGTAATATTTATGGTTGATGTTACAATGATTGTTTTTCGTACATTTATGGGTAATACATGAGCACATATTCATCATTTATTTCAATTCAGCCAATTTTTTTTTTCTTTTCAAATACATAAATGTAAAAAATAAAAAAAATTAGATGTCTTGATATTTGATTTATACCTTTTAGTGTAAGCTGGCTACCCTGTTTTTTTTTTTAATTCTCATTCTTGATCATCTTTTTCTTTTTAATTGTTAATCTGTTTGAGATGGCCCATGACTAAAGACAAATATTTGTTCTTTCATTTATTTGTTTCTTTAAGGACAAAACAAATTCAGTCGTCAACTGCACAGCTGTAGGGAAGTTACTGACGTTTGAAAAATATACAGAGTATAAAATTGCGAATATAAAATCAGATATTTGCAAAACATTCTGATACTGATTGTCTTTCCCATGTTCTGGATTTAAAGGCAAGATTTATCCTTCAAAAGCATTTACAATATTGGTCAAATTGCAGCCAAAATACAAAAATAGATTGTCATATCTAACTAAAAAAATATAGTGCAGAAATCTAGGTTCATTTCGTTTCTCTGCTAGTCTAAAAGCAAATAGTTTACCAAAAGCAACAGTTTGGCCAGCATTACTAGCGATGTACCTTAACGTGATTCAAAGAGAGTAACAGTTCAGAAGCAGCTGTCTTGCTAATGCTATCAATACCGTTGAACCTTGATTTATTAAGCAGCAATTGTGCCTGCATTAGCAAAGGACAAATGTGAGGCTTTGCATAGTGATCGCTCGTAAGGGTATTTTGGTTTTCACTACATTATGTACATGTACATGTCCGCACACTGCATGTGCATGTATCCCTGATTAAATTAATCCGGTCGGTTCTTTGAAGGACAATCAAGGTTCTTGAAAGAACCAACCAATATCTGATAGCAGTTCCTGTAAAAAACAGTTCTGATAATTCTGACTCCTGAACACTGAGAGTCCATAGCAGTTACCCCCCCCCCACAACATTGTATCCGATTTGAAACTTTGCATGGTGGGAATACAATCTAGTGGGGTTTGCGATAGTCTTAATGTGCAAGACATTGTTGTTCATCACTCGATTGTCGCAATTCTCCCTCTCCCCCGCCAGTCATGTATACACAAACCATCGAACAATAGCTGGCGCTGTTGCATCAACCACTTACAACACGTGGCTTCCAGCAAACGCCCTCTATTGTTGGAATTGTCCCACCGTGTATGTGATAATTGTGTGTGCATGGTTTTATTGACAATAATGTAGGAATGTCTCGTACCAAGACCAGGTTTGCGGCAACACCATGGAAATACTCTACGAGTTGTGGTGATTCTAAAAAAAGAAACAGTGGTGTAAACGGTGGTATTAAGGCAAACCTCAACATTAGAAGGAAAAAAAAAACCTTAGCTGAAGCATTTACTTGTATTGTTGAAACACAACTCTGCATCCAGGGTGACTTTGCTACGGATCAATACCTTTTTCCTTGTCGGCATATTTCAGTATGTAATTATACGCTAACAGGAACTGTAGCACTGTGAAACCAAAGTGTCCCTTGTCTAGGAAAACGGGTAAGTAGTCTTGGAGTAACATCAAGTGATGGTAGCCGCTGGCTATTTCCTCGACGTCACCATGGAGGAGGAATAAGATCAGAGACGTTAAGAGGTCATCTCCACTCAACATTCGACACTTGCCACCTAAACAAGGTCAAGGTTCAGAAAACATTTAACATTTAACAGCTTAATGTGGTCAAGATAAAAAAAAGATTCGACATTTACCACTTAAACATGGTCAAGAGAAAGAAAATTAAAGAGATCTACACATCAGTTATGTACTGCCAAAAAATACCTTTATACAATGATACAAATATAAATTACAGAGTAACAGTGAAAAGATTCATTATATACATGGAAGAAATTCAACTAATGCACTTCCCAGCAGTTGTCAGCAGTCCCAGCTTTCTTGCAGTGTAAAAAACTGCATAATTAAGTGTCCTAAAAAAGGAAAGTGAATGCTCACATTGTTGATGTAAGTGGAAGGTTCTGAAAGACTGCCCCCGAAAAAGTTTTACTTTTGCTTTCACAATTAACATTATCCA
This sequence comes from Marthasterias glacialis, assembly GCA_911728455.2. Lineage (NCBI taxonomy): Eukaryota > Metazoa > Echinodermata > Asteroidea > Forcipulatida > Asteriidae > Marthasterias > Marthasterias glacialis. The sequence continues at coordinate 20,949,316 of OU452223.1, forward strand.
TAGAACACACTTATTTACATGTTTTTGTTTGTTTTACCAAGCACTAGGTTATTCAAACAAGAAAGTGATACTTACAGAAGATGAGCTGAGACTGCTTTTCTGCAGTTGAATTGACCTGTTGGATGCATTGATACAGCCACTGTAGTTTAGCCATGGGGACGGTGTCTTGTAATACAACCCGGAAGCAATGGTACGCTTTCTGGAACCTCTCTAGAAACACTCTGATGTTTGGGTTGTCTTGGCAAGATTGCCCCAATGGATCGTGGTATCTTGTGGTGTCTGCCGATTCAGCCTCCTTGTTCAGGCACACCCCGGAGTCCCCCACCAGACTTGTGATTGGCGTAAATGTCCTGGCATTGCTGTTTGTGTTGGGGATATTGATGGGTACTGAGTGTCCCTGGTTGCATCCGGGTAGCGACTTCACATCGGGAGCTGACGAGGCCGCGGGCAAGGCATCCAGATCCTCCACCTTAGACTCCCCACGGCTGCTTCGCTCAAGACCACTCCAAGTAGATGATCGTTCTGGTTGTGGTAGGGTTCCAACCCACATCAAGTCAATTATCTTGGTGTAGCGATTGGAGTACCTCTGACCTAATGTCCTTGATACCTTCCTTCTGTGGACCACTTCGCCATCACCCTGGATGTCAATCCCTGATTCTAATCTCTCTCTGGTTTGGCTCTCATCATGTCTCACATCATCTTGTCCATCTGTCGGCTCTCTTGCCTCCTCCCCGACCTTTGGCTGGACGGCTAACTGTTCCAAGTCTTGGGTCAATGAGGCTGCTTGGAAGTCTGGAGCATAGAGCCCAAGGATATTTAGAATCCACTCATCATCCAGCTCAAGATCTCGAACCGTCACTTGGGGTAGAGTGGTCTTGAGTGTTTCAGTTTCCGAAGCGTAGGCCCGCTAAGGGAAACAATAAAAATTGCAAGAATATTCAGACGGATTGTCAATTGGAGATGGATTAACAGGCCTCGATCTTAAGAAAAACGGGGGCAGGCCTTTGCTGGCCAAATCAGAGAAATTGTACAAGGGCATGCTGGCCAAGTTGGTAGTGACAGTGCAATTTTTCTGAAGGGCATGCCGGCCAACTCGACAGGGCATGAGGCCAATGGCCTCGGTGGCCTCGGTTAAGATCAAGGCCTGGATTAAGAAAAAAGAAGGAGATTTTGGTCTACATCAAAACAGTAAGTTAAGTTAGTGACTATGTTCAGTGAACCAGCAGCTGATATACAAAACGTTACGCAACATGCGCAAGTTCACCTGTGCAACATGTATGCGGAAGTTGGGCCGCTTGCGCAATCAAATGTGGCGCAAGTAGACTTATGCAGTTGCGTAAAGTTTCGTGAAAATGGCTGCAGGTTAGTAAAAGGTTTTAGAATGGAAGGGAGAAACGCAAGTATGTCCAAAGCAAAGTGAAATCTAACCTCATACAGCCGTAGGATATCTCGACCCCTACAGCTAAAGAAACACCTCTCATAACTTATCCACAGTCTTGAAAAGCATGTTGAGGGCACAGCAGGATCTTTGACTAAATTATCAACAACCTGCAAAGAGGACAAAACAAAAATGTCAATAATAATTTTAGACACTTACAAACATTTATGTTTAAAAAGTTTTTTACTTTTAAAAGTACGATTTTGCAAAACAAAACAAAATCCAGGTTAGGCCATGTTATTCTTCTTATATTGAGAATTTTACTTCTTTTAGAAAATAAATTTGAAGCAAAGACAGATCTTTTAGAAGAACCATGAAATTGAGAATTTTGCCTCAAAAAAAAAAAATTGTTGCAAAGAAAAAAAATTGTTGCAAAGAAACCCCCAAAGTTGCCATACCAAAAACGTAAAAGTCCCGTAAAATCCACAGATTTTCTCTCTTTTTTAAACTCATATCTTGGTCAATTCTGAACGGATTTGGTTCATTGTTTGTTGAGGTTTAAGATAAAATGGAAAATTAATACTCTTTTCCACACACACCGACATACACTGTGTGGCCATTCCTTTGTCATCGTACAGTAAACAAGAAATCTTAAAAACCACTGCCATTTCTACTGGAGAGTGTTTTGAGAGCTGGTTTTTTGGACACCCGATCCCTTTAATATAATACTCAGTTTTGAGCTATTCAATGCTGGATAGATAATATTTCCTTTTTGAGTTAACAGGAATATCTAATTCGTGAAAACACTGTGTGGACGTGTCAAGTCCACACAGTGTTTCAAGTTCCTACACAGTGTGGACATCTTTTGTTATCAGGTCTGTACTTCGTATGTAGAGCTTAAGCACACCATTTGGTGAATTATATAGAGATGCTTACTTGCTGGAAGTGCAGGAAGACCTCGTTCTGTAAAGTCTTTGTGAGACCTTGGAAGTGAGCCGAGGGCTTCCTCTCCTTGATTGTCTGCCGCAGTCGGGTGAATTTGTCTGGTGACACTCTCAAACACGACACATTAGATGACTCTTCAACCTGGAATGACAAAGGTACTCAATAACATTTTCTGTACAATAGGCACCTATCTCCTGTCATCGTTATTGGATTCCCTGCCTCCCAACATAGTCACAGCCTTGATGCTCAAGGCTAGGAACCTGTCTGCTCCCCTATAGACCTTTCTATTGTTGACAAACAAACCGCGCTGGTTGGCATGGACGGACAAATGTAGCAAAACATTCAAGTCTTGTTGACAGACGTTGTGATCAAATTCAACATTTTTGCAAACTTTCTATTTGAAGAAAATACATCCCATTATTGGTTGGTTTGTTTCCAACCAATTCAAAACAATTTTTGAATAATTGTGTAACATTTTCGCAAACTGTGACTATTTGTTTTTTGCTTTGCATTGATGGCTCCCCGTAGTTTCTCCATCTTAGTTGGCAAAAACTCGGGCTGTGACGTTGCAAAAGAAAGGTCTGTACAGAAACTTCAGATTCACCACATGCATTTAAACATGAATGGAGAACAGTGCATGTGCAGTTAAAAAGTAAAAGCATCTGTGAATCTTTTCCAACCATATACTTGATAAGAAGTCAAACGATATTATCAAATGAAAACTAAAGATGTCCTCTTTTAACCTTGAAACTATCAGTTTTGAAAAATGCCCGGACTTCCGTAAGATTTGAAAGAAAAGTTTCCATTGAAATAACTGTTTACATGTATGCAATGAAGTGTAGGTATCTTTCCCATCCAGTTTGATCCATGCTCTTCTTGTTCTTCCAGTTCTTCCATACAATACCTCCGTATCCATGCATTGAAATCATAATGCAGCTGACGTACAGCAGGATTGAACTCTAGACTCTGCAAACGAATCAAAATAAAAAATCAACTTTGGTTGTTAACCGTATACCTACTTTTAGTTCTTCCATTTATTTGAAGTTGTGCAGGGGTGGTCTATGCAAAAGCTTTGCAAAAGGAAGTCATTATGTGAGCTTTTGCTTTTGTGACGAAGCAAGATGTCATTCAAATTTATTATGAAAATGGAATATTAAGTCCCAATGGAATACTTGGAGGTTCTCTCATGTGTATCCAACCAGAACTGAGCAAGAGTACACAAGTTTAAACAAAACAATTTAGATTTAAAAAGAAAACTACCTTTGCAACCTGGCTCTGTAACGTTTCCCATCCAGATGGAAGTTGACTTGGTCCCAAAACTGTCAAAAAATAAGAAGGAAAATTCACATTTCACTAGAAGACAGTAATGTTCATTCCAATACTGTCACAAAAATACAAGAGACTCATCGTGTCGTGGCCGAGTGGTCTTGGGCACTGTACTCAAGCTCTGGCAATTCTGACCAGCAGAGTGTGGGTTCCAGTCCCGGTCTCGACACCTGTGTCCTTAAGCAAGACACTTATTATTATCCCACCACTGGTTCTCCTTAGAATGATATCTTCTTTGAAGAAGAGATCATCACATGGCCAAAAATCCATTTGTAGAAATGCTTCCCGATGTTTTACAATAACTTGGACAACTAAAATGAATTCATCTAAACATTAAGAAGGTAAAATATAAATTCAAGAAAATGTCAATAAACAAAAAACAAATATTAGAAAAATCAGGTAGAGATTATTATTAAAGAATATTACAAATTGAAAAAAGCACAAGAACGAAGATGGTTTTGAAATGACACCCTGATAAATATTACACAAATATTGGATGCATTTGAGTAAGTTGTCGCAGAATATAATCATGAGGTGAAATCTGGACATCCATTTCACGAGACAAAGCAGCGTGAAATGGAAAAGCCAGATTTCACCGAGTGATTACATTCTGTGACAATGCACAAACGAAAAGAATTCAACATTTGTTTTATACAACTCACACATAGATCCTAGTCATTTGAATTTTTTTCACATCAAACACAAAGTAGACACGGAAATTCGTCCAGCCCATATTCTGAAATAAAAAAACCCTTCTAAACAACAGGGACGATTCCACAGACACTTGTCCGCTGTGACACGACCTGGACTCTTCGGACAAACAGGCAGGGAACAATTATTTTGGAAACGACGCCGAGAAGCGTCCAATAATTATCCAAATTGTACTCCAATATTAACTTTTGGAGCCTCGTTGCAGTATACATGACAAAATAAAGGATGACACGTGCCACCTGTTCCACCAATCAAACTACAACGATCTGTGTGTGTGTGTGTGGTATATAAAAAATAATATTTATGTAAGTAAAAAGTAATGGATAAGTAAAATAACAAACGAGCATAAAACCTAGACCTGAAAAACTTCCAATCTTACAAACAAGTTTTACATTTTAAAGTAAGTCACACGACCAATTCTTACTGTCAGTAGTTTGTTCAGTTCCAGTTGACATGTACTCTATGCCTGTAGTTGCAGCACCACTTTTCAACTCTGCCTCAGTACTAACCAACGCTTCTCGCACGCTAGTGGCACAGACCTACCAACAAGGATTACAAACAACAACTTAAGCAATCTTTCTCTCATTGTTCAAAGGTGTGATATAACTGGTGATGATCAAACAGATAAAATGGAGGATTTTTTCTATGTTGAAATCTTCACCACAGCATGCCTGAAACTTCAGGGAGGCAACATAGGAAATTTCCACCATGTTCCTGGTCATTGCCTTGGTGCCTCATGAAACACTCATCTTGAAGCTCCCCTCATTATAGAAGTGTCATTTACTAAAGAAAAACAACTAAGTAACTAAACAACTTTATCGATTAACACGCACATAATCCTCAACAAAATATAGAAGGTTACTCATGTGTTTTCTAGCCACCACCTCATACAAGAAATATATATAATAATAAAGGTAATACAGTACTACACCAATTTTATGCGCTATTTATAAATACCCAAGACAGTTTAGGCAGTTCTATGGGTTTAAGACTGGTGCTTCTAGCCATACACGTGTTGGCGCTCTAACTTACACACTGGTACTCAATGTAAAATCTATCAGTATGTGTGTGTACACACAACAATTTCACCCTTTGGGACGTGACAGGAAATACAAATTTACAAAACATTTTTTTTCTGATAGATCTTTCTACATTATTACGCTTTCTAACAAAAAGGGCATTTATGAATGGGAATAAAAGAGTAGTGACTCGGTCTTAAACGGCTGTTTAAAACCTTGCAGGGTTGTGGCAAGGCGATAAAGGACCTCGCCTTTGGCTCAGTCCTTTATCACACAGCTAAGACCCAGTCGGTTTTAAACGGCTGTTTATACCTGCTGTCTCCACTCTTTCGCTCCCTTATTTAAAGATGTTTTACCTTTTTCCTTTGTAATTCTGTCAACTCTTTAGTGTAGCTTTCCCATCCCTCTTGTGTTTTCATGTATGCTGTGTGCATTTCATTCATCTGCTAATACGAGTAAAAAACAATTAACATAATAATAACAACAAAATATGAAAGTTGACCATCCACATTTCTAAGTTACTGAGTTACTTTACCAAGTTTAGATGGATCACAGTGATGACCATTCCTTCTTTCCATGATAATTATCGGCCTTTCCATGATATTCTGTCTTTCTCTGATAAATTAACCGAATGATTTTGAATTGTTGATGGTCATTTTATGCTTCCTTATTAAAAGGAATCAAGACACAATGTTTTGCAAGAAAATCAGAGAGCTGTGAGTTCACAGGAGAATTACAATTTAGTGTACCTTTTAACCAGTTGCCGCCGGGATTCTTCCATTTGTCCAGCCTGACAGGATTATTTTCTCGGAATTGCTGGAATCATTTTTCTTTGAGAGTACTGCTGGCGCAAACAAACCTTGACTTGACTGGATTTTTGTTTTCTCTACTGAGAAAATGTCAAATTCACGCACCGTAAATTGCAAAACCTCAGCCGTTAGCTACGGCATAGGATTGGTACTAAACCCCGAACCATGGCTGGATTCCCGGTTCACTCTGAGCTACCTCCATTCAGCCAAAATACAATGAATAAACTATGGTGGAAGCCTCTCGATGTCCCATAATCCTCTTCTTGGAACAAAAGGACTAAGGTCTGGAATTGGGGATTTAAACAAAATACTCCACATCATGTTTTGTCTTGGTGTTGGTGAACCGAAGCGTTACAAGGCGTGTGTGTGCTCTGTGCATGCTCAGCAGTGGAATGTCCAGGTGACCTTTGTTCCGGTATTCTGATTTTACACAAAGGGCATGGTTTAAAGCTGCCCGTTTGCTGGGTAAAAAAATATTTTCGTGGATACACATCAGCTGGCGCCAACTGGTTAAGAAGATGACTTAAGATTGATACCTTTTGGTTATCAGGTGACTTGCTCAATCTTAGCCTCAGACCAACTTCTTCAACAACAAATAACGATTTGGTAATACGCTCTGCAACCTGGTCCCTCTGTGATCTCGCTCTATCAAAATCAAATCAAACAGTATCTTTAAATTTTAAAGATGAATTAATGTTACTGTCTTTGAAAAGTAAATTAATTCCTATCCTAAAGATTAACATAAACACACAATTCAACCAACTTGTAAAAGTTTCATCACACTCGGTGGAAACATTTTTGTGAACACAGTGACAAAATTGATTATATTTTCTGTATTATTCATACCGGGCTTATTTCAATTGGGGCAACTGAAATAAGCAACAGTCATTTTTTTTAAAATGCCATTTTCTCGTCTGTGAACCATTGACACTACATAAATATTGACTGCTTCAATTGCTATGGTCAAAACTATAACTCCCGAGATGATTCCCCGGACTGTTCTTTTTTCCTTCGGCTTCGCCTCCGGAAAATGAAATGTTTTTTTTATTATTTTTTTTATGGGAAATCGCCAACCGCAAGGCCCAAGGCAGGCCACTCAAGGTGGTGGCTACAAAAGGGGGAAGGGGAAAAACAAAGAGGAAATCATAGAGTAGAGAGACAACTATTGATGTTGCGCTTATATTGGAACAGGTTGTAAGTGGAAGGGAAGCAGGATGCAGGGAGCGAATTCCACATCAAGGCGGTACGTGGGAAGAAACTGGATGAGTATCCCAGAGTATTTGCCTTGGGGACAACCACAGTGTAAGGATGTGAATGAGCAGAGAAACGTTTGGTGCGGCCAAAGGTACGGTTGGGTGGAACAACTAGCGAGAGTCCATTGGAACACCTACCGAAAAAAAGGTATCTGTAAAAGAGGCTCAATGAGGCTACAGAGCGATGGAGAGACAGGGGTTCCAGAGATGAAGCTAGGTCTTGTCCAACTAGGTTTGGTACAGGGATCATCGAGGGAGTTAGAGTTTTAACCATAGCACGAGTAAAAGCAGTCAATATTTGTTTTATAACACCCCATACGAGACACTAGCATAGATGCCTAGGTACCAAGAAGCTGCTTTTGCTAAGGGTGTAGTATGGTGCAGCTTTCATGTAAAAATATGACATATCGTGTGACGCACTCAAACCAATCACAAAGCAGAATCTAAGAATGGGGTGTTTTTAACCGGAAATATTTCTGTGGACAACTTGTACTGATGTTGTGAACTTTATAACCAGAGACCATTCCGAGTGAAACTAATCTAGTTATTTTGCAACAACTACAAATCCTGCACATTGTTTTAAAACATTAAATTATTGAACTGACTTTGTACTCATTTTACAATAGACAGGAATTTATGTTGAAAATATTCAAAACTACATCTTTAATAACTGTTTTTTTTTTCAATAATTGATGGAAAGTATTTATGCCCTACCTTTTTAGGTGACTTATATAATGATCTCCTTCTTTTCTTAGAACTTTCAATTTGGCTTCCTCCACTTTCTTCTGACAGGAATCGAGCTAAAACATACAACAATAACAGACCAAAGAGTAAGCTTTTGAAACAATTTCCAAAAATGAAATCTGATTGTATAAACCCAGAAACTTATGCACCTTAACCATCCCCAAACCTTCCAAATCCAACTGCATGTTTGATTCTGTTGGACTAAGGACTGCACTAGATTATAATGCTTGACATGGGACCAGGCATACCAACATAATCAGAGTCCAACAGTTTGGGTTTTGAGTTACCATATGGTGTTGGATTTTGTGTGAGGAAGGATCCTAGTAAATCACTCATGAGATCAGGCATGCCACCGTAATCAGAGTCCATCAGTTTGGGTTTTGAGTTACCATATGGTGTTGGATTTTGAGTGAGGAAGGATCCTAGTAAATCATTCCAGGGAGTAATATAAGGATGAACAAAGAAACAAAATACACTTTTGGAATCGGCTCCTATCCATGTCTGTATAGTTTTGTAGAATTGCATAAGAAACTGATGATATAATAACATCGTATTATTAAATTCATAAATCAATTATCCAGTTCAGTATCAAGGAAGAGTTTAATGGTCTAGAGGGGTGAGAGGCATTGGCAACAAAAAGGTCTAAAGCTACGATTTAAATTTGAAGAAGTTTTGTAGAAATCATTACATCTAAACAAAGTTTTTATTTAAATCAAATTTTGATTTCCTAATTATTTTCTTTACCCCGCCCACAAAAAACTGGAACTTGTAAACTCTGATAGTTCTGAATGGTCCCATAATTAAAACAAAAAAGTATGTATTATGTTTAGAAAATGCAAAGGAGTTAGGTGATATTGTAGTTTCCCATAATTTTTTTATTATTATATAGTTCCCTTGCTTTGTTGAAATTTCACATCAATGTTAGCATGTTTACTGTTATGATGAGGCCTTTGGGACAATTTAAAAACTACAGTGCTCACCTCTACATAAGAATTTCTGATGTCAACTTCCAAATGCTTGCATAAAAGCTTCAAAAAGACTGTGTTACAAGAAACAATGGCTTTCTCCTGAAAACAAAAAAATGATTTAATTTTTATTAAAAAATTATAATAAATATCAACATTAGCAATATTTAAAACTGGCAAAAACATGAAGGAAAGGATTGGGGGGGGGGGGGCGTCAGTAGGCTGTAGAGGGATTTATGTGAAGTACATGTACATCAGGCAATAGTTAGCAAATTATATAAGACACTGCTGGTCTAGAGTGATGTCAGTATAAATGGTTAAACAGATTCAGAAAGATTGATTCATTGGTGGGAGTAGGTGTATTGTTTAGGAGTAGCGGATTTTACGTTCATTGGCCAATAACTAGCAAACCATTAGTTCAATGGCCAATAACTAGCAAACCATCAGTTCACTGGACAATAACTAGCAAACCATCAGGAACCAGTTAGTGACATAGTGATGTCAAGAAAGTACTCTAAATCACTTTGTCATTTCATGTACAGAACTGTATTGAGAACAGAAACTGCTGACTGCTGTCTTTCTTACATGTACAACATATAACCCTAAATTGCTTCTCTCCACCAAGGTCTACAAATGGCAATCATATTAAGGCTATTGCATATGAAAAACAACACGTGTGTCAAAATCAGGCACAATAATACCGGAGTCTTATACAGCACAAGTATCTACCAAAAATTAGGTACTCAAGGCACTTTTTATGTTGTTTTTATGACAGCTTTTTGACGTTTTTGAATTATGAGACCCATTTATGTAGCACCTAGGGGGTTTACAAGGTGCTGCGGCGCAATCAGCAGCTACTGCCAGTAACAACGGGGCACACCCCTTCTCTTAGCGATATGTGTAACTGGGTTCTTTAATGTGCATTCCACAACGCACAGCACCTACGGCTTTACGTCCCATCCGAAGAAAGGAGCAATAATGGTCAAGTGTCTTGCTTCAGGACAAGTGTCATGACCGGGACTTGAACCAACACTCTGCTGATCAGAGCACCAGAGCTTGAGTCCAGTACGCATTCAAACCGAGTACTCTGAACGCTACCTGTACTGTAACTTTTTGCGTGCATCATCTGTCATCTCTCTTCAATAGGGTTTAAGTTACCATTGACATGATTGATAGTGGAACTACAGAGGCGATTTTAAAGTTTAATTTTGTCAATTTAAGAATCCCTTAAACCTACCGTTTGAAGACCCTGGCACATATCTTCCCTCCATTTCTTCATGTCTTCCCTAATCTTTGTCCTCTGGTCAGACATCTGGTCAATCTCAGTGTCCAGTTGTTTAATCACTAGTTTCTGAATAAATACACCGGAGAAATGAGTGAGACAACTAAGACAAGTGAAACAAAATTTGAAGTAAACAGCCTACAATAGATTCAATATTTAATGTTAACTTTCAATTACTCATTGATTGATTAGTTTGCCGGTTGGTCGATCGATATACTTTCTCATTGATTTAGCTTACTGTCCCCAGGATAATTATGTGGAAATTGAGACCTGAATGTCTGTACTTCGTGGAGATTGCCTGGAATTAAGTGGTTGCCCATAAATGACCCCATGTGACATGGCCTTTAAACTTCACCCATAACCTCCAATCACCTGATTGGTCAGAGCCTCGGTCACATGCTCCCTGTCTTCTGAATGAAGTCTTATGATAGGTAGAATGTAGACATGTAAGAGCTGCAATAAGTCCACCAGGTCGTCATCCTTCTGCCGTACTAAGATGTGTTTAGCCAGCTCCAGACCCCTCTCAAGATCCACATCAGGAAGGTGGAAGTCCTCGTTCAGTAGACCTGGTCAGAATACAGCAATTGGAAATTAAAAATGAGGGTGATTCTTGCAGCATACAGTACATGACTGTAATTACATTACCCAACAATCTTTCTCAGTTTTTTTTCTTTTGGAACCCAGCTTCTCATCTTAAACTTGCTCATCGGTGTGCAATAATTTGTTTACAATTTGGGTTGTACCTGTGAAGAATTCCCTCAATGATGGATGGCTACACTGGGTTAGTCCTGTACTTAATGGTTTTTCTTATCGCATCATTAATTGTCCATCCTGTACTTCGGATAAGAAGGGACGGTGACAGTACATCATACATTTTGGTTTATAAAACCAGTCAGAAGGCATTTGAAATTTGTCTCCTGAAGAAGAACAGAGCGCACTGTTTGAAATGTCAAGACTTATCTCACCTCTCATTCTTTTCAGAACCACCACTTCTTTTGAGGAAAGATTACTGAGTGGTTGTTTCAAACAAACTAGCTTAATTCTCACTATCAACACGATGCAAAGCTTCAAATCTTTCTTAACATTTTATGTTTCCCAAAACAAACAAATGAGAAATAAATTCCTGCTAATGCCAGGGTCCATGTCACTCACATTCATGGGCATGCTTGCATCGTTGGAACAAGTTATCTCCCATGATCCTCTGGGTGCAGTCTTTGAAATGGCAGGTCGTCCACAAGATGCTGTTAGTAATGAAATCTATACACACTGTGTCAACAACCAGCACCTAGTGCAAGACAAGAATAAAACCTACTCATCAGTAGATGGTAATGGTCATGGATACCGCATTGTTCTCTCTTAACCGGTTGATGCCAGCAAACAGGTGAGGTTTAAACACGTCGTTGTGTAAAATCAGAATACTGGAACAAAGGTCGCCTGAACATTTTGTTTCGGAGCATGCACAAAGTGTACACTCACCGTGCAACGCTTTGTTTCAACCAAACTAAGAGGACTGACGGTCTTGAATATTTCGTTCATTTTTGCCCATTATGCGGAAGTTATTGTGTTGAGGTAGGTCAAAGTGTACCGGGGATCCAGCCTTGGTTCCGGATTTAGTAACAATCCTCAGCCGTAGCTCGCGGGTGAAGTTTTGCAATTCACGCTGCATGTATTTGACACTTTTTCGATAGAGCATGTAGAGAAATCAAAAATCACGGAGCTATAAAGAGAATCTTTGTTCCCACGGCTTTTTCAAGTCAAGATTTCTCTGTGCAAGTGGAACTCTCAAAGAAATCTCAATGAATCTGGCAATTCCGAGAAAATAATCCCGTCAGGCTGGATGGGGACACGATGGAAGATTCCCTGCGGCAACTGGTTAAACTGTTTCAGCTGAACAAATGCTAGTTCAAAACTCCTTAAAACAAGTCAAAATTCTCTCCGAGTGGTCAGACTGCATGTCTAGTTCAGGGTTTAGAAATATCCCTATGGAGTATGAGCAAGTGAAAAGGTGGACAGATTAGTGAAAAGACAAGCTAGGTGGTCCTGCTGACTTGTCTCTGAAAATGTTAAGGGCAAATGCGGACTGGTTTAATGATAGGAAGCACAGTAAAGTGACCCCTTTTCTACCGCCACGTTTAAATAGAAGTTTTTCCCAATGGTTGACCCAAATTATTTTCATTTAATTATTAATTTGTTAATTACTGAGTATAAGCCTGCATGTCCACTCACATGTTGAAACACCTTTGGGTGGTTTCAGGTACTTAAAAAGAAAGCTACAGCCACTGGTAAAAACTGCTAACAGGACACATGCAAAGTGGTACCCATTATTGTGTTTCCTGTCATAACACACATAATTTTGTTAAATAATAAAGTTGCTTTACTCACAAGGCACAAGCCCCCCCCCCCCTGAAGAAAAACGAAAACAAACAAAAAACATACAACAAAAAACAGTTATTTAAATTACAGTACAGTTAAGTAACAATTAGTACACTTAAGTACAGTATGCGAATAAATATTACATTGGCCAAAGTGAACAACTGTACATTTTGCACTATGTAAATGGTTTTCAACATTGAGTTCTGTGGTGTAACACAGGCCTGGAGTTTTTCATCTTTGAGAGGGCAAGGCCATTTTCATTTTGCAAAGGGCACTTCTGAAGGAAAATCTTAGTCTATGGGAAACTTTCGAAGGTGCACCAAGGCCAAGACCAGAGAGCTATGAAGGCTAACAATAACTGAGGTCATGGCCTCCATGGCCTCTGTGTTATTCCAAGCCTGGTGGCAATGACAAAGGTTTCTTTTCAATATAATTCAATAAAGTAAACATGACAGTGGTGCTTTCATCATGTTGTACATCTATTCAATGTTTTAATCAGACTTGCATCATGAAGGCAGCAGTCGGATTCCTTTTTCACACATGTATGTACAAGAATTAGTATTGCCTACTACATTCTTTCAAAGGGGACAAATTTGTGGCGCACATAATGGTTTTCAGAGAATGCGAAATTGCCAAAATGCTGAAGTGTTAGAAATAGTACAAACAAAATTGCCATAAACAACGCATTCAATTAACATGTACCTTCAAAACTTAGCAGACATGCAACTGCAAATATCCCCAAAATAGAAAAACTGCCTTGGACACAAGTACATGTACCAGTACCACTGGTTTTTTTTCCAGTTTTCATCAGCACAAAAAAGGAAAAAAGTTAATGGTGGAAACATCCTGTTCACAATTTCATACAAAAAACATTTCACTACAAGAAACATCCTCGGCTGTTTCACCTATTTTTCAACTGCGTGTAAAAGACAAGTCTACTGTCATTTTCCCCGATTTAAATCAACGTCATATAGCACCCAAGGAGATCCTTGTCGTTTGATTGGAGGATTGTTGGTCACGTGACATTTAATAATCAAACCATTACATGACCTACGCCATTAAGCATATGGTACTTTTAAATGTACTATTCAGCATACATTCTCGTCCCATCCTTTTTTACCAATGCACACTAGACCACACCACACGCATGCATGTGTAATACATAGCAGTACAAAACATCCTCGTAGTGGATGCCAGACTATTATCTGGCACATTTTGTTGATTGTTTTTTTCCTCCAATAATATTGTCATTCATTGAAAGATGGAATGTTCTGATCAACTTGGCTTCGCCTCGTTGAATGGAACATTTCATCTTTCAAATCATGAAAACATTCTCACCATTGCAACCATAAACATTCATTTTTTGTATATGGGTCATTCCATGAAAGTGGGACACAGTGTGTGACGTTTTTCAATGTTATCATTTTTGTTAGAAAAATGTTGATTCTAATTTATGTTTATCAATCATCAACTTTCATTTGGGTGTTGAAAGTGTTTCAGAAAGTTTCAAATCCTTCCCACACCATCTTATCTAATATTTTTGCTAACATTCATAACAATTCCAGGTAACGATGTAATAGGGACACCATGCTTGTAACACTTTTTTAATATTATGGAAGTAATAAACTAATTTACAATGTTCAACAGAAACTTGATGCCAAATCCATAAAAAGTAACTTCCTTCATGGGTATTAAAGTACACTGGCTGAGAAAATTAAGGATATGTGTCACAATGTAACGGGGACACCAAATGAAACACCAATGGTATCCCCATTACATCTGTGTACAGTAGGCACTGTATCACATTTATTCTACACCACAGTAATCAAGTAAAACCTTTTTATGATTCGCATTTGGTGTTATTTATACTATGTAAAGCAAGATTGACTAAGCAGACCAGTGAAGTGGTGAAAAAGCTTCGTAGGTGGTAACGGTGTAACGGTTTCCCTAGTGTTCCACCTTCATGGAATGACCCGTATCATCAAACTGGACTGGAAGGTGGAGGAACAGTCTGCCTCCACATAAAGAAAACTTCAATGTATAAAGAAAACTTAAAGTATGGTAAGTGTCTCTGCTACTTTTCAGGCTGCATTTGTCCAAAGTCTATAATTCAGACAAAATCTGACCTTGTTCAAATAGAACAATATTATTGTGAAATTGTTAACGGTATTCAGTGGGTATTTCCCAACCCCCTTCATAAATAAATTAGTAAACAAACAAATAAATATATATCATGCCAGATATGTGGCAGAGGGAGTCCCTCCCCCCAAATGTTTCCATACTCTAACACACTCTTCCCCTCTTGTAGAGAAGCAGCAGCGTAGCCAGGATCTTTTTCATTGGGGGCACGGGGGGGGGGGGGGGGGCATTGCTTTTTAGTAGGGGACCCAGGTACCTTGTTTTTTTATGAAATACTTGTATCCACATTTTTGTTTAGGGGCACCTGGGGTGGCACTTGAAATTTGTGGAGGGGGGCGGGGGGACGCCGCTGTACAGAAGTACCCCCCTCTAAAAAATCTCCAAAAGAATTCCAGAGACTTCCAGAACACAATTAAGACACAATAGGAAGGGGGTACACCCTGCCACATAACGAGCACCAAATGAATAAATTGACAAAAAATAAAATAAATAAATTCACTGAAAAACACTTGGATGATAAGAATGGTCTACATGGTCAATTGTTGGTTGTTCAATCAATTAATGGATCTTCTTTCTGAACTGTTATTAGTTTGATTTGTTAAAATGCCATTAGAATTTCGGATAGCATTTCAACAAGTCAAACTACTAAAAAAATACATTATACGGTAACTATACAGTGTACCCTGTAGGTTTTTCCCAGTGTTTCAGAACTATTGTTCAAAGCGTTTTATTTTTGGCTGTTTACTCTTTTTACATTTTAGGGACTAACAAGGCCGCGCCATGCAATACCATGAAAAAAAAAAAACCCAAAACACCCGCTGTTCAAATCTTACCTGCACCTGTTTTCTAAATTGTTCTTCTTTATTTGGCCAGATTCACAAATAATATAAAAAAAGGTGTTTTCCACATTGTTATCAAAAAATCACTGTACGCTTTACTGCTTGATCTATTTGTCATTGTATGCATTGTAAATGTACTGGGGGGAATGCAAGGGGGAAATACAGCGATTAAAGGAATGTTATCATTCGTTTAGTGATTTAATAATTTTTATTATCATATCCAGAGACTTCCAGAACACAATGTGGCGTGTCCTGCCCGAGTGGTTAGTGCATCGGACTCAAGCTCTGGTGGCTGAGTCATCAGAGTGTGGGTTCGAGTCCCGGTCATGACACTTGTGTCCTTGAGCAAGGCACTTAACCATAATTGTTTCTTAAAAGTTGGGGAGGTAGAGCCTTCTGCTCCACCAGCCAGGCTTCTGATGGATGATACCCAAGCCTACATCCTTACGGACTGTAAAGGGGGTAACCCTGTTTCAGCACCAGGAGTAGGTGGCAATGGCCCCTGGGAAAACAGTTGATTTGTAGCCCACACCTGAGTGGCTTACTGGCCTGGTGTGTCTGGCGATTAAAAAATAAATAAATAAATAAATAAATTGTTTAAGTTAGCATATCATCTGACCATTCTGTGAAAAATTGCACATTCAAATGAGAGCTTATTTCGATTGCAGCAATAGAGATTAGAATCTCTAGAGACCAACCACTAACACAGCTAAACCCTATAGTAAAATGAAATTAATCCATACACTAAAAGATTAAGCATCGGTTCACACACATATTCGTGCCTCTGTTTATTGCACATTTAAATCCTTTTTTCCGGTTTGAGGACATCTACAAATTGTTCAAATAAACTGATTTTCCGATAAATGTTTAAATATACTTTGAATGGCCAGGTCTTGCTTTAGTTTCCTCATGTTTCCTCGTTTAGCTGTTTAGTTTCCTCATGTGTTGGCTCCATGGATATTGGATAATGTTTTCCCTTTTTCAGGGGTTGTGTCATCACCAACTTCAGGAGGTAGTGTGTATTAAAATTCAAATAACACTAATTTTTTGTTATTTTGTGTGTGTTGTCTCTTTTAGGACGGAAGCAGTATGTCAACAAAAATTTGATTATTTATAATAAAGGTTAATTATTAAGATAAACCATATTGTGTGAAGGATATTGTTTGAACGCTTTAATTATTCATAAATAACCCAGACAGTATATCCATTCTGATTGGTCGAGAGCATGTCACATGGGGGTGTTTAAAAGGCTGGTAAAGACATGGCCACGAGTGCTTACAACCAGTCAGCAATCATGCTTACGCAGGTGCTAATTTACATACCGGTACTCAATGTAAAGTCTATCAGTATGCGCACATATGCGCAACCATTGAGCGTTGCATGCAATTTAACCCCTTCGTGAAATGGAGCCTGAGGACATGACAGGAATAAAAAAAATCAATAAAGGAAAAAAAAAGAGAGAACAAAAAAAAAAGTTTCATGGATTGATATTGTCACGTTTTTAACAAAAAGGGCATTTATGAACGGAAATAAATGATTAGTGCCTTGGTCTTAAACGGCTGTATAAAACCTTGCAGGGAATAAAGGACCGAGCCGAAGGCAAGGTCCTTTATCACATAGCCACGACCCTGCAAGGTTTTATACGGCCGTTTAACATTTACGACCGAGGCACTACTCTTTAATTCCCTTAATATCAATTTCGTGCTTCATTGCTCTTCATTTATAATTTTGTGGTAATATTGTCACTTCCCTCCCCATCTATTATTCTGTTAGATGATGCAAGCTATGACATCATATACTATGTTTGGAAAGATCTCACTTACTGGGCTATGACTTGTTGTGGTTGAACTTTAAAGTGAGCCTGAGTTCACAAGAAAATAGTCTAGATAAAAATCTTTTGAAGTATTTCAAAATCAACATTAATGATCATATCAAACATTTATTGATTGCAATGTAGTTCTGTTCTTAATTGCTATGAGCAGTTCTCTTTTCATAAAAGTATATTGGTAAATTTGTGATAATTTTGGAATTTCATTTCAAAAAGAAACTACATGACTTAATCAAAAAGTGCTGTAAAACTAAATATAAATGAAAATCAAATTATAAAAAGTGCAAATTTCATATCAACAACAAACAAGCATGGAAATGAAGTTTTTATGAAATAGAGTAATACAAAATAAAATAAATAATACAAAATAAAAACCTAGACAGTACATAGACAGGCATAGACAGGAATTTTGCTCTTGAATGGGCACTTCTATGAGGAAAATGTCAAACTGTATAAGAACTTTGCAAAGGGCACTGGTCACAGCAAAAGCACAGGGCACCACGGCAATTGCTGTGAGTGCCGTGTATACCATGCCCGATATGTGGCAGAGGGAGCCCCCCCCAAAAAATGTTCCCATTCTCTAACACTCTTTCCCTCTGGTACAGAAGCACCCCTCCCTAAAATCCTCAAAAGAATTCTAGAGATTTCCAGCACACAATGAAGACACAATAGGAGGGGGGGGGGTACACCCTGCCACATATCCAGCACCAAATGGTGCCGTGGGTTAATTCAAGGCCTGTCAAGATTCCCCAAAACATGTTGAACAATTTCCTGACCAAGGGTGTGATAAGCTACAATTCTTTAAAGATGCGTGGCTGTCTGCTCTTGGTGTAAGTGAACTTCCATGGTGTATTAAAGATTCCAGAGGAAGAAAAAATGTATAACTAGGCATTTGGACATGACATTGGGGTGGGGTGTCTTTATTTGATGTTCAGTTCATGTCATTCAAAAAATTCTTTTAAGGGAGAGGGACATCTATGAAAAAAAAAATCTGGCAAATCACAAGCTTGCCTTACAGTAATGGAGTACCACTTGAAACAAAGTATCCTTAGAAATGGTCACCTGACATACATGTAAGCACACCTTATAATATAACACTAGCATGTGTGCACGTCATCAACCGAGCTATAACAAGATTTGAAAATAATAAGAGGGCTATTTAAAATTAACTACAGGCTTGTTCTGATTAGTGTCTGACGTACATTGCTGAATGACTAAGGATGATTGGCTGTCATTCTGAGCTCCCCTTGACTCGATCTGACTGCTGTCTGGAATGGAGTGCGACTGAAAGTGTACCTATATGAATAATCTTGAAATCTCGGGGGGATTCAAACAGATGTCATAAACTATTTATAGACGGCAACAAAAAGAACAAATCTTTAAAATGTATTTTTGTCTCAGCCTCAGGAAATGAGGGAGAGGGGAAGGGGTGACAAAATCTCCAGGTTAGCTTTTAAAAGAAAGGTCATTTTGGAGTATGTATCAAAGCAAGTTTATCCCAGTTTTCAAGCTATCACATAAAATTACAGACTGTTTTTCGTTTTGTTGAAAAAAGTTGTGTTTTAAACACTTGCTCTATAGACCATGTGACCCTTGTTTACAAAAGAGTGACCTTGTACATTCCAGGGCAATTACTGGCAGGCAAGATACTGCTTGGAACATATGAGAAATTTTACATTTTGTATCATAATTTCCACATAAATTCAATGGCTATTAAAATGAGAGCTGAACTAGTTGTGAGATGTGCCCCTTTCCTTCATATCCAAAGTTGATGACAATCGGACAGTGCAATCTCCATAAAATGAAAGATTTAAAGTATTTTCCCATTGAGCCGTGTACAAATCCTGCCTGCAGGAAGTCCAGGTTCTGTGGCTCTTTTGTAAACATGTGATGTCACAGGTAACATGGTCTATACACTAGTACAATAACTTTTGGTACTGTTTGTTCATGCATTGACCTGTGTTTAGTGCTATTTCCTATTGATATAAATTTGCCTGTATTTTATAGATGCTAAATTAGGCAAATTAATAATAAAACATTTCTTCACTTATGAACTAAATTGCATTTGGGGGAAAACAGCAACTTGTCCCAATCCTCAAGGCTCCAAAGTTGCAAAATAATAAAGAGGCTAGCAGTAAGACCTCTTTTGAATTGCAGTGATCTGAAAAGGGCTGGTTTGTTGTACTCAACAGTTTGACTATAGTATGCTCCGGTCATCTTCAAAAGAGATCTTCTGTCTAAACGTAAATAAGGGATAATTTCTTTGTCTCACCTGAGTGGTGTCAGTTTGGCTCAATGAGAGTGAAACTCAATATGCATCATCCTGTTTTGAGTGAAATTGGAGCAAACTTCACTCTGATTCAAGTTGAAATGAAAATACCCGTCTTTCACTATAAAAAGAGTTGTCGACCGTATGGCTCTTAGACAGAGTGGTATGGAGGACAAAACAAGTGGTTTTTCACTCTTTCACATTTAGAGAGTACCACATGATGTTACTGCAAACCTATCTTTATTGTACTTAAGTTTTATTTAAAGATGCACAACCAATGATCCCATAACTGTCACCCTGATGGGTAGCCAACGCCAGTTATGTTATAGCGCCCTCAGGCATCCAGTTGTATTGTAAACATTGGCTACGCCATCTTCTTTTACCGTGTACGTTTTGTCGTCACATTAAAGTTGTTCCTCTCGTTATAAGACAAGTGTTTGGCCGTTTGTAATCATTTGAGAGTCCCCACATATTACTATATTGGCGCAACTTCTTTAGAATTTAAAAAAAAAAGATTAACATAAATGTAAAATTTTTAATCTCCACCAATGTTTCTGAAAAAGTAACAATATGATGAAATTCAAAGTTTTATGTAACGCAAAGAAGGTAGGACATCAGTTGAAGACTTGCAGTTGCTACTAGGTTATGAAAAAAAAGCAATTATTAGCATATAAAAACAGTGTCTCGCTCATTTTGCCAGTGACAAGAACAGTTTCTCTCTACAAGGAACATCAACATAAAGAATGGCAAGTCTGTCAATTAAAACACAGGATGTGGTGGTGAGCCATGCGTAAACAGAGGATAGAAACTTATTTATTTTAATGAGCTAAATAAAGTCAACAATCTGACTCACCAATGTGGAGCCTTTTCAAAAGATTCTCAAAATATTCACATTTACTGAAAAAAGGTTGTTTGCCAGAATTCAGAAAATAGGGCGGGTAAATTTGCCAGAAACATGCTGTGTTGACACACAGGACCTTCAAACTGCCCATTTTAAACATCTTAACACATAAAAATGAATAAAATAGTAGGGTGTGCAAGTTTAAAAATAAGGCTTCCAAATACAAAGAGGCCTAGACACACTACTGGACAGCCATTCATTTAAACCTAAAATCACAACATTTGGTAAACTGTAACTTTGCTCACATAACAAAACAGACAATACTCTCTAAATGTAAAAGAGTGAAAATTTCACTCTCTGGTCCGAGTTGTGTCAGTGAAACTCACTGTGCATCACCCTTTTTAAGTGAAATTAGAGCAAACTTCACTCTGATTCAAGTTGGAAATACCCGTCTTTCACTGTAAAAAGAGTTGTACGCCATATGGCTCTTTGCCAGAGATGTACATATATGGCAGACAAAATGAGTTAGAGAGTAAAAAAACTGTTGGACAGTTTACTTGCACAAACTGTACACTGTAACTCAGGTTTGAGACTGTCAATCTTGGACACTGTCCCTAAGAAGAAAAAACCTCACAACAAACTAAGAAATACCGAAATTTAAAAGCTTCAAGCTCATGAACTGTTACCAGGTTACAAAGTATTCAAACTACTATACTCACGTTGAAATATTCTTTTCACACAGGAAGCATTCAAATGGTGAAATCATCACATACAGAAGTGACAAAACTTAGTGTCAAGTGATGAGGATGATTAAACTTCGGTACTTTGGCAAGAATGTTCGGAAAAGCATGGAGAAAAAAAACAGACAACTTTCTCCAGTGCAGTCAGGGGGAGATCCAAAAGGCAACTAGACCAAAGCTACTGAGGGTGCAGGCTATTTAAAGGGAAGTCTAAGTCACTACTCTTAATTGAATTAGAGAGAAACCTACGCAAAAGATGGTCGGTCATGAGTCACTGTGTCTGTAATGGAGAATCACAAGCCCTCCCAGGGGGAAATCTGGAGTACTTGGCAAGAAGCAAAGGCTGACCCCAAAATTGGTGAGTTGTTTTTGTTTGGTCTGGACAGAGGTGAGAAAAGCTCTTCCACTACACTCCCACTATACTGTACATGAAATTACATTCATCACAAATTGCAATACTGGTAAATGTACAAAATTTGTTTCATTAAAGTTTTTTTTTGGCCTTTTTTCTACTTTTTAAATCAAATGTTCAAAGGTTTTGTTCTGATCTAGAACCTGTTTAGTCAGGTATATTTGTTTCCACGAGAAATAAAAAAGCAAAGAAAAAGGAAAACAAAATCTTAATGACTGCAAGTTTAGGGGCAAACTTACAGTATCAAATTTAACGTCATTAATAACATCCCATTAAACCCTATCCTCATTTTAAAGGCCAAGGACATTGATATTTCCTCATGAATATTTTTTGCGCCATGCCTCCTCCTGATTTCCTATGAACAGCAAAAACACTTCACAATAGGAAAAATTTAACATTCAGCTCTACCTTTCCTCAATCACACAGGTCAAACTGGATGGGAACATAGAGCAAGGAAGGACCCTCCATCGATGGAGTCTCACAGAGTACCCAATACAGGACTCTATCCAAGTACCTCATCACCCAATCAATCCCCTTCACTTCACTTCACAAAAACCCCATTGTCCACACCAAGCATGTCCATCAACCCACTGACATCGTGATCTTTATGGTGATGTCCCTACTTCATAATTAAGTTGAGCAGGCACAGGCCTTCCGGGTTTTAAATGAATCCTACATAATCCACCTTCGAGAAGCCCTCACCCCCCCCCTTCCCACCTCCCCAGTTCTCTCTCTGTGTCTTTATCTAAGGTTTGCCCATAGTGTTTTCAATGAGTAGCCAGCAAGAGGACTAGTTAAATGTAGCTTGTCATTTCACAAGACAACAAGTTGTTCACTGATCCTTAATTTACATGCAACTTTCCATTCCTCAATGACATTTGTTTGGGACTTCGTATGGAACTAGCCAGCTACCTATAACAAAACTACACTTACCAGAATATGGTTACCAGCCAAAATACCATTTCTCATGTGCCATATATGTGACTGCTATCCTGGTCATTCTTTCTCATTCGTATATTTACTTCTGCCTCGAACATAACTTATGGTCGAGGCAGAAGTAAGTATAATCTTTTCAAGAATCATAATTTCTTCAAATATTTTTACATTTTCGCTTAGCAGGAAATTGTTAAGCAATATTATCTGCTTAAAGCAGCTCTGTGAAATTGGAACCTGGTCTTTCTACCCTGCTAGATGCTGCAACACTCTCAGCTAAATGATGTTTTTACAAGGAAATGGTGCGTAGGCAGATATTTATGTTCTGTCATCATTCTGACATTGAATTCAGATCTGCACCGAGATTAAAATGACCTCGGCTGGAAATGATTACATGTATACTAGCATTTTGTCATAACATGGCTGTTTGTGTTTGTCAAAATAAAAAACCCTTGCCAACCACCCCCTCCTCCCCCCCTCTGAAAAAAGAAAGAAAAAAAAAACATTGAAGGAAGAGGGGTAGACATTCACTAGGAAGTAAACAAAAACTCCTACACACTAGAGTTATCAACTGAAGACAAACTGTCAGAAATATTCACCGCTCCTCAGGGGAAGAAAATGTTATTCTTAGTGTCAGTCAAACAAGACCCACGACCCTTTTCTACATCCCCCCATTCCTGTATGTTGGGATTAAACTCTACAAGCCTCGTGTTAAGCAGCGCTTCCTGATTGAATTAACATCATATCTGCAATAAGAGGACCTGTATCCGTTCTGCAGAGAGGCGAAATGGGACAACCTCAGAAACTGGATTCCTTCCTCTGAATTGATTGGAGAATTTGCCTGCAACTGTTCTCTGCATCTAACACCAATTACTTTCTAAACTTAAAGACTCAGTGGAACACGTCTGGTATGGACAACTTGTAACTTCATCATGGTTAACAGTGAGTGTAGGTGTTGTCATGTTTGTCAAGCCATATTGTACACAAGACATGTACAAAAATATGTAAACAGTGTCATACATTACCACAGGTTATAAAATAATCTGGAGTCTTATATAGCGCATGTATCTACCTACCTACAGTTAGGTCATCAAGGCGCTTACTATATTATCTTTAAGACAGGTTTTTCAAGTTTTTGAATTATGTGACCCATTCATGTAGCACCTTATAAGGGGTTACAAGGTTTATAATGTGTACAGAACACTCAGTCTTATGCTAACATTCATTGACAATAACTACAAACAAATGAAAAAGCTTCCCGGTGATTTACACATGTGTAGATTTAAAATTAAAGCTAATTTATAATAAATTATGGCACTGGCAGAGTGCATTTTTATGTTACATTTTACTTTACATACATGTAGAGCCATGACCAATGCAACAAGATCCCCAAAAATGTGTGGATCTTTGTAGTTTTAGACTTTTAATTAGTTTAAAATTCCTTAACTGTTGGATCCAGTTGGGTAGGTTGAATATTTGTTTGGTCACACTCCAGGTGTTGAGATGCTTTTACAAGAAGGTTTTGAAGAACATTTTCACAAAAGAAACCTTTATGTGGTAGATCCCTTTTTTCAAAACCTGGAGAGAGAAGTTACATTGACGTCAAAGACAGCCACAGACTTCACACCACATCATCAAACATAACAGGTGCCCATTAAGCACACCCTCTTTTGGCATGCAGGAGGAGGGGGGAAGGGTTGTGGTTAGATCTGACCTCTTGCCAAGGATTGAATGGGCCCGGATTGTCTGCTGTTGAACCCTGGAGATGCAACCGCAAGAGGAAAAGAACAAACCTGGGACATGATCAATACAGGAGGAAGGATTAAATACTTGCAGCCCATACCTCAAAGGAGGCAGGCAGGATGAGATGTTAAAAAAAAAAAGCTACAAGTTTTGAAATTGATCTTGGAAATCGATGGAGAAGCAAGAGGGAGGGTGGAGGAGGGAGCCAAACAGTCCTAAGAGTGAACAAACGTTTGGCGTTGAGAACGGAACAAGTTGGAAATTAATGGTTCACTTCAGGAAATGTACAGAGTAGTTTGAGTTTCCTCAATTAGTATGTTTGCTCCGAAAAAAGGTATGTTTGAGAAATTATTTGTATTTGATCAAATACTCAAATGACTAATTGTCTTGAAACATACCTGATAACCAGAAAAAAAAGAACTAAAAGAGAAGAAAACTTCAAAGCCCTGAAAATAATTAAGGGACTTTTGTTGAATCTAACTCTAAGATCAAAGATTACTTAGGCCTACAGGTATGTTGAAAACATTTCTTTGGGCTATTGACAAGTACATTGCCCAAAACTTTGGTTTTTGGTTTCAAATGGTTAATTATGAAAACAGTCAGAAAGTCATTGCCCAAAAGCAATAATGCTTTTGAGCTATACACATGTAATAGCATTCACGCACAAAAAAATTAAATAAAACTTGGCGGGGAAAAAGAATAAATTGCTTTCTAAAACTTTGATCGAGATCATAAAATTACTATGAAATGAACCTTCAAACATTCAAAAACTTGGATCACGTTTCATATTTATAAATTAAATATTTCAACGAGTTTTTATGTGTTATAATAATAATGCAACTATCTAGTGTACAAGACCCTATTCCAAGGCGCAGAACAAAAAACAAAACATACAAGCAACAAAAGAGAAATATAGAATACAAAGACAAGTATACAATGAATAATCAAGGCATGTTACAAGCTAAGTGTATGTGGAGTTAAATAAATGAGTTTCCAGCAAGTTTTTAAACAATGGAAGAGAACTACAGCATCGAATGTTATTAGGTAAAGTGTTCCAAAGTTTAGGAGCACAAGCAGAAAAGGCACGATCGCCATATGATGAGGAAGATCTAGGAACAGTTAAAAGGGACTTAGCAGAAGAACAAAGAGTGCGAGAAGGGGCGTATGGTACAAGAAGATTTGTAATGGAAGATGGAGTTAAGCCAATCTGAGATTTAAATGTAATAAGTAAAATTTTGAATTGAATTCATTGTCGAATGGGAAGCCAGTGAAGTTTCTGCAACATACATGTAGGTGAAATATGATCATGTTTTTTTAGATTTTGTTAAAACACGAGCGGCAGCATTCTGTACAAGTTGTAGTTTGTGGAGCTGGTGATCAGTAACTCCGTATAATTACCATTGTCAAGGCGAGATGTGACCAAAGAATGTGTTCTGAATTTTAAAGAAATAATGACAAGTAGGCATTTCCAATTAAAATAAAAAATTACATGAACTATGACAGAGATTTTGCATTGTTCCTTGTGTTATCTTAGTTTATAAACCCTTTCAACAGTGGGATTTAATCTGCTTAGATAGGGAAGTAGCTGTATGTGTGACGTAGGTAGATGTAGGTGGTGTCTGGTTTTCAGCATGCACAAAATCATTCATCTTGATCATCATACCGAGAGATAAAGTCTTAAAGGACTGCTCTATGATGACAAACTGAGTGGGAATTTGGATGGATCCTACTGATAACATTTAGAACTGTTTAGATTTGCTTGCAGCAATTCAAGGCAGGTTGAAAGGCCCAGATAAAACATCTGTACGCTGGTGATGATCCACAAAGGATAATGGCAGGAACTATACCAGGATGAACTACACTGTAACAACAATGTACATGTATGTCAAGTAAATGTGGTTGAAACTTAAAATGAAATCAAATTACACTGTACACTTGAACTCTATGCATGGTGTACATGTAATTGTAATTTAAGCCCATCACATCTGTTACTTTTCATAAGTACTTTATTAGTTCAATGTCAATGTACACAAATTTGAAACAAATTCAAAGGACAAATTAACCAAGGTCCACCTTAATGTGCACAAGGAAGGCATTTGCAGGCCTTGATCTTAACCGAGGCCACCGAGGCCATTGGCCTCATGCCCTGTCGAGTTGACCAGCATGCCCTTCAGAAAAATTGTCACTACCAACTTGGCCAGCATGAAATTGTTCGACTTCTCTGATTTGGCCAGCAAAGGCCTGCCCCCATTTTTCTTAAGATCGAGGCCTGCATTTGAACCAAGGCGTAACCAGACATTTTCATTTGGGGAGGGGCAAGCATAAAGATATAATTTGTGGGGCTACTATTTAATGTATTTTACCATTCATTTGTGTGTGGGTTTTTTTTCCGATCTCATTTGGGGGCTGGGGGGGGGGGAGCATTCTGAGCTGGGGGCTCCAGCCCTACATACCCCTTGCCCCCCCCCCCCCCCCCCCCCCCCCCCGCCCTGGTTACGCCACTGATTTGAACAGTGAGTAACCATACTGTACCTTGTTCATTAGGCACACACGTCAAAATTATCATTGATTTTGACATCAGCCTTATTGATTGTAATGTTACATCATAGCATAATGAATTTTTGTATGCAAACATTTCCACGTTGTGTAGTGCTCTTTTTAAAGAAAATAATAAAGACTGTGTGATTACGTACACTTCCCATTGGGACATTCAATCGAACATTACTTAAATTGAATTCAAGGATAAAAGTGGGAATAATGATGGAAAAGATGCTAATCCAATTGCCAATTCTTCACTCTTTTAGATCTAAAACCTTTCCTCCTAGTCTTCTCATTTACGTAACAAGACACTATTTTGTTTTTATGAGTGAAAAAGCGATGGTCGCATTGGGCATCTTTAATTACGATCATCGCAAGAGGCTGTATTTTGAGTCCGTTCTTACATTTTACACTTTTTTATTTATTTACTTACATATGTATATTACTTATTATTTTGTACATTTTGTATAATTTTTCTTTTACTAAATATAGTGCAGGCCTGATTGCTTCATTCTTGAAAGGGCAAGGGCACCAAGGCATTTTCTTCTTGACAAAGGGAAACTCTGAGGAAATCGTAAATTTGTACTGGAAGTTATGGAACTCTTCAAAGGCACCAAGGCAATGATCAGGGGCAACAGCGGCAATTGCCTCTGCAACGGAGGCAATTGCCTCCGTTGCCCCCATGAACTTTCTTTGAACTATCAGCCTTGATCAGTCCTTTTTTTTATTATAGATTTTGATATTATCGGTAATTAGACCCAGGAACTGGGGCGCTGTACTCCTTTTTTGAGATTTTGACATTATCGGTTGTACTACTACTACCTAGTAGATAGTACGACAGATGTCAAAATCTGAAAAAAAGGAGTAAGCGCCCCGGTTACTGGGTCTAATCAGTAAGGTCAAAATCTAAAAAAAACGACTACAGCACCCCAGTTACTGGGTCTAACTACAGCCATATACAGATTGCATGTATCAGGCATGCTGGAGAGATTACAATTGACTATCGACTATAATCTAATAATCGTTGTTAAAGGGTCCTAAATTCTTTTACTCTGACTGACAACAATGAAAGAATTTTATTAATTAATATAGGCCTAGTATGAGAATGCATTATTGTTGAAAAATATCAATATCATTATAAAGCAGCCAATTCAATACCTTAAACCAAACGGCTGGCTCCAGCCCAGTACTCGGCTCGTTTCCAATGGTAGGTACACCGCCATCCAGGAGTCCCGCATCGGGGCAACGTTTCCATCGCTCCTCCGGCAAACTTGGACTGAAACACATACCCGGCTGGGTAACTTCTCCGTGTAAATACACACGCATATCCGGGGTCTTCGTCGGTTAACTCAATATAAAAAGTTACACGATTTTGCTGGCATTTATGAAACCTTATTGTCTTATAAGTTATATTATTGTGAGGTCATTACATGCTGTTTTGCTCATTCACTACAACAAGTACTACAGCATGCAGCACGCCGGGTTCATTGACGTTTTTAGTATACAAACCACGGAGTCGCAAAACTTTGCCTGAGATTGAGAAGGCATGGCAGTAAAACTTCTCGTTTTGTCATAATAAACCCACCGTCCAACATCCATGGTGACGTAATGAAATAGCATATGCTGGAACAGTCAGGATACAAGTTTTACAGTTTTAGAATCCATAACAATTACCAAATAAAAGAGGTATTAATTTGCCGTCCAAACTTCCTCTGTCAATGAATACACACAAGGATCTCTTACACACGCTTCCCTGACGTGTGACGCGGAAGTAACTTGCAACAAAAGTAGCGCCCTCTGGGGGTTGCGGGGCTTCCCCCAAAACTTTTGGGCGGTGCAAGCCTTGTTCTTTTAAACAAAAAAAACCCCGTTTTGTGTACCAAAGTCCTATTTGTTGTCATTGTTTGGGTGCTTTATTTCTAATAATAACAATAATGGGCTATTTTATTGCGCAATTCCAATATATGATCAATGCACTTCGAACATTATTACCCCTGGTCACTGGGCCAATTATTCCATTCCTTAATCCATCACAGCTCCCTGGGGAGTATACAACCTTTGCTGCCAAGTGTAGCGCACCATGCTATTTTTTTAAACATAAACCATCACTGCCCTCTCAGGAACCCACTGGGTGAAGAGAAGCAATTGTAGTTTTGTTCAAGTGTTTTGCTCAAGAACACAAGTGTCGTCACCGGGATTTGTTTAATTTCTTTTTGTAAAAAATAAGTAACAGTAAGACCTTCGATCAGTAAAGAAAAACACACACACACACACCCATTCCTATTTTTGCATCCTTGTGGAGACTTCTTTTGTTCTTTCCTTTGTCCCTGTAGTTAACATCCTCCCATAGACTTTGTACACAAAATTCCTTGTGGAGCAACCCTCTCTTTAGAATTTCCCTATGGAGACACATTGTTCCTTGCTTTCCCTTTTGTCTAATGTCTCCATAAGGCAGCGAATATCAGGGCACAATAACCCACACACACACACACACACACATACACACAAGTGTGTATTTACCTCCAATTGGGGACCTCCTATTGTTCCTCTTTTGTTTGTACTTTAACTTTTTAGCAACAGCTCCCATTTGTTTTGAACACGATTTCCAACTGGGGACTTTTTCCAACCGGGGACCCTATTGTCCTCTTTTGTTATAGGTCCCCGGTTTGAATGCCTAAACAAACTCACACACACACACACACACAAAATACAAACAGAAGACAAACAACAAATAAACACACAACAAACTCACACCCAGAAAACAATACAAAACACAACAACAACAAAACAACAACAAATTAACAGACAAAACAATTTCAATGTTCATTATGTGTTTAATGGTTCCTTATTTTTACAAGCCACTAAGAGATACATTTTTTTGAATAGTGAGCCAGGCCAGTGACCATGGAGGGCCAGTTGAAGATTTTTTTTTTTCAAAAATAGTTTATAATAGGTGGATTTGGGTCAAAATATGAATGGCCAAAATATGAATCCCAACTGTTTTACTGTGAATTGTTTAAATGTTGTTTTCCATTTATTTTGATCTGCTGAAAGAGTTTTTGAAATGGAAATCCCCTGAAAGGTTAACAAAATTAATCCAAGTCAGTTAATCCAAACCTCCTTTTTCTCAAAAAGTATAAAAATATACATACGCTGGGTAAACGAAACACCACTTACAGCCCACAAGCTGCAAATCTGTCCAGCTCCATTGCTCCAATAAATCACATTGGCTTTGCTAAAGTTCTTCCCATTAAGTACTTTTATCAGTTGTGTGATTTGACAAAAATGAGAAATCATGACACATTTGGGACGAAGGCCTCCTCTTGTTCACTTCCTTTGTGCATCAATTTAAAGCACAAGTGACAGATTTTTTTACAATTACTGAAAATAACCTTGGGGTTTGAAACCAACATGGAGTACTTCTTTCTCTCGTTAGCTTTTCTTTGGACGAGAATCCTGATAAGGGCCACATGCATCCTGCTTTGCTACGACACTCCAAAATAAATCCTGATGAAGGTTGTGCCTTTTCTAGATTTTCAGACTAGTAAGCCTTGCAACTGTGTACTTTCTGGGTTTCTATGGCGATCCTCTCAATCAGATGTGATTTTACATCAGCAACTGTTGCAATGAGTCCCTCTCATTGGTCAGGAATGTTCTCATTAGCGAATCAATGTTCTCCCCACAACGCGACACCTGTTTCTCCATGGCAACACGGAAATCTTCCTTTCCTCCTTTGGTAATGTTGCGAGTGACCGTCCTTTGTCTGTGTGTGTGAAAGCAGTCATGTTAGAAAGATAAAGAAATGATTGCAAAAGAGAAATCTCTGCACTGATAACACACACACAAGATTCATACACGACTTTCTTATTAATAATAATAACATTCCATCTAATAAGATGCTCAAGGCGCAGGGAAAAGAATATACAAAATGACAATACAACAGAAAGGAGTGACAAAAAAAGCTAATTTGAACAAGTAAGTCTTGAGAGCGGTTTTAAACATGTGAACAGAGGAAATAGAACGAATATTCAGGGCAACTCATTCCAGAGTGAGGGACCGGAATGTGCAAATGACCGATCACCCCATGAATCATTACTCTCAGGTACAACAAGCAAAATAGTATGAGAAGAGATAAGGCACCTCGGAGGATTATGATAAACTATTAAAATAGTATTATACGCCGGAGCAAAACCATGAATGCACTGAAAAACAAGTAAGAGTAATTTGACCATAATACAAAAACGAACAGGTAGCCAGTGGAGTGACTTATTGGATGGGAAGGGGAAAGCCAGTTATTATAGACCGATTGCGCGACCAATGTTGACAGGCGGTCCCATGACCCCCTATGGGTATAACTCCATACAGCTGATGGCAAACTACGTG
Source organism: Marthasterias glacialis (assembly GCA_911728455.2). Taxonomy (NCBI): domain Eukaryota; kingdom Metazoa; phylum Echinodermata; class Asteroidea; order Forcipulatida; family Asteriidae; genus Marthasterias; species Marthasterias glacialis. The sequence continues at coordinate 20,980,786 of OU452223.1, forward strand.
TGAAGAGATATGCCGTGACACGGAATGAGTACAAAAACAGTCGGTTTTACTTTTGTTAAGTGATAAACTAGTTAATCAGCCCCTCTGTGTTTCATAATTTAACAGAATTCTAAAAAAAAAAAGAGGTTTTTTTAGCCATGCACTACCGGCGTCGGACGACTATTTATGTAGCCACCTGCCTGTTATTTTGTTTGTAATGTAGGCCAAAATCACTGTAAAAAAGGATAAAGAACGTTGGAAAAGTGAGCATTTATACCTAGCCTTGCAAAATTTCAAATAGGCAAAGGAATCACACAGTTTTGGAAAGCAATTTCTTTGCATGATTTCAGCTTCAAAACTTTGAAATTTTTGTGCTGAAAAGTATGTGGTGATCGTGGTCGTCTGGCCTAAACGTTCCATCATGCACTAGAACACATCGTGCACATTTATACGTTACTTGTACAATTTTGAAGACTTGCTGGAACTGTCCTTACTGGCTTTATTCAGCCACTCGAAGGTCTCTGGTACAAACTCTGGAATATTTTTCACAGATTTCAAGCAAGAAAAGCCTTGATCGAATAAACTAAATGCAACAATCATTGTGTACCGTACCGCACTTTCCTATGGAGGACATCTTGTAAGTTTACATTCTATACCCCATACAGGTCATGTGACGCGGGTCGCGCAATCGGTCTATTATTATATCTTTCTGTTGATGAAAACAGAGATCCCTCAAAAGGGCCTTGAACTGTAACCTGTCGGGTCTGGAGATACCAGTTCTAAAGAAAAGATGATGAGGAAATGTCAATTTTAGATATGGGAATGAAACCCCAAATGGAAAACGCATGGAATTAATCTGGGACTGAAAACCAAATCCACATTCAAATCTCCAAACATTCTAAATGTATGAGAAATATTTACATTAGTTGTTCTATTGAGAGCTATTATTCTCATCTGTTTGACATGCGATTGACCCAAGATTTGTCTGTTGGCAGGAAGTGCCTGATATTAGAATGTTGAAAATAATTCACCTCATGACAGAGGGGTTTGGTGGCAGTAGATCCAGCTGTAACTTCCCACCAGATTCTGTCTTCAAGAAAGCAAACTCCTCCAGCATGTCAATGTCTTGAATGAAGTTATTAAGGAAGACTTATTTGAGACAGGATGGAAAAAAATACATCCAGAAAATAACCTGTAAAAGGTGGATTAAATGCAGTGCTCACATTTCGTGGAAAGTAGCATAAATCAGTTAAAATATTAATCAATTTAAATTGCCTTTAATTTTAAGGCAACTTTTCTAAATTAGTATTTGGTCACTATTTTTTTCAAGCGATAGCATAAAGTAGACAAAGACTACCATGTTTTTTTACATAAACTATTTAGTATATTTTGGTTAAGTTTGATGATACGATCACATTAGTCAGTTCAAGAGTAATGATGCGTAGTTATTGGATGCTTTTTCAAGCCATGTATGCCCTGACACTATTATTGCCCTTGCTTATCCTCCCAAAGTATTCTTAAAACCATCTCAACTCCTTAGGAGTATGCAGCACCTGTTAACACTTGAGCACACAGGTTGCTAATCACTCACATCAACAATCTCTACCCATTAACTCCTGGGTGACGAGAAGCAACTATAGTAAAGTGTCTTTTTCAAGGACACAATTTTCGCGACCGGGATTCAAACCAACACTCTTATGACTTTGCCACCAGGTCTTGAGTTTGATGCACTAGGATTCGCAACCGGGATTCGAACCAACACTCTTATGACTTTGGCACCAGGTCTTGAGTTTGATGCACAAGACCGCTCGGCCACAACACCCAAAGATCTGTAAATTAGTCATGCAATGTTGGTGATTTTGCTCTTTTACATAAAAAAACCCATTAAATAGTATCAGAGCAAGACAATCTCAATCCCTCCCGAAACAAATTGTGACTACGCCAGACCCCATCCAACCAACCTTTATGGGTGTTATAAAGGATACTTATGATATATTGGAAGAATGCAGGATAGAAGAAGCTCCCTTGCTTCTTCAGCTTCTTGATGAGATCTTGAAACAGCATCTCTTCTCTCGGCCAATCATATTGCATTAACACCAGCATGTGACCAAGAGCCATGTCTTCTGTCTCAGTGTGGTGAAAAACTTTCTTCTGTTGAATCAAATACAAAAGATTTTCATGAAAAGGTTTTCATGTTTCCTGTTTTTCTCTCTGTTTTTTAAAATTTTATAAAGGGGGGGTTGTGGGGGTTAGATTATTGCACAGAAAATTCATAACGAACAGTAATTCATACAAACCTTGTAGCAAAGTAACAGGAGCTGAATGAAGTATGGGAGGAGAGCCGGTGTTGTGCAGGGTACCAGTGGGAGTTGTCTCATATTCTTACTTAACATCTTGTCCGTTGCGCTACTCTGACTAATGTAGGGGGTGTCCTTTGATGATTGGGTCAGGTGACATACAGCATTCAAGGTCATCTCGCAGGCACTCTACGGGGAACAAATTGTTTGGTTTCATACATCAAAAACAAGTTCATCCTTCAGTTTTAAAGGAATTTAATTCCCTTAATGATTTATTGTAGGAGTGCAAGAAAATAAACTAGAGTTGAACTAATCTGCTTACAAAACATTTGTGTGGAAAAGTTTTTAAAAATTAAAATTTGAGTACCTTCCATGGGCTGTAATCTGAAAGCAGTAACACTACATTAAACGTGAAAAACCAGTGATCACTAAAGTAGGTGCAAATATTTCAAGCACATTACAATTTGGCTTAAGCTTATTGTGACCTGCAAACAGGGGCCAATTTCATAGCACTGCTTAACGCTAAGCAAATTTTTGTGCTAACTACAGAGGAAAAATTTGCTTAAGCGTAAACGTATTTTAGAGGTTAACAAGAAAATTAGGTGGCCAGCTTGCGCGTTCACCAAGGATTTGCATTGTTATGTCATTCATTTTCCTGCAGTAAGCACCGGCAGGTTAGCATGCCTCTCGTGTGCTTAAGGTTAGCAGCACTATGAAATGTAAAAAACGCACAGCACAAACAAAATCGGCCGTTAAGCAGCTTTATGAAATTGGGTCCTGGTTAAAGGATTTGATGACCTGAATTATTCAGTAAAACAGCTACAAGATTGCACTGTTAAATGTTACATATTCTTCACACTGTTTTCAAAGGAAAAACAGAACTTACGGAATGCTGGCTCAGTCTAAAGTAGCAAGCTGCTGTCTGCAAGAGGGTCTTTAGAAGTTGCTGAATGGAAAAAAAAAAATAATCAAAGTTTTTTATATCATTTGAAGGAAAATGCAACTTTTTATTTTGTTTAGTCCGATGAAGGTTGTCGCCCATCTTCATGGGCAATAGTCTTGGACCAAGAAGCTATCATGCATACTTTAACCAAGAACACATGATAGGAGTTTACCTGTTAACTCAGCCCGTCACAACAGCGAGAGAGAGAGAGAGAGAGAGCTCTTTTATTAACTTGAGAAAAATACAAATCATCAAGTGATGGGAGCTGGCATTCACTAATCTTACTCGCTGTGCAAACGATGTATACAGAGCTATATTTAAATTTTGAGACCTATTTTAAAATGGCACCTTGTAAGGTTTTACAAGGTGATGCTGTGCAATCTGCGGCCAACCTTGCCTGAAACACCAGAGCAAACTCTTCACTTAATAATAAGTTTTACTGGGTCCGTTTATGTGCGTAACACAACACTCCAGGCTTGCTCTACTCAAGGACACAAAGGCCATGACCAGGCACCAAAGCCACACTCTGGCAACACCATAGCTTGAATCAGGTGCAATAGCCCACCTGGTCGTGACACTCCACCATCTTCAAGAATCTATACTACATGATTACTCACCTGATTCCCCTCCATGTGTTGTACTGTGGATAATTTCTTGTACTGCTCCTGAAGCATCCTTAACGCCTGGCCAAACTCAGCCTGAAATAAATGATGAAGTAGTATACTTGTAATGTGTAATGGCAGTACCGGGTTCGATTTCACAAAGCGCTAAGATTCATCTTAAGATGAGTTATCAATATTGCCATCCTGTTGGTAAGTGATGACGTTTTGGAGCCGGAAGTGCAGTGCAACGAATGTTCATGTACATGTATGTATACCATTCATTTACAAATCAAACTAATCGCAACTAAAGAAAAACCACTCTGAAAAAAACGAAACTCACCTTGTAGAGTAACCGATCAATCTGGAATGAAGTAAACCACTGCCACGACTCTGCCTTCCATCTCACAAGTAACCAATTTAAATCTAAAGATAAACAAAACAAACAGGAGATATGACGGCCCATTCATGGAAAAATCTCTCTCTCGAGAGAAGTGGCTCTAAATTTTAATTTCACCCACCTTTTTCATAGGTTTCATTGGAGTAGAGAAGTTGCCAGCAATCAACTGCCGTCTGGAACATGTCGATGACCTCCTGTGTGACCCCTGCTGCTTTGTTTACACGTATCGTAGCAACAGGGAAATGGAATCCGGGGTCGTCT